>JAMXBB010000011.1:15501903-15765634 GCA_024138015.1 Lumnitzera littorea
TGATTTACTCGGCTAAAGTTTGTCATCGACTTAGTGGTTAAGAGATCATTTTACCGAGTGTTAGATCCACTCGGCATAACCCGAAGAAAACTATTGCCAACTAACTTCAGAACTCGGTAATTATGGGTGAACCTCTCTAGTTTCTTGGCCAAGCACTGCGAGATTACCTCTAATGCATGCCGAATGACGACATGCCAACTTCTCCTTGTAAAACACACAATTTTATGTTTTTGTAAATGTTTGTCTTTATTTTATTTATGGGCCCAATTCTTTAGGATTTAAGGCCTTGTGCATTATTTATAGTTTTGCCACTAAAGTTTAGCACGTACTATAAATAGCAGCTTCTATAACAATGCATAGGCATACAGAAAATTAATAAAAACCCCCTTTTGAGTCTTTTTTCTCAGAAAGCTCTTTCTCCCTTACCAGCTCTCATCAATACCTTTAACAAGGATTATGGTGGGTAACCCTATCGCTCGGACCAGTGCGTCACATCCGGCAAGTCTTAGGTCCGTATAGAATCTAGCTTGTGCATCATATTTGGTTAGGTGGTCACGAATTCGCTAAAACCCTCACTAAACCCACTCTATCTTTCGTTTCTTCTGCAGGATCGGACTCACCCCAACAGCCGACCTTATCTGCCCTTAGCCCGGTTCGTATCATCTTGGTATCAAAGCTCGAGATTCTAGATAGGGCCGAGAGTTTTAGTCATTTCATCTGTTCTATTTTGTATTTGAGGAAGCACTTGCTTATTGGGTTTGTTTGGGATATCGAGCATTTGTTTACTGGACATTAGTTTGGTTTCAATTGAATTTCTGTCGGGTAAGTTAGTGAAAATTTAGATGCAATTCCTTTACATCATAAGTCCTATATTGAATATAAATATTAAAGAAAAGGTTGGGAATTCCAATCTGGGTTGTTTGCCGAGATATCACTTATTCAAGCTCTTCAATGTGTTATCCTACTTTAGAATTGCGATAGTAGCCAAGAAAGCACTGTTGTATGTGTCAAAGCCTGCTGCTGTAACAAGTTGTTGTGACATGTTACTACTATTCTAACCATACGGTTATGTTCAAGCGTCGAACTGCTATACTAGTCTAAGTTGTTGTTCTTAAGTGTCGAGTTGTACTCTAAACAAGCGTCAGAGCTGCCATCCCACAAAGCGCAATCCAAGCTATTGTCGAATCGAACTTATGCCAAACTATTGTGTGTATTAGTCCAAGAGACAAGCTGGATTGAAGTATAAGCCGAGATAATTATTGTCGAGTTGTTAATACTTGTGATCCAAGCACTAGTACCCTCTTGGGCTGTACGGTCATCCATTAGTTACCGAGTAACTCACTCTCTCTCATAAGCTTAAGTACCATGCTATTGAATTGAATATCTTCAACATGGCATATGAAGTTGGATACGAATGTGAATATTATTATGCAGACGTGATATCACAAATTCTAGAGTTTGATGAATATGACACTCTGGATGAATATTTGAGTTGAGAATTTCAAGTCAATTAGGTTTTCGAAGATTATTCTTACCAAGAGCATAAGAAAGCATATACTATAACGAATTCAATAATTGGCTTTACAGCTACTTGGTGAAAGAGAATGATATATCAAAGAATTGATAAGGGAAACATTAAGATCATTACATGAGATGCGATAAAACGTTTGATGCGAAGAAAATTTATACCTTAAGATCATTACGACAAATTATATGAGAGAAAACCTACCTATGAAGCTAACCTCTTAGAAGTGCAGGATCAGTTGAAGGAGATTGAAAGACAGCTTGAAGTATTCCAGGATGAAACAAGACAATAAAGGAATGCCGAATTAAAGAGTATCGAAAGAGGAGTTAAGTAGGCAGAGGTTACTGGAGAAGCGAGTAGTAGAAAGGAAGAGGACCAAGCCGAGTTGAAGTTAAACCCTCATATTCCCGACGTGCCCCCATTATCAGCCATCTAAACTAATGAGCATGACCCTAGGTAAGAGGAGGAAAAAGAATCGATTTGCAAGGAAGCAAAGGGAATACTGATTTCAACAAATGAAGAGAGTGTAAGAATCGAGCTAGTTGAGCTTGAAGAGTTAGAAGTACTTATGACTAACCAACCATCTTACTTCCTATTATCACTAGACTCACGCACCCATAATCTTTTATATGCCCTAGAGATGGTGTCACTTTCCGTACTTAATCGTTGCTGGGACTTCCAAGACGTGGTTGATCAAATTCATGATGAATGGAAGGAGCCGAAGACGAAGCCAACACTGATCATAGACCCAAACTATCTCTATATCACTCTCTCTAGTTGTTGCGGGATGGTATTTGATCCCGGTAGGGTTTTAAGCCACAAATTACCAAGTTTCGGGTCGAAACTTCTCTAAAGGAGAGGAAATGATAGGCTTTGGGGTACCAACCCAACCCAATTGCCAAAGTTGAGATCATCTACTTGCCGACTCATTCTGTTTGCCAAGTCAAATAACACTATTTCTTGCAGATAGAGTACCGAAAAGCATAAGGCCAAGACAATAACCGATCCTCACCTATGCTTGACCAGTCACTTACTCGGCATCATGCTTGCCAAGTAGAATCTACACCGATTAGGTGGCGTGTCATATCTGGTTAGGTGGCTCATAGATTCGCTAAAACCCTCACCAAACCCACTCTATCTTTCGTTCCTTTAGCAAGATCAGACCCACCTTGACGGCCGGCCTTATCTGCCCTTGGCCCAATCCATATCATCCTTTAGGCCTAAACCCATGAAAAGAGCCCACTTAAGATCCATTTATAAAAGACTTCAATCTTAGCCATTAATCAACATTATGATCCAATAGATTAAATCAACCTATCATTTCCTATAAATACCCTCCCTTTATTTTCTCATTTGGAGAAGAGACAAATTCCAACTAACGCTATTACTTTACTGGAATCTGATCTCAAAGATTAAACTCTCTAACATCTTAAGAACACTATCCCGTTATTCATCAATTGTAAAGTTTGGTGTCATCATGCTGCTCTACTTATCACTTGACATGTTGGAGCTTACCAAGCCCGTCTACTCCTCTTCCTTATCCTACCTCACTTGATGGTCTCATATGTGTAAATCAATTCATTTCCTTAGTCACGTATAGTGTAATCAATCACACATTACATACGTGACCCTTTAAGATTTGAACCTACACAAGATCTTTTCAATGATTCATTAAGATTTCTTTTAAATCCTTAAACAAATAAGGAAGATTTGATAATATTGAACCTTGATTCAGAGTTATCAAGTTGTTTCTTCTTGTTGCACTCGAATACAACCCGAGAGAGAAGAAGATGGGCCGCCACGTAAATGTACAAAAAAACTTCGTCCCATGTAGGAAAAAAACATGTGACTTCCTACTTCATAAGTACACAAATCCATGCTCCTTACCGGCTTACCTAAGCTTTTTGTTATCATAAAATGCACCCAAATAAAACATAACCTATTCTTTTTAGGCCCAACTTTAATTTTCACTTTCGAGCCCAAGCCCAATCGAACCTAAAATGACCCTAACCAACTCGTATAGCCCAAAATATACATACCAAAGACTTTTAGCACCACTTTAAATATAATAAATCTTGAGTCTTATTTCCAATAATCTAGTTAAAAATATCTAAAATTGAACCAAGGCTCGCTTTCATAAGTCTAAATTTAACTAGACTTTTCTTTAAAAAAATATTTTTTTAATGAAGTTTAATATTTTAAAGACTCAAAATTTATTAAATTGTATATATATTTTAAACTTTATCTAAACCTAAACGATTGACTAACTTGACTCAGACTCATTTGACACTTCATATTTTTCAAATTTTTTGTGTTTTCTTAATTTTTTTGTATTTTTTTTAAATTTGACCTAAAATGAGAAAAAAAAAAAAAGGACAAAAAGGGGTGTCTACAACCTATAGAATTAGAACTCGCCAACGTTAGAACCTAGTCCTTTAACGTGCTCTCAAATGAGTCCATCCTATAGGCCAACACGGATACAATAGGAGAACTATGAGACCTTGCCGCAACTCAGGTGGTTGCCTAGCAATATAGGCGGCTAGGTATTATAACAACAAGGTTAGACATAAGAAATTTATAGTCAGAGATCTAGTCTGCAAAAGATTACAAGCTATAGACTCACGTAAAGGACAAGGGAAACTAGCCTGTAATTGGCAAGACTCGATCAAGGTAAGAGAAAACTTAGGGAATGGTGTTTACCAACTCGAAAGATTAGATGGTGAGCTCATCCCACGAACTTAGAACGCCAATAATCTTAGGTTGCATTTTGATTAAGTTCATGTAATTTCAATTCATGTATTTATTGAATGTTGATAATGAATAAAGATTTATTCCCCAAAAAAGTATTATATATTAGTTTCTTACTTAAGTGTTGTACTCAACTTAATTTCTCTATCTAAGCCTATAAGGGATGAACAGACATATGAAAGTCAAGTCCCTATAAGAACTCTTGACTATCACGCCTTTTTCAAGCTTGGGCAGGCAGTGACCTAACCCCCATCAAGTAAACTTGGCAGAAAGGCATGTTCCCCCTGTCGAGCCTGGTTTTTTCTCCTAGTTTTTATAAATAAGGTATTCTTTAAACTAATCAATATTAAATTTTATCTGTTTAATACCGACCCTCGATTAAGATTTAAAGAAAAACCGGTTCTTTTAACTTTGAAAACATTTTGGAGTCGCTACCCCATTCAATAAAACCAATTTTTAAAATAATTTTTAAAACTAGAAATCTAGATCCGAGGGCTATCATATTAAATCCTAAATGGGTACCGCTTTTAACTTTTCGAATTTAATTTTGCTTTTCGAATATTCTTCCAATAATATTTATTTATAAGTGATAACTGAAATTATACCTATTTACAAGAAATAAGAATTTAAAGAATTATTTACTGAAGGGGGGAAAATAATTTTTTTTTCATATTTTAAGTCGTCACATATGTACATATGCCTACGTACCCGCTATTCAAGATCGGACTTCCATAGTTCGTTCAGCGAAAACTTTAACAGCTTGAGTGTATTTTAATTTCTGAAAATTAATCGGATTTACATTTTAAATTTATTTAACTTTATTTAAAAAAACTCTAAAGGGTCCTAAATTGGGTTTTTTTATTATTATTGAAAAATTCTAAAAGTGTCCTAATTTTTTAAAAGAGGTTGGTTTGTGTTTACTTATTTGGAAAATTGACTTTTTCTAAGTGGTAAAATAATATTTTTTTTATTAAATTTTTTGGTCATTTTTCTCTATTTTATTTTACTTTATCCTATTTTATGTATAAAAAAAGAAAACTAAGCTATCCCATTTTATCCTTTTCCTTCTTTTTTATTGTTTCTTTTCTTTTCTTTTTCTCTTCTTTTTTCAGGTTTTTCTTTCTTCTCTTTCCTCTTTTTTTACATTTACAAATACATGAGTAATGAATAAATAAATAAATAAAAGAAAAAGAAAAAAATTGATGTAGACCAGGTTAGCTCAAGTTGGCTTCAGATCGGCTTGAGGCAGCTTCAAGTTGGCTTCGAATCGGCTCGAGTCAGCTTGTAGTGAAGAATAAGCAGTAGCAATACGACATTTTTTAGAATGATATGAGTACCCAATCAAGTGGGTGAAGTTAGATTTGTAAGTATCCTATTGGTGAATAGAGGAGTAGACTTGATGCCACAGGCTACGGTGGTGGTTTAGTGGTTGTTTGTGCTCAATTGCTAGTAGTAAGGGTTGCCTCCTTCGAGTGATGGTTGCTGGAGACACGAAGGTAGTAAATCTAGGGTTTTTAAAGGGTGGCAAACATAAAGAAATAAATGAATTGCTTCAAGACTAGCCTAATTGATGAGAATTTTAGAGAGAGAAATGGTTTGGGCTAGAGAGAAAAACTTGAAATTAAGCTCGGGTGAGAGATTATTGTATGTTCTTTTAGGGTCCCCAACCCCTATTTATATTTAAACGAAGCTTAAATATGCATAATAAGTCAAGGAAACCATTAATTAGCAAAATCAAATCAGTGGCATTTTTTACCCATAATGAATTTTTTTTTCTGTTTTTGAGCTCGATTTTAATTGCATAAACGACTGAATTTGGATAGGTTTTGGGGTGAATTTGGAAATAAGCCATGCATATAACACAATTTCATCATTAATTCGGTGAAATTGTGTAATAAAAGCAGTCAAAAAATGGCTTAAAATGGCCTAATCGAAAGGGAACAAAACTAGAAAAAAGGGGAGAAAACTGGGAAAGAAGAGGAAATGGGGGGCACAAGTCATGTGCAGGGCATGTGCCATGTGCCCTCATGCACACGTGCAAATGCATACGTGCAATGTGTGCACGTAGTTCAAAAACAATGGCGTGCCCCCCTTTGGTACTCTCTAATCAAGGCTTTGTACCATATTAAAATTTGTGGACCAAATTTTAGTCCACACTAAGTTCTTTTAAATAAAAAAATAATAAGAACTAAATACTAAAATACTTATTAAAAAAATCCTATCTTAAACACACATTAAGATCTTATTATTACTATTATATATACTTTTTCTTTCAAAAAGAAAAAAGCACATTTGTACCTACTGAGATTCGAACTCTAAACCTCCAACTTAATGCAATACTAATCCCAAGTGCTTATCCGTTAGACTGTTAGCTTATTCCTTATCCATATGTACAATTAAATTATACATATGGTCTAGGTTAGCTTGGACTAGGTTAGCTTGGACTAGGTTAGCTTAGGCTAGATTCAAATCTAATTCTAAACTCAACAATTCGCTCCTTATTTTAATCTAAATTAAAAATTATATTCTATTAAACTATCTAAAAAAATTATTATTTTCTAAATTTCTTAAATCTTCTTTTTTTTTGTATTTTTTATGATTTTTCAATTTTTGTAATCTTTCCTAAATGTTTCATTTTTTTATTTTTTTCTAAATTTCTTATTTTTTGGCTTTTCCTAAATTTTCTATTTTTTTGTATTTTTCTAAATTTAAAACCCTTTTATACTATTCTAAAAAAAATTAAAAAATACAAGGGGGTAAAAATGGAACACCATTTTCCATCCTCCAAGGTGACCTAGGCTAATCACAACAGAATGGTCCTACTAAAGAGTAGCCCCAACTCTTCAGCAAAGTAACTTAAGCCGCAATTAAGTCCTTAAAAAAATAAACCAAGTATTAAAAGTATGATGACAAAGAAAATAAAGAAAAACGAAGTCAAAGTTCCATTATATCACAAACAGGTACAAGTAAAGACCGGCATACTAGTTTGATCGAGTCATTACAAAGGCAATTCAACTACACATTACGCATGTACAAGAAAACAATAAAGCTGAAATAACAAAAAGGAGAGAAAGAGTGAAAAGCTAAGCCTTCTACTTTAGATTAGCCAACTCCTACTTAGAGGACTGATCAAAGGGAACCTAAACTGAAGGAACTTAACGAGAAGGAAGAGTGCCTCTATATTGATCTTGGCCAGCAAGAAGCTCGGATTGGCCTTGATCCTCTGATTGGCCACTTTTAAGAATAGCCCCTCGTAGAGCATCCTTAACTGGAGAAGTTGGGAGAGCATCATCTTGGATGACCTGAGTAATTAGGGTAACTATCTTGCCCTTAGCCTCCCTAAGCTCCCAATAGGTAAGCTCGTTTAGGAAGCTCAAGAACTCTAAATCAAGGCCAAGATGTGCTTTGAGCACCTTAGCCTGGATGGCCTAACTTGTCTCGACCGCAATATCTTAACACTCATCCTTCTATTGCTAGACTTCAAGAAGGTTAAGTAGATCTTCTATTCAATGATGGCATGAATGACATAAGCCCCTTCATTTCACCATCCTCCCTCTAAAGCTCGCTCACGTACCTCTCTAATTTTCACTTCTAAATAGCTAGGCTCATTGAAAGGTTCCTAACCTAGACACACTCTTAATCCTTCAAGGTTAACTTGGTGTTCGTCTTGGAGACCAATGCACTTAGTTCCCAATTGCACTCAACAAGTTTAGTCCAAGCTCGTCGTTCCTCTTCCAACTACTTTATCAGCTCAACCTTAGACTTTTGCTTCTCTTCATGTTGCCTTTGTAGCTTAGAGTTCTCCTTAGTAGCCTTCTTCAAGGCCTTCCCTTCCTCTTGCTTTTTCCTCTTCAACTTAGCCTCCACCTCCTTTGCTTGTTGCGAAACACAAGTAAACTTCTTGTTAGCTTTTCTATACTTTCAAGATAACGTTGATGTTTAACAAAGAGCTCAATGCCCTTGTCTCTTTTATCCTTTAATTCCACCTCAGCACGCCTTACCTTTTCACAAGCATCCTTGAAATGCTCAAATCTTTTGAGTATCAACCCATTATACTACACAAATAAGGATATTAATGATGGTTAGAAAACTATAAACATAAAATACAATGTAAGACAAAATGCTTTAAGAAATTGTGGCTTACCTTATGGGATAGAGTGCATAAATGTCCTCGGATGTTTGGAGCATCACTAAACTTCATCTCGAAGTCCTTTTCCATAGCAACCTAGTCTCCTAAGGTGTAAGACCCCAACAAAGCTTGGTAGCTGAGATCCCAATGGGACAAAGTCAAGTCGTTTGCCCAAATAGAATATTGTGGGCAAAAGAGCTTCCTTTAGATCTACCTAATGGAGACCTCATCTACTTCCCAAAGTTTGCTATCTTGATGGCCTACCTCTCATAGCCTTAGGAGCTCCATTCCTCTAGGTCAAGATAACTTCCAAAAACTCACTAACTTCTTACTTATAAAAGAACATGAGTAAATCGATACAATCATAAATGATGGTGAACACTTAGAGACCTTATCGTATCCAATAAGGGAACGAAGAATCCTCACCCCTTAAGCGACGATGGTTGGAGAGTAGCTTCCTACACACTTACGCCAATACGACTAAGGAACCAGACATGTTGGATTTTGGGCTTATACCTCCCAACCACTTCTTCATCATAGTCTTCTCCATATTAGGAAACAGTTTTGAGATCGGCTTAGAGAAGTGCTTGTCTACAATCTCTTTAGAATTGATTGACTACCCACTCCTTAAAGCCATGAAAGCATCGATCTCTATCCTGGCCTTCGTATTGCTAACTTTAAGGTTCTTAATCACATCAGTGCGAATTAGTGGACTTTTTCTATAAATCAACCTCTTCATAGCTCCACTACCATGAACTCTTTCTTCCAATGTTTGACGGAGGAGTTTAACTCACTAAAATTGGTTAGTTTTGGAGGTACATCTACCCTTTGCCATCTATCCATAAATAATAAAATATATATATTTGTGGGGTCTCCTGCCTACCAAATACTCGTATAAGGCTTGAAATTCCCGTAAGATTCCATTTAGTGGGAGGGATTTGAGCTGGACAAACTTAATGCAAATAAAAAAGTTCCTTCTCAAACTCACTAAAAGGGAGGCACATCTCAAATTCAAACATTTCTCATAGGCACCAAAGCACCTCATAGATAAGAGAGTAACCCGCTCGTCAGCATTTGTCACTCGAAGAGCCATACCAGTTGAGCTTCCGACAAAATGATTCTTGAAACAATAATTTATGTCAGACGACTTATGATTACTAACGCGGTTGTTCAGCCTAGAGCTAGCATCCAAACCATCAAATGAGTTTGCTGCCTCTTTCTCATTAGCTCCATCAAGGGGATACATGTCATAGGGAATGGCATTGATAAGTAGTACCTTATCTATCTCCTTCTCTAGATCCCCCAAAGACTCTTCCTCCATATGTACCAACACCATCAAAGATTCTCTTGCCACTATTGTAGGGGGAATGGGTTCCTTAGCCGCCTTAAATTCAAAAGAAGTTAATTAATAGTCGATCAAACCTAAATCACTAGAGTGAGACATAGTTATGCTAAAGAAAAGACTAAAGAGAGATAGGGAATATTGAAGAACGGAAGTAGTTTGCAAGAAGAATTGAGACTGCAAAATGCATAAAGCGTGTAAAAGGCTAACCTAAGTGGTATTTATAAGCCTCACGCATTGGAAAAACCACCTGATAGATATCAAGATCTAAAGTGGTATAATTATCTTGTGCTGTTGAGATATTTCCACATAGCTATGATTTGAATTGGACTGCTGCTGATAAGGATCGAAGAAACTACAGCGGATCTTGAAAAGAGGTTAGAATAGGTCAAATGGGTTTGACGTACAGGAAATAAGTTGGTTGGCTTAGGTGGTAAATGTGAATAAATATCATACACCAAGACACAAACACAATCAAGGGGTTCAAGCTCGAAATAGGATTCGATACAACTCACGAACACTAAATGTTGCTCTGGATTCAAATGAAGGTTAGATGCAACTCATTAACCAGTTCAAATGAAGGGGTTCACCACAATATTAAGGACAAGATCGATAAGAACATGGGAAATATTAAAGAGTTTAATCAATACTCAATAATTCAACAAATACTAGCTCAAGAGTAGCCTTACTCAAAAAGAAAAAGATTCCAAAAGCACAAAAATATACTTTAATGTCTGATTTTGTATATTGACATCTATGTATATCTATCTCTGATGTTTACAGATGTTGCTATTTATAGCAAGTCTTAAACCTTAGTAAAAAAACTATAAATAATGTACAAGGCCTTAAGCCCTAAAGAATTAAGCCCATAAATAAAATGAAGGAAAACATGTATAAGGATACAAAATTGTGTGTTTTACAAAGGAAGTCAGTATGCAGTTACTCGACATGTCCTGGAAGAAGTGGTATCCAAACCGGACAGGGTTGGCAATTGGATGTACAGGTTCGGGAAGAAATCCCGAAGTCTTGCAATGTTTTGTTGAGACACCAGAAAGGTTGGCCCATAATTGCCAAGTTCTAGAATCAATCAGCATGAGTCTTTTGGTGTTATACTGAGTGGTTCTTTGGTCTCGAGTACTCGGTCTTATGGTATCTTCACCCCTCGACTGATGACAGACTTGATGCTGAGTGTTTATCTTTCTTCCTCTTGTCCTTCTAGCTTTTGTTCAACTTTAGCAAGCTTTGATAGGCCTTAACTTCAGATAGGTCTACCTCGGCTTAGATATAGTTGGAGGTTGATTCCCATCAGTTGCGATCTATGTGATAAAACATCTTTAACCATATGCATAATTGTATGGACATTATAGTTGTAAAATCAAATTAATTATACTTTAAGTACGTACGCCAAGTTTAGAATTCAAAAGGTTTAACTTACTCAACAAGATTCCCCAGCAACCCTTGACCTCCTTAACCTGCCACGGCATCCTATTTACTAAACAGCTTGGATAGTATGTTTGTCCGAACCAGAAGACTTAAGGTTGCTCGATCCTAGGGGCATGACCTCAACTAAAGAATAGGCAGGTGTATGTCACCATTAGTGAACAACTTGATAGCTTAGTACTCCACCACACTTAACAAACTCGGTAAAGCCACCTTACCTAATGAACTCGGTACCTTACCTCACCTAATGAGTTCAACACATAACCCTACTCCTCGGGGCATCGAGATGGGCAAATTGTAAACAACTTGGTTGACTTAAGCAGCTATCCCAAGACAGATCTTGAGCCAAACGGGATAGCCCTCTCACTTCCAACCATCAAAACGACTCCCCATCAAATCAGTTAGACCATTTTTACATAACAACACTATAAATATCTTCAACCACTTCTCCAATGGGGTATGAAGCTCTAGTATATAAAATCAATTCGACTTCATACCTAAGGAACTCATCTAGTTACCAATTCTCCTTTCCACCTTGATGACAATGAGACTGTAGGGGCATTGCACCACAAGAGGTTTTGGACATGGGTCTCTTAGACCCCCACCAGTCTAGTTAAGTCTTAGGCCAACCCGGTTAAACCTAAGACCGATGTGATCTACTAACGCCCGCCTTAATCCGTTTAATAATCATCCTACCTAAAGAGTCTCCAAATAAGGACTTAGCATCTTCTAATAATTGACTTGGTAATAGGACTATCATAATGTTTATAAGACGAGTTGATAAGGCTTCAAGACCTAATCAACGACCATATCCCTACATCTTGAAACATGTTGACTTATACGATCCTCCTATATAAACCTTGTAAACTTGCCAATATATTGAACATGCTCTTAGATTAGTGGTGGCCCTCCCTTATAAATAGCCCAATTGCCCTAACGGTAACTCACCTTAGCTTTTTTATGCACTTTTCCTATTCTAAGCACATTATCTCTTCCATTTGCCTCCTTATAACTAACTACTGACTTAAACATCAAAGTAGCCATGTCGAATAACACATCGATGCCCCTCACTATATTCTTTTTTATAGGCCCATTATGTATTTGCCTAAAGCTCTTTCACTTTATTCTCTATCAGTGGAATCTTACCAATGATACTAATACATAGGTGTTAGTACGCATGTGCAAGAGTTAGTTCTGAATTCTGAACCAGCTCGACTCTTTGGAGGTGGAGCGACCTGTAAACCAACAAGTTGGCTAGTTCTTAAATGAACAGGTTGAACTACCGGTTAACCTGGTAGGTCGACTCATTAGTACAAGGTAAGCTACACCCAACACTGAAAAACAAAACCTAAAATGCTTTTTATAAGGCTTTTGCATGAGTGTCTAAAAAATCATATATACATATATTATATACATGACAAAAAAGCACTCATCATGCATACCCCTTCTCTAGGAAAGGAAATATAATAATCCGACAAAGAAAATATAAGTACCAAAAAGGAGGGAAAATTATTTGCAGAAATACAGAAAAAAAATACAAAAAAAGAATTAATTACGAAAATTAAAAAAAAATGAAACAGTTCAAGGACTAGCTAAACTAGTCCGAGCTCATGACCTCAAGGGCCAATTATAGTCAAGCTTAGAGTTGGCCCATGAAATGGTGGTTCTGAACCGGGTAGGTTTAGCAACAAGGTTTAGGTACTAGCATGCAAATCATAAGGCAAAAATTTAGATATTTGGATCCAAGAAAAGAAAGTGATTAGAAACTTCAAAAACGAGATTTAGGTAGTGTTATATATCTCTCTCTATGTGTATATGTATGTATGTGTGTGTGTGTGTGTGTCTGTGTGTGTGTGTCATGAAAACACACAATAACAATGTGTATGGTGTCGCTTTTAGCTTAATACCTATCACACCATATCCCATGATAAAAGGGATCCTCTTATTGCTCTATTTACTAAAAATTCTCAACCTTGTGTAAATAGTGTGAAGTAAGAAATATCCCAATAAATGAGTTAAATTCATATCTCTAAAAACAATAACTTGAAACATAGAGAATTTTATTGAGTTTCAATATAAATATAAGCAACTTCGAATATATTTTATCCCATATGAAAATATATGAATAAGCTCCACAACTACAATTTTGCTTGATTTTGGCATTTTAGTGTGCAAATGATCTCTTTAATTGTCCATAAATTTCCTTTTTTTATTGGATGGATATATTAAGTGAAAATTTAGTTTCCACAAAGTGGAGTTATTTTTTTCTCTTTTATCCTCTATTAGGATTTAATTTGAATAACTTATATAATTTAAAAAACAAGTTCATTTTCTTCTTCTTCTTCTTCTTCTTTTGGTTCTTAAGTTTGTATCCACCAATCACTAATTGCATTTTCTTAATAGCTACTAAAATAATGTGCTATTATTTTTCAATATTTATTTCACCTCTAACCTCTAATTAATCAATTTAAAATGGTCATAATAAATTTTTACATATATTATAGTATATTCTTCAACAACCAATTAATATCATATATGTTCACACCTTTGTAAAATTAATTTATATGTTTTCCTACAATGAAAATGTCATTGTAATTAAATATCTTGAGAAATTAGGTTGAATTCAAGGACAATTGTATAAATTGTATTTAAAACAAGGGCCAAATAGTCAATTGACCATCTATGCCCCAATGAAGCAAACCCTTAATTTAAATTACCTTATCAATAAGCATTCTTTCCCTTTCTTCCTCTTAAGAGCTCTAGATAGATTATCCTCTTTTTTTTTTTGGATTATCGATTCATGTTCCTTTTTCTCTTTTGTTAATTTTTGGTTTCCTATCTTTATCCCTATTAAGCTAATCTACAAATTCTAAGAAAGAAGTTGATATAGCAATCAATTTTTCGATTTAATTAGTAAAATTGATTTGGTTAATAATCAAGATCAAGGGATGGCTAAGCTAGATTTAACTATGAAGATGGTATTAATCAAGTTGGACATTAAGGGAAGATTGAAATTTAATTTCAAATTAATTTAAGTGGAAATTCAATAGATAAAACATGTGATTTTTATGGGATAAGTACAACCATGGGATAAAGCCACTAGAAGTATCCGAATTTTAATTTTTTTTTCATTTTTGCACTTAAACTTTAAACTTATTCATTTTATTATCCAAACTTTTTAAATAAGATAAATTAGTTTTTCTATTATAACAGTCATTATAAAGAATGCTTATTTATTTCATTTTAAAAAGTTAAAGTACTAAAATGAAAATAAAATGAAAGTTGATATACTTATGTTATTATTTTATTATTTTATAATAACAACCGTTATAATAAAAATATTAATTTGTCTCACTTTGGAGCACTGAAAAAGTTGGGACACTAAAATGAACAAATTTAAAGTTTAGGTACTAATACTAAAAGGAAAAAATATAAAAGTTTAGGTATTCATACTGATTTTATCTTGTATAACTATTACTGTAGTTATAATACCCTTATCTCTTTTGCCCTCTCCTTTCCTTCTTAAAAGAAAAGAACCTAATCTTATTTATTTTAAAAGTTTAAGGTTGGCAATGCCCAACAATCAAAAAAGGGAATGTCAATGCATCTGGGAATAAACGATTAATCTTTATCAATATACTAGCTAAAGCCCCAAACCATAGAGTACTTAGTACCGATGCCATGGAAAGATATGTTTTTAGATCTCGCATTCCAAATCCTCCTTTATTGTTTATTATTAATACATATATGATCAGATGTATATCGAAGTGCACCAAAGGGGACACAAAGGCCTCTATCATTCCATCCCTTGGATAGATAGAGAGGAGGCACAAAGCTTTTGGTTTTTTCATGTTGTCAATCACAAATGCTCTTAAACACATTAAAGTCAATAAACATGGATTCTAATGGTTTTAACAAGAACACCCATCATAAAAAATCCACCTAAATACAATACCCATACTGAAATCACACATAAACATTAATTATACCATCAACAATATCACAAACCCACTAAAAATTTATTTAGCTACTCATAATGTGAATCAAAACAAGGGATATCAACAAGAGATAAAGAAATCCTTGATGAAAACGAAACCAAACTCAAAAATTGTTTTTAATGTTGAATAATGCTTGAAAACCCTTAAAATTAACTAAACAACCTAATCTAAGTCTTAAGGCTTAGTAAGCTAAAGAATACAAGAAGGTTCGTAACTAAAACCCTAAACCCTAAATAAAAAGATGATTTTATAGATCTAACTTATCAATTGATTCAAAATTCGATCTAACGATTGATCGATAAATACATGCCATCCCATAGCTCTCATTTGATAAATGAAATGACAATTTTTCTCCCCATTTTCTGTCATCTCTATCCTTAACCAATCCAATAAGGTCCTTATTTTCCCATGATTTCTAACATTTTCTACTTCAATAAAGGTCATGATGCATTTCTGGGGTCAGACATATGGAGAGGCACCATAATGAAGTGAACAAAAAGGAAACAAGAAAAAGCTAGCAAAGTCCGAGTAGCTACCAACTAGATATGACACACCAATTGATCTAACTCGACTTATAATTTGCCGGATATAACTCACCAATCTGAATTAAAAGGTCACTCACTACTATTCCTTACTAAAGAAAATAGATAAGAGCTGAAGAGTAAGGAAAACACTAAGGTTGCTAGAAGGAAAACATAAGTAAATTCTGATGATTGAGGCCGATGTCCATGTACAACTAAGTAAGGGTTTATATACCAATCTACTAGGGTTAGTTTACATATATAAAAAGACAAAAGGGTATTTTACAATTAAGTTACATAATATATACTAAAAAGGGTAAAAGAAACAAATAATATTTAGTACGGAAAGTAAAGAATCCTTCTGGAATGTCATACTAGAAGACACGTGTTATTTGGTGGCTGGACATTAGGAATATGGTACAAATCGAACAAAATGAAGAAACAAAAGGTACATGGTCAGGGTCGACCTGATTTGGATCAAGTCAATCCCCAGCTAATCAGTCACTAATGAATATTTTCCTTAGACTAAGATTGGATCTTGGTCGGTTTTTGAGCTATGCTTCGGACAATTGTTGAGGCTAGTATGTTTGAATATTGTCAAAATTATGGTACAGCTATTTAGTAGGTAAGCATGCCTACCCGAAGAGTCAATATGTCTACTTAGTAATTCCAAAGATAATGTTGGTGTATGAGAGAGCTTGGTACTTAGGCTGACAGTAGCATAAATCATGGAGGTCAAAATAGGAATTCTCATCCTAAATGGGGCTACGAGCCATTATCCTCCTCATAAGTCCTTAGAGTCCTTGGGCTCGATTATGCATAATCGGTCCAAAAGGCTAATACCTATCATCTGCTTGGGGGTTAGGAAGATTTGTCCTCAAATCTAGAGTGGTCTCTAGTTCTTGTTCTTTTGGGGCTCCTATGGGATCTTCTTCTTTTAGTCAGTAGGGAATTAGGTCGAATACATTGAAAGTGGAGGAAACACCATAGTCATCGGGCAACTTGATTTAGTTGGTGTTATGGTTGATATTCTTCAAAATCTTGAATAGAACATCAACTCGTAGAGATAACTTATTCTATGTCGAGTGCAAAAATCGTTCTTGGCTAAGTTGAATCCATACTAAGTCTACTAGTTGGAAAAAAATAGTCTAGCGGCCTTGGCTACCAATCTCTTGTTGTCTTTGATTGTACTTGGCGATCTTCGTAATTGTAGACCGATATAGCTCTTGCAATTCTTAGGTTGGGTCAACTCCGGATTGACACTCTTCAACAACTACGAGGGTGCCAACCAAGTCTAGGGGAATAGTGAGATTAAGGCCATTGACGACCTTAAATGGGGCCTTCCCAATGGTGTTGTGGACAATTCGGCTATATGCAAATTCCATAACCGATAAACACAGATCCTAAACCATCAAGTTCTTTCCTACAATAGCTTTGAATAAGTTGCCTAACATCCTGCTCACCACTTCAGTCTAGCCATCAATTTGAGAGTGGCTACTGGAGCTAAACATAAGTTTAGTTCCAAGTCTTCTCCAAAGATTCTTCCAAAAATAGCTCAAGAGTTTTATGCCCTAATCTAAAATAATAGTCTTCGGCACTTTATGTAATCAGAAAACTTCTTATTAAAACAAATCAACAATATATAAAGCATTGTTAGTTTGATCACATGAAATAAAGTGTGCCATTTTGCTAAAGTAGTTCACTACAACAAATATAGAATCTTTTCCCATGAATGTTTGGAGCAACCCTAGAACAAAGTTCATGCTGAAGTCGACCCAAGGTAAGGTTAGTGTTGGCAGGGGCATATGTTCTCCATGGGGCTCTCTTTTCCCCTTAGCTCAGTTGCACATTTCACAATTGCCAATTATCTTATGAACATCCTTAGCCAAACCAAGCCAGTAAAAATTTTTCCTTCCATAAATTGGTTATCTTAGTCTCTCTAAAATAACTAAATAATCCACCGCTATGAGCTTCCTTGACCAATAGCTTATGCAAGGAACAATTTAGTATGCACAACCTTCTTTCCTCAAAGAAATGGCCATCTCAAATGTAATAGCCTCCGATTGCAACTCCATCTCTACATTATTCTACAATAAGACCGAAATGAGGATCATGAGCATATTACTCAGTGATAAGTGAAAATCCCAATAATTTTGTTTGCAAAGTAGTCAGCAAGGTTTACTGACGTAACAAAACATTGAAAACCACATTTACGCTTCCTTTCTTGTATCAAATCACATACAAAAATCCTTCCGTAAACTATAACCACTTAGCTTGTCTCTTCGAAAGTTTATTTTGACTCCCAAGATGCTTCAATGACTCATGGTCAATGTAAATAACAAACTCTTGTGAAAGCAAATAATATTGCCAAACAATAAGGGCTCAAAAAAGAGAGTACAACTTTTTCTCATATACAAAATAGTTCAAGGAAGCACCATTAAGCTTCTCACCGTAGTAAGCAACAGCCATCGTTCGTGCATTAGCACAACACCAATTACAATGCTTGATGCATCACATTCTAATTCGAAGGACTTATCAAAATCCGGTAGTGATAAGATGGGGGTAGAGGTGAACTTCTCCTAGATCTCCTTGAAACTCTATTCAACTTAGTCATTTTACCTAAACCCATCACTCTTCTTTGTTAGCTCAATCAAGGGAGCAACTATGGTACTAAAGTTTTTAATGAATCGCCTATAAAAAGAAACTAGGCCATGAAAACTTCGAACTTCAGTGACATTTTTCGACGTCAATCACTCCAAGATAACTCGGATCTTCTCCTCATCTGCTTGAATTCCTTCCCTTGACACTACAAACCCAAGGAAGATCACTTCATCTTGGCATTATGTACATTTCTTCAAATTCCCATACAACTTCTCAATTCATAAAATGTCAAAAACTACTCCAATATGTTGAATATGTTTATTCAAGTTGGCATTGTATACCAATATATCATCAAAGTACATGACTATACATCTTCCGATCAAATGGCGCATTACATGGTTCATTAACCTCATAAATGTGCTCAATGGATTGGTAAGTCCGAACGGTATAACCAACCATTTGTAGAGACCATGCCTAGTCTTAAAGGAAATCTTTCACTCATCACCCAGTCTCATGCGAATTTAGTGGTAGCCACTCCGCAGGTCAATCTTCGAAAATATTTTGGTACCATGGAGCTCATCCAACATGTCATGGAGCTTCGGTATTGGGTACCTATATTTGATAGTAATTTGATTAATCACTCGGCTGTCGATGCACATATACCATGAATCATCTTTCCTTGGGATGAGCAGAGTTGGTATAGTATAAGGGCTTATGCTCTTCCTCACATATCCTCGCTCGATGAGCTCATCCACCTGTCCTTTCAACTCGGTAGCTTACTCAAGATTCATTCTGTATGCAAGTCAATTCGACAAGGTGGCATCAGGCTATAAATCAATATAATTCTCTATGCTTTAGACTGCAGGGAGTCCTTTAGGTAGTTCCTTAGGAAACAGGTCTGAAAACTCATTAATCAACCTTTAGATTTCATTTGGAACATTTTTCCTGTCTCTCATCTCCTACAATCTTCTAACTAGTAGAAACATAGGCTTATTGGGCTTCTCAGCAATTTAGAGCTCTTTTTGGTTCACCGCTAAGGCCTTCTTCTTATTTACTCAAGTGAGCTAGTTATGGGTCTCATTTACTTGAGACAATGTCATGGGTTTCAACACAATCTTTTTCCCATCCTTAATAAAGGCATAGGTGTTCTTGTATCCGTCGTGAATAACACATCAATCGAATGACCAAGGTCTTCTAAGCAATAGATGTGAAGCTCCCATTGGGACAACATCATACACCACTTCATTCCTGTACAAATTCCTAATACTAAACAATACAATTACCTATTCAATCATGTGCAAAGTATCCTTATCATAAGCTAATGTAGTTTATAAGGTTGGGAATGCTTAGAGGTCAGCAAACCTAACCTTTGTACAAAGGATTGTGACACTACGTTAGTACAACTTCTTCCGTCCATTATGATGGTGCCCAACTATCCTTTGATAGTATATTTAGTATGGAGTAAATTTTCCCTCTAATCTTCCTTAGAGTTCTACAGGGAACTTAGTATTCATCTCTAGACTACGATCATCACTTCTCTTTGGTCAACATAGATACAAGTCTCCTCTTCCTCTTCAGTGTCGGCTTTTACAACATCCTTCTCATCTTTAGGCTCTGTTATGCCCTAAAGCGACAGAGTCGTAACAGTCTCACCATGTAAACTATTCTAAGATAAAAGCTAACTTTATAACCATTATCTTAGACCTGATTTACGCAAAATATCCATAACTAACCCCTTTGAAGTAAACAATTCATAAATTAAATAAGTTATGTACGTAAGAAAGTACAAAAATATATATATATACACTAGGATTCAAATATCACAAATCATGTTTGCAAAGTTTTATCATACTATAATTCCTAAGTAATACATTATTTGAAAATTGAAGATTCTAAAATAAAAGCTAAGACCTTAAAAATATCTCTGTTTTTCAGATGTATTTCCTCACTCTCTACAATCCAATAGTTGTTAGCTCCAAGGTAAATATAGGCCACTTCCTAACTAGTACCTGCAACAATGTCTATAGAGATATAAGTAACCAACAGCTCAGTAAATTAGGACAAAGACTTAAAACTATACCTCAAACACAAATAGGGCTATCAATCAAATCCATTAGATGAAATGCATGTTTAAGCAAATGTTGTCGTACGACGTTATCTAACCCGTTGTGAGATTAGAGAAATTGTACCTGTTTTAATTCAGGTTGAAGAGTTTCCATTTAATACAACAGCTCACTACCAAATCTAGGCTTGTACAATGGAGATACCGCTCTTCTCGTGACTACCTTCAAACCATTGACTTCATCCTTATCGCGACCTCCTCACCTATCACTTAGTTCGACTAAGGATGAAGAAAAAATCAATTATGCTATCCAGCACTATCCCATTCGAAAGAGTCGATATTTAGCTAGAAAACCATAAGTTTCTCCTTAATGGGTTGCAATACAAATCCGATTTAGAATTATAAGTCATATATTTAGTTAAATCCAGTTTAAAGTGTTCAATCATTTCAATAAGTCACACAAATACAAGCCAAAGCAATATACCAGAATCACAACATCAAGCCTAGAAACGAATACATATAAGCATACATACAGTCAACTCTCTAATAATCATATCCGAGTATAATCTCAAGCCTCCGAGTACTACAAATTAATACTCCGAAATACAGTAACGTATTAATCACAACTTACTTAAACTCCTTGTTTGCTTACTTAAGGTACAACTCATATAGGCCATCGCCGATAATATCTATAATACAAATATTGTTTTAGTTTTTACATAACTACCATAACAGGTTTTTGTTCTGAATTTCTTGTTCTTATCTTCAATTTAGCTTTCTATTATACCTAATTACTCAAGTTTTTAAGTATTTTTTTTTTCAATTATTCTTGATTTAAGCCAAGTTCTGATTTAGTTTTTGAATTGATTTCTAAATTAAGTTCTCATTAAGTTTCTAAGTACGGTTTTATATGCAAATCTCTAGAAACTCATTTCAACCCATAATATGAAATTAATCACATTATTTTCAGGTATCCTAAATATCATTTTTAGTCCCTAACCAATGTTCTAATCCATACGGCACATCATAATCCTAATTTAACTACCGAATTTATTGTCGATATGAGAAAATTTTATATTTTTCATATAATTTTCTAAATTTAAGTTTCATATCAAATTTATTGTATATTTCTATTATTATTATAATATAAATTTTAACCTAATATTTTCCTACTCATCAATTTCTTATACTTACATATTATATATTATCACCTAATATGTACATAATATACACATCTAATATTTTCATCACTTCAAATATCACCTCTCAACATCAATTAACATCTTAAAATACCTAAATTCATCCTAAATAAGAATTTATACCTAATTACTGTAAATTACAAAATTAGCTTAAAATGTACCATTTTTACCTATTACATATATACTACCTAATACCAAAATAATTACATCTAACACCCTAAATTCTATAAATAGCATACTACATCATATTTCAATATCCTAAAATATATAATTATACACTAAATTAGTAATTATCCTTTTAATTACCTAATTAGTCCAAAATTACTCATTTTATACATCATTTTAAAGCCTAAAAATGATTTAAAATTTTTTAAAATAGGTTTTTGAAAAATCTCTTCATAGCACTATTTTAAATACTCCAATTAACCTACACAAAAATTTTGAACTCAAAACTACACTTCTAAAGTCATCTATTTCTAATTCGAAATATACTCAATTTTATACGATTTCTTAAAGACAGTATATTTCTAAACATAAATTCATCAAAATAATTTTTTTTTCCTAAATCTACAAACTAAAATATCCTAGAATAACAAATTTCATAATTTTCTAAATCTATTTTATATTTTTACAAAATTAAATAAGAATGGGTTAGAAATCAAACTTACCTATCCAATCAACTTCCAACCACCAAAGGTGGCTCCATGAGTGTCAGCCAGGCCAGGCAGCGATGGTGGAGTGTAGTAGCAGCAACGGTTCAATTCCAGTTGGCTATGGGTCGTGGGTTTGGCCTAAATACCCTAATTTCACAAATTTTTTTGTAAATTTTGTAATTAAACCCTAACCCTTACTCTTTCGGTTCTTTCTAATTTCCAAACACTACTCACTAACCAAATGAGCTTCTAAAAAAATTTGGGTATTTATAGTGCTGCCTAGGATTTTTTTTCTCATTAAATTGACTTGACATTTATCTTATCTCTTCTTCTTTTTGACTTTCTATTTCACTAAATTTATTTGTTTAATTTTTCTTCTTCAATTCTTGCTTACCACGACCTACTTCTGGACATTTCCTCATTATTTATGAATTTTCTTTAATTATTTAGTATTATTTTAGCATATTTCAGGTATTTTAAGTGATTTCGCATATTTCTACTTACATATAAATTCATATATGGTATAAATAAATATTCTTAAATATTATTTATGTTATTTTATAATTTTTAGTATGTATATAATTTATCATTGTCCATTTATTAGTTATCGGAACTCGTTTTATACTTTTCCAATAAATAACTGGTAATATATATAATTTAATATTATATTAATTAATTATTTTATTATTTATCTTTCTAAAAAAAAACACACAATATCACTTTTACTAATATTTCTAGTTTCATCGTAAAATTTAGACTAAATTAAATAATTTACTCGATCGCTCTAAATTTTACAAACCAAACCCTTAGTAACTGATTATAGGGCTTACAGGCTCGCTCTTGTCGGTGCTATCTACTACATCTCTTTAAAGCACCATGACATATTAGTTCAAACATTCAATAGCCACATATCCGAAACCTAAGCATTTAAAGCACTTCACCTCTCTGGTCTTCCGTCCGGAGGTCTACCCTCTTTCATACATCCTAAGGGTCAACATATTCTCAATTCGACCCTGTTGGCCTGTTTGGCTATCTTTAGGTTGGCCATTCCTTTCCTCGACTTGGTTTCAACAGGTCAACATGAAATAGAGCCTTAGGAAAATGCTGGCCTAGGTTGGTTCGGAGCACTTCTTTGCTTTTCGACTCTCTTTGCTATCTTAATCGTCTCATCTAAGGTATAAAACTCTACACTTTCATAATGTTACAAATCTCATATTTGATCTCAAAAATGAACCTTAATACTGTATAAGCCTCTGGTTCTTCCACGTCGGCTTGAATCATAAGCATCTAGAATTCTTTCACATAATCATTAACTAATCAACCTCCTTGGCAAAGCTCCTGTAACTTTGCAAATGTATCTTGCAAATAGGTCTTAGGCACAAATCTAACCCTTAACAACCTCTTCACCTCATCCTAGGTTCTCACACGTCGTCTTCCATCCCTTACTCTAGCTGCATTCAGGTTTTTCCACTACATCGTAGCATACTTAGTAAACCCTAGTGCAGCAAGTCGGACCGTAACAGCTTCTGCATATCTATAACAATCAAACACTTTCTCTACCTTCTCTTCCCAGTCAAAGTATTCATCTATATCTCTACTTCTACTAAAGGAAGGGATTTGGACTTTAACATTGTTTAGTCCTCGAAGAGCTTAACACCCCCGTTCCTATGCTCGGTAATAATCAACCTCTTCTTCTTCCATCCCCAATTCTTTGGCATCCAGCTCATCATCATCTTCCCCAATCTCCTCTAACTACAATCTTCGTCTAGCAGCTTGGTTTGCAACTCCTCCAGCTCGCTGAGGTTGAACTGGGCGATTGGCTCTGCAACCTTGGCCATAACCTCTTTCTAAAACATTTTCAAGTGGGTTATGCAATGACATATCTTGGGGTTATTGCCTATTAACTTTCATTGTGGTGACTAAACTCTTAACAATATTAGTGAGTCTATCGAGTTTGTCACCAACTGACCCAAGAGTGTTACTTCCATTTTGACTATGACCAGGTTAAGCATCACTACTCTGGTCTCCAACAACACCTTGAACACTCAAATCCAACATGGTATAATACTTTTCAAACAAATCAGTCTTTGGATTTCATTTAAAACACTTTTCATGTCTCTTATCTCTAGCAATCTTCTAACTAGTAGAAACATAGGCTCATCAACCTTCTCAGCATTGGAGCTCTCTTTGGCTCATCACTAGGGCCTTCTTCTTACTTGCTTGATTAAGCCAATTATGGGTCTCATTTACTTGGGATAAGGTCATGGGTTTCAACACAATCTTTTTCATATCCTTAAAAAAGGCATAGGTATTCTCATATCCATCATGAATAACATGTCTATCTTTAACCAAAGTCTTCCAAGCAATAGATGTGAAGCTCCCATTAGGATAACATCGTACACCACTTTCTCGCTGTATACGTTCCCAACACTGAACGACATAGTTACCTGTTTAGTCACCCATTCAGTCACATGCAAAGTACCCTTATCATGAAGTCAATGTAGTTTGTAAGGTCAGGGATGCTTAGAGATCAGTAGAACTAACCTCTGTACAAAGGACTATGCCACTACGTTGGTTCAACTTCCTCAATCCACTATGATGGTGCGAGACTATCCTTTGATAGTACATTTAGTATGAAGTAAATTTTCCCTCTAGTCTTCCTCGGAGTTTAGTAGGGAACTTAGTAGTCGTCTCTGGACTACTGTCATCACTTCTCCTCAATTGACATAGATACAAGTTTCCTCTTCCTCTTTAATGTTGGCTTTTACAACATCCTTCTCCTCCTTAAGCTCTCTCTAATCAGTACTATCTACTACATCTCTTCAAAGCACCATGATACATCGGTTCAGACATTCAACAGCAATGTATTCAAAGCTTAAACATTTAAAGCACTTCACCTCCCTAGTCTTCCATTTGAAGGTCTACCCTCTTTCATACGTCCTAGGGGTCAACCTATTCTTAGTTCAACCCTATTGGCTTATTCAGCTATCTTTAGGTTAGTCATTCCTTTTCTCAGCTCGGTTTCAACAAGTTAGTGCAGAGCAAGGGCTCGAGAAAATGTTGGCCCAAGTTGGTTCAAAGCACTTCTTCTCTGCTTTTCGTCTCTCGATCCTATCTTAATCGCCTCATCTAAGGTATAAAACCTCTAAACTTCCACAATATTGCAAATCTCATATTTGAGCCCGAAAATGAACCTTAATACTGTGCGAACCTCTAGTTCTTCCACATCAGCTCATATCATAAGCATTCAGAATTCTCTCACATAATCATCAATTGATCGGCCTCCTTGGCAAAACTCCTACAACTTTGCAAATATATCCTGCGAGTAAGTCACGGGCACAAATCTACCCCTTAATAACCTCTTCACTTTATCCTAAGTTCTCATACCTCATCTCCCATCCCTTGCTCTAACTGCATTCAAATTTTTCCACCACATCATAGCATACCTAATAAACTCTAGTACAATAAGTCGGACCTTGACAGCATTTGCATATCCATAACAATCAAACACTTTCTTTACCCTCTCTTCCCACTCCAAGTATTCATCTATATCTCCACTTCCACTAAAGGGTAGGATTCGGACTTTAACATTATCTAGTCCTTGAGGAGCTCGACGCCCCCATTCCTATACTCAGTAATAATTAGCCTCTTCTTATTCCTCCCCCAACTCTTCGACATCTAGCTCCTCATCATCTTCCTCCATCTCCTCTAACTTCAGCCTTCATCTAGCAACTAGGTTTACAACTCCTCCAACTCGCTTGGGTCGAATAGGGCGATTGGCTCAATAACCTTGGCCATAACTTCTCTTTAGAACATTTTTCAAGTAGGTTACTAGGCAACATACCCTAGGGTTACTGCTTATTAACTTGTATTGTGTTAACCAAACTCTCAACAAGATTAGTAAGTCTGTCAAGTTTATCATCAACTAACCTAAGAGTGTTACTTCCATTTTGATGATGACCAGGTTGAGAGCCACTACTCTAGTCTCTAATAACACCTTAAACACTTAAATCCGACATAGTATAATACTTTTCAAAAAAATCAACAACAAAATATATATGGTAACCATTGCTACTTTGCTTGCCCAAACTTTGATTAATGCACTGACAGCTTCAATGTCAAATAATCACTCAAACAAGATAGAAATTAAGCTTACTCTGTTTTTCGTAGTGAAAAACATAATAACAAGGAACTACACTTACCAACACACAAAGCTCTACTACACAGCTCTACTACACAACTCACAACTTTGAACTTACTCCACATAAATACACTATAGCAATTATGAAAGGAACACAGTAGCCACTAACAACAAAGCTAACCAAAACTTCACTACAACTTCACTATAGCTTCACATACTCCCTCTCAAAACCTCTAATGCTAAGAAGCTTATGCGTCTTTGGGTCGGATACAAGGAGAGGCACCACAATGAAGCAAACAAAAAAAAAACAAGAAAAAGCTAGCAAAGTTCGAGCAGTTACCAACTGGATATGACACACTAATTGATCTTACTCGGCCTCTAATTCACCGGATATTACTCACCAGTCCAAATTAAAGGGTCACTCGCCACTACTCCTTACTAAAGGGAATAAACAAGAGTTGAAAGTAGGGAGAACACTAGGGTAGCTCAATGGAAAACTTGAGTAAATTCTGATAATTGAGGTTAATGTCTGCATACAATTAAGTGGGGGTATATATACCTATTCACTAAAGTTACTTTACATGTATGAAAAGACAAAAAAGTAATCTTACAATTAGTTTACATAATACATACTAAAAAGGGTAAAAGAGATAAAGAATATTCAATAAGAAAAGTAAAGAATCATTATGGAATATCGTGCTGGAAGACACATGTCATTAGGTGGCTGGACGTTAGGAATATGGTACAAATCAGACTAAATGAAGAAAAAGAGGGTATGCAATCAAGGCTAACCTGATCAAGATCAAGTCGATCTTTGATCAATCAATCACTAGTGAATATTCGCCTCAAACTAAGATAAATCCTAATCGGTTCGCAAGCTCGACTTCAGACAGTTGCCAAGGTTAGTATGTTTGAATATTGTCAGGATTATGGTGTAGCTGTTTAGCAAGTAGGCATATCTACTTGGCAATTTCGAAGACAATGTTGTTGCATGAGAAAGCTCAATACTCAAGTTAGCATTAACGTAAATAATGGAGGTCAGAATAGGAATTCTAGTCCTGGATGGGGCTACAAGCTATTATCCTCCTAATGAGTCCTTAGAATCCTTTAGCTTAACTACGAGTGATCAATCCGGAAGGCTGATTCCTATCACATGATGACCTAACATATAAAAGTGTTTAACTGAAAGTCCTCTTATAGATGACATAAATGGATCCAATGAGCAAGGATGAGTAGTAACCCTATCATACAAAGTACTTACCTAGACCTTGCTCGATCGAGTAGATTCTGGATGGGTAATTAAGGCTATACGATAGGTTTCAAGTAGCAATTTTCCAAAACTTGTTCTCACATGATTGAGTATAGGTAAGAAGTTAGGATTCCTTGTACTCACTCTAGAGCCTGTGCTTGAAAGCATACTAGGTATGACTAGGGTCTTTACTATGTGATAGTAATTAAATAAAATAAATAAACAAATAATACCATCTTATCAACATAAAACAAAGCCTAACCTATTGGAAACGCTAAACTAAACACTTATTAGTCCCTTCTCTTCCATCTTTCATCTTTAATCATTACTCTATTGTCATTTTCTTTTTATTCCTTCATTTTTAAGGGAATCTAAGTTCTTAATTTCTACTTCTAGTACCACCTACATGCTACGAGGTACGTTCATTACTTGTTTTCTATGGTAAAATAGTTTTCTTCTTTTGTATTTGGCAAAAGATTTGATATTATTATTAAAGCAAAATTTTATTCTTTAAGTATAGGGAGATTGTTTTACTTATGCATATACCTTAAGGAATAAAAATATTTTAGTTTGAATTTATATTTTGTTTGATATTTTATGTTGTCTTCCTTTTCCCATGATTAATTGTTCGATCCTCTATTATTGTTATATACATAATTATTAAATTATATAATCTTATGAATCTTTTATTCCCATTTTAATAAACTTTGTAAAGCTTATGTTAAGTATGATATTTACCGCTTTCATTTTTTAAAATAGTGTACTTATTTTCTTAAATATTTCGATAATGTGATTATTACAAAATGATATTTTATTTACATAATGAATTTTTTTGTACAATACTTTCATAAAAATTCATCAATTATAATAATGGTTAAAGAACCATTTAAGGAAAAAAAAATGATCAAATAAACCTCAATAAACTCTATTCATTGGCGTCATTTGAAAGATTAGTTAAATTGAACAATTTCTTTTGAAAAAAGAAAAAAGCATGCTTATTTTATGTTTTGAAAACATAGCAATAGTGAAATTTATAAGGGAAAAAAAAATTAGGTACCTTGTATGTACATTCCACATGGTACAGGATGGTTACGAGGTGTCATATAGTAGAGTATGGATAATAAAGTTTTGAAAACCATACCTATAAAGTAAGGTATAAGTAAGGCTCATAGCTTAATCCTCAATACTTACCCACTTCTACCAATAAGTTCCATTGAGTGGCCTTACTATGTTAATGATGTAAGACTTATCGAGCTTTATTTGCTATATCAATTACCTACTTACTTTAGCTTCATTACTAAGAGAGAAGATCCATTAGCATTAATACATTACGTGTTTTAATAAGTGATAGATAAATATTAATAATATCTATACACATATTAATGATAATGGATTTATATTTTTACGTATTAACATTTTATTGAAGTTATATTATCACATAACAATTAAGAAATTTTCAGTGTTTCGCGGTCTAAAATTAACTGAACTTTAGTTATAATAACAATACTGGTATTTTGTTGGCGCAAAAGAAAAGTAATAATAATACTGGCGCTCTAAGGTCTGAAACTACATAATAAATGGGAAAGTAAAATTACCTTCATAGCACCTAGTTGATAACATCACCTTTTCTTTTTTTTTTTATCCTTTTCCTCTTATATGAAATTTAAGGTAAATTATAGTTGATATTTTCGTAAAAACTAATAAAATTATAAACATATCCTGAATTTCAAAAGCACCTATATTAAATTCTTTGAAAAATATGAAGTTGCAAAATTTAATTTTTAATGTAATATCTAATTTGTCAAAGCTATTATAATCTATTGACATTGTCTCTGGTTTTCTATTGAAATTTATCAAAGTTCGAATCCCCTATCTCTCATAATTGAAAAAAAAATAATGTAATTCTTGTTTATTCTTTTATATTAATATGCAATTGCAATTACTTTTTAAAGTTATTTCATCACTTGATTTGGTCTAATATAAATGATTAGATGTCAAAGCAATTAAGAAAAAGATTCAAATAACGAATCAGATAGATACGTGCAAATATAAAAATATTGAATATGTAAAATCTTAATTGTACATATTTACACATCTATCACATATTAGTTTTCATTAGTTATACTTGGCATGAATAATATATATGATGATATTGTTTACGCATCATGGAAAAAAAAAAGTAAGAAAAGAAAAGAAAATAAAAAGGAAGAAAAACGTGGGAAAGAGACATCAAGGAGATAGAACTGCTTTGAATTGATGATGGATTAGAAACTGTCAGGTAGAAAGATGGCGAGTAGGGAGGAGGGAGGAGGGAGGAGGGAAGAGGGAATGGGGTGGAGGGAAGAGAAATTAATGAATTGATAAATATTTTTAATTTTATAGTTTTAAAAATTTAGTTTATTATCGATTTTATTGTTATATATTATTAAATTGAAGATTGAATAGTATTTTTAAGAGATAACAGTTAGTTAAAGACCTTATAACTTAAATAATATAAATATATATTTATATAGTAATCTGCCTTAGTAGTGATATAAAAATGGAAAAGAATTTTTAAGGTGTTAATATTTTTCAAGAGATATAAGTATCATATTTTAGAATTCTTGGTACCTTTATAATCTGATAGTTTATACATTATAGGTGTGTCACTCTAGTTTATCCTAAAATGTTGTTTTAAGATAAGTATATATACATATATATATATATATAATGTCTCATATCAAATTATCAAAGACTATCTATAAAATATCTCAGAATTGCGATATACAGGTGAAGCAAGGCTAACAGTTTTTTTTTTTCCCTCCTTTTTCCCTTTTTTTTTTCCCCAAAGGCTAACAGGTTGAAGTGTTTACAATCCGTACTATTTAATAAGCGATTGCAGGACAAAAGGAAATCATTTTCATGTTCAAGGCATGAACTTTTTATTGCCGTAGGTTCAATGAAGGTATCTATATTAGATTTCCCGTTCCATTTACCTCGACATTGAATTCCTTCACATCGTTTTATCAATATTAAATAAAAAATATATTGGTGTGGCAATTGGTTTTAGGCCAACTGAATGCTTTAAACAGGTTTAATGAGTTAGTGGCAGAAAACCAAACTCAGCTAGGAATGTTTCAAAAAGAAATAGTTTGATAAGTTCAGAATAAAAATTGTTTGCGCCAATTGTTTTAATTTTTGCCTTACTCGATCGTCTCATGGTTAAAAGTAGACTTGGGAAAAAAATATCCCTGTGAGCTCGTTTGGGATTCTTATAGCTTTAAAAGGCTCAAAAGATTAAAATAAGATTTATAATAAAAATAGGCTTTTTTTATGGAGCTGGGCTTTTCTTTATATATTATAAGCCCTTGGGCTTATGTAGACCTAATTCCTAGCCAAACATTCAAGATAACTCATATCCAGAAAAGGAAAAGAAAGCTTTGATGCAGGTAATCTAACAGTCATCTATAACACTCGATCTCATTAGTCCATCTCGAATCAATCTGATAGTCAAAATTAGTATCCGAAATCTATAAATTGGAGGCTAAGCCCTCATCTCTGCACATTATTCCTTATTACTAATTCTGTTATATGCGTACTTTAAAAATCTAAATAAAAAAAAAAAGATAAAAAAAGAACATAAAATTCAATTGGCTATTATATGCGCACTTTGAGAATCCTAATTCTTCTTTCCTTCTCTCGCACTTCTCTTTAAGATCACTAATCCACGTATCATCAAATTAAGATTTCACTAAGATAGATTGATATATTCATTACACGTAATGGATTAATTATATTAACTCCCACACAATTCGTAAATGAGTAATCTCTAGTTGAGTCCTTAACCACATAAGAAACACCTTTTTCAAGAGGCAGCGAACATTAGTTAGTTGTGATCCGCCAAAATCTGAACGGATTAAGTTGAATACGGAGGGATCCGTATATTTTCAATAAGGAACGTCGAGTGTGTGACAATAGGTAGAGAGGATAGAGACAAACAAGGGAAATGGAATTTTCAGCTTCAGTGAGAAGATATGAAATCGAGATCAAGGTTACTGAATATTGTCTAAGAATTGGAATTAAAAAAGAGTAGAAGTAAACTCAGATTCAGCTATAGCTATCCCTTTATTAAATTTTTTAGCTAATTGCAAATGCAAATTTTTAGATGCCATTCATCCCTTCAGTGAAAAACTATTCCGGTTGTAGCAAATTAAAATGAAATTTATGGCTCCAGAGAGCAATGGATGAAAAGGATGATGCTGATTTAAATTATATATATATATATATATATATATATGAAAAATATATATTTGGTTCCGCCGGGATACTACTTGCCTTCTTTAAGACAGGTATTTGTCAAATGCAAATTAATAGGAACAAATATTCAAACTTTAACTAGGATGGTGATGGCTAAATAAGATCAAATCAAAATGTATAATTTTATAGATGGAAAAAAGAAAAATAGTGACTAAATAGTTAATTATAATAAAGAAACGGCACATCCATTTTTAGGAGGTGCATGCTGCAGATTTATTGTCATAACTAAATAAAGGAAATATATTAGCACTTGTAAAGCTTTGCGATATGTACTACTATTTGGATCAAGATCAGCTACTCATATTAGCTCTGGTTAACTCCTTTTGCAATAGTGATTCAGTAAATTAGTTTAAAACAACTCTCTAGTAGTTATTTTTCAGCATTTTTCCAGATGATTCCTTCTAAAATGCCAGTATCCATATAAATCATTTGGCATAAAGATTCTAAACGTGGATGCTCTCGTAATTGTATTTCTGCTTTTCCAAGAGCCCATTTGAATCTTGCTTTTGTATCTCGTTATTTTTCCTCTCCATTTAGGATATGATCAAGCCCCCTCTTTAATGATTGTTCACTATGAATCAACCTGTACAAGGGATTAGTTACCTCTCTTATTAATGGCTAGGTGGGCCCAATTCTCTTTAACAAATGGTTTAAAGAGAGGCTGGTCTAATAACATGAGTTGGAATCTAAAGGACCACCTTCGCTCATAACAAACATTAGGTTTGTGTTCAAAAGTATCGGGCAACAACTACATTGCTAGTTTATGTTTACTTTAATCGGACCAAGTAAACTTGAGACTTACAAATCCATTTTTCCTCTACTAGTAGGATTTCACTCAAGTTTTCTAAAATTAACCACGGTCCCTAGAAAATATTAGCTACCAATTGTAGGTTTTCACATAATGTATTCATTTAATCAAACCTAGGACTATCATCTAAAGTTGAATTCCTATGGTGAATATGCAAAAATTGGCTCTTTTTTCTAATCCAATTGTATATGAGTTGAATCTTTAAACTGGTCCAATGGCCCCTCAAAATCCTATGTATTTCCATATGTAAATGGTATTCCACAAAGAGTTCCTCCATGTGAGCCTTGACTACTACCATATTTAGCCTGGCCATGGAAGCTTGAGAGTTTGACTCCCATTTGTTAAGGAAAAATCCATTGATAAACCATCCACCTTAGATTACCCATGTTGGTCATCCTTACTTTCCATTGACACTACATGATAGGATAATCTGGCATTTATCACACTCAATCTCTTCCATAAGTTTTGAAGGTTTGCAAGCATAGTCTTTTCCAAATATGGGCCCATGCTCTGTATTTAGATTGAAGGAAATAGAATAGGGTGATTTGGAAAGGAAAAAATTTTACTTTTCCCTTGTTTAGGAGGAAAAGAGAAAAGGTGAGGGATGAATTTGTACGAGAATCAATTCTCTTAGGCCCACCAAAAGTTTCCCCTCCAAATTGAGGAGACTAAGAAAGAAAAATTTTGAAATTACTACATTGTCCTGATAATAAAAGCATATTTAAAGGTTAAAGGGTCTTTTTTTTTTAACATTTTGATGAAATAAACAATTTTATTACTAATTTTCCCTCCATTTTCATTCATTCCTTAACCAAATAAAGGAATTTATATTTTGTAAGAGCTACTTTGATAATTGGGCTTTAGCCTAATTTAATATCATGAACCGATTTAATAAACTAGTGATAAGGTCTAGAAAATTGGGACCAATTAAGGATGTCTTAGGAAAATTTAGTTTGATAACTAGGCTCAAAACAGAAATCGTTGGATCAATTTTTTCTACTTTTAGCCTTACTCAATTGCCTCACACATGCAAAGTAAATTCAAAAAGGGGTTTTGGGAGTCTATCTAGGTCTTGTTTAATCTTAATAAGCTTTTCATGAGATTTATATTAGAAAATTTCTCTTTTTATAAGAAATGGGTTAAGCTTTTTTTAAGCTTAAGAAGACTTCAATCTAAGCCTAGCCTAAGCCCAAAACCAAGCTTATGAGCCAATAAGGTTAAGGAGGTTTGAATCTTAGCCATCTATCATTAAAAGAATGATCTAATAATCATCACTGATGGCTCATTTAATCCGTCAATCTCAACTTCATCCAACAATTAAGATCAGGAGCCAAAATCTATATGTAGGAGGTTTCTCCTCCTCATTTACAATATCCGAAGTATTGGCAAGTTTCACAAGAGCACCATTACTTTGTCGAAGTAACTCTATAGAAGATCAAATCAACTATCTTATAAAGAACAAATGAAAATACTCAAGAACACAGAATTTAATTCACTATCACATGTATGCATCATGAAACATTGAATTTATCTATTTCTCCTCTCATGCCTCTCTCTATGATCATACCTTCATGTGTCATCAAAACAAGATTTTTCTAAAATCGACTAAATGTACATCACACATGATTGATTATCAACAACAATCCTATAATGTATATTTTTTTTCTCTCAATTTCTTTCCTTTCTAATTCTTTTCTCTCATTTTCATTCCTTTTTAATTCTTTCACTCTTTCCAAACATTATGTAAATAAACGTACATGATCGATCATCAACAACAACCCTATAATATATATTTTTTTCTCTCAATTTCTTTCCTCTCTAATTCTTTTATCCTATTTTCATTCCTTTTTAATTCTTTCACTTTTTCCAAACATTGTGTAAATAATAGAGCTCGTATGGCATTATTTCCCAGTTTTGAGAAGAACACAATTCTAAATAAGGCACAGCTTGTTCAGTATGTTTTCGTCCTTTTCAGCGTCATCTATCATTTCAAATCCATGGCATTTGATATATTTGATTCAGAAAAGAAAACCCTTTCATACACACCAGAGAAGACCGTTTACATTGAGTCCATATATTAAACAGTTTCATCTTTCCCTCACTAAGCTTATTATAGGGGAATATTAACATAAGTTGTGCACCGATAATTTAAAAATAGGTATTATAAAAAATTCAACGTCTTTTTTACAATTTTATAATAACACTGTATATTTTCTAGTAGTACATTTATAACTACCAATTTTTTGTACTTTTTGATGCTGGTGTACTTTCTTCATTAATTTTCTTCATTTTTGAAAGGGTGGATAGTGATAAAAGAGGAGAAAATTATTGGGTGAAATGTTGCATACGAAGTCACACATTATAAATGTGTGCAAACATATAAATTTTGATAGAAAACATGTAAATTCCAGTAACACCAATTAATAGAAAAAAAAATATTCACTTTGAATTAAGTAGGAAAAGGTTGTCTTTCTTAATTTTTTGAGATATATTTATGAAATAAAATATGTAAATGGAGTACGACAAGAGTAAACTAGAATATCAAAAAATAAAAAACAAAATATTTGCATTTTTTTTTTCAATTTTTATTCTATGCAATATCTTTTATAATGTGTGATTTCATATGAAGACGTTCTTACACGCACCCATAATAATTCCATACAAGTGTGGCTTTTTATCTCTCTCTTCCTTACCTGAGCTAACTATTGAGGTGAGGGCAATGCACACAAACATCGGAATATATTTTCCTCTTTAGATCCAGTGGTCTTAGTCGATTTATTAAACTGTCCTTCGCATATGGAGGATTTCTATTTTAGTTATTATTCCTAAACAAAATATATCCTCCGCGAACAATAAAGTTGCTCGAGTTATAATCAATCTTTTCTTTTCTCTTCACATCTGTATCGAAAAAAAAAAGATTGAATAAGTATTTCATGTTGTGTGTTGTGTATATATAATGTATAAATATTAATGAAATATTGTTATGAATATTAATGGGATACAATTGATACGATCATTAATAAAAGGAATAATTTCCAAATTAATTACTATACATAATTTACATATAACATATATATCAACATCTTATTAATATTTATAACAGTGATATATATTACTTATCAAATTCTTATATTAACTATTGTGATAGTGGGAACCAATTTTGATCCATCAATGTTAATTAGAAAGAAAAGGATAAAACATAGGCAAAGGTTAGAAAAAAAGATTTATATGCCATGCGTTATGCACACATAACGTATAAGTATCAATAAAATATCGATATACTTAATAATTAAATAGGTAATTTACAAAAAAAAAATCATCAATCATGATTTATACATATCATACGTAATAATATTTTATTGGCACTCCCTCACCAAATATATATATCACATATGGTGTATTAATATACACCATTAATAAAGTACATATCTACTTTATACACACATCATATTTAGTTCCTTTTTTTGTCTTTTTCAAAACATATGAATTTTACTGATATATTCAAAATAATTGCATGGATAAATATGTATTTGCGACACGATTCCAAGTAATTCAAATGGGTTGTAAGGCACTAATGGATGATTGAGAAATGATGCCCTAAGAAAAAATAAATAAATTGATAACGTATCACGTTGGTGTGAAGTTTGGTTTACAATATTCGACGAGTGACATAACTTATTTTGAGTGTTGCATTTGGCATAAAAGCTATACCAATTTGGAGTATTGCGTTGAATTTAAGTAATATAAATATTGAATTTTTAATATGAAAAAATGAATTTAAATTTTTTTTATATAACATTATAATATATAATACAACTGGTTTAAAAAAAAAACACTGATTTGTACCTGCAGATTAGGATGAATGTCATAAACAAAAAAAAAAAAAAGTGTTAATGGTAATGCATTTGTGTTTGCCTAAAGGAAAAAAAAAAAAAGAAACCTTTTCTTCTCTCGCTCTCCTTGAAGATCAAACATTAATTGCCCAGTCGATTCAGATTAATATCTCAACTTTTACGGGTTTTGCATAACTTTTAGCAAATATATTAGATACAAATTTTTATGAAATACAGTGAACCTAACCGCTTTATTCTTTTTAATTAGCTGAAAATTATGTTTTAACAACAGTTAAGTTTAGAAATGGTATTCCACGCATGTGATGCGTCAATCTGGGTTTTAATAAGATGCCGGGAGTACTTCATCTATGTTTGATTCGTGTGTTTTCATCAACAAAAGTATCATATTCTCTTAATTTATTATAATTTAAGGTAAAATTTAAGATACTCAGCAATGTCGTTTGACAGTGTGCGTAACTGTGACATTATTCGTTAAAATTAATAACATGTGACATAAGACAAACTTTAAAAATCCCGAAGCTGTCATGAAGAATTATCGTCGCTTGAAAGCGAATTATGAATAAAAAATCTTACCATTTTCATGTGGCTTACATCATTTTCTAGTCCTGCTTTGTTTGTCAGGATGTTCAGGATTTTTTTTTTCTTTTTAGTAAATTATATGGATATTCCTTAAAATCTTTTAAATTTATACAATCCTGATTTTAAAAGTCAGCAGCCAAATCTCTTAAAACAACTATGCGATCCCCCCCTTTTTTTTTTTCGACTACCATGTGTATTTTCCTATTAATATGGACAATCAAATTAATGTGTTTAATTAAAAAATGACAAAGATACTAAAATTTCAGAAAATAGAAAAATAGAAAACCCGCATAGCTTTTCCAATATGTAGTTCCTATCATTTTGTGTAGTAATTGTCACAACTCAAGAGACTAGTTGTGAAAGTCGTCGTATACCATATAAAAAACAATAAATTGATTTTCCTCTCAATCGACAATCCTTTTTATGATATACAAGGTTATTATTGCAACTAACAATCTAGAATTACGCAGATGCAAGCAATGTCATTTCATAATAATAATAACAAGCTATTGAAATGTAAAACACATATATTTGTGTAAAAATTTATAGATAAGAAATTTATAATAGTACTTAATACAAACTGGTATCATCTCATTACATAATAGGATTCAAAATCTAAGTACATTATCATAAGTGTACTCCTATCATATCTTACTCTCACATTAACCGCCTAATGTACAACTAATTTCAAGCATACAACGGCCCAACTACATGAGCAGATCGGCTTACGAAAAATGACTATAAGAGTATAAGCTAACTAACTTAGTAAAATAATCTCCTTAACCATGTAGTAATCAAGTTATACATTAATTAAATTCAATCAAATGAATGCATGACAATCAGTATGGTAAACAAATACATATAGGTGACCAGATACTGCATGTAACTCAGATATAACGCCCTTTAAAGTTATGGTTAAAAATATATCGGCACAGTCAGATCTAGGTATTATACTAGAACTTATATCATAACGAAACATCATATTTCGTATTTAAAATGTAATGATATATCCATTCTCAATTTTAATCAAAATCGAGTTCTATGTATGATTGTGAGTATGTTCACGCAGCCCTCACTCACCCCTAAACGAAAGCCTCTAGACTCAATTCTTAGTAAGGCGATTGACGCCTCAAACGCCTAATGATCTTGTAGGCTAAGATAAGGTCATATCGTACGTATGCACAATAAGAAACACAGTAATATCAAATAATAAACTTACGTATGGCCTCTTACTACCTCTGTATAATGTGATAGTCGGAATTAGTTATACAATGCATGATTATGCGTAATTCGATTTAATCCTTTCAAGTTGGATAAAATTAGGTCTTATTATTCAATGATCAATAAGATCACAAATAATCAATTCTTATTGAATTTACCATGCAACAACCAATACGTTATTATATTTTTAAAGTAAATTCACTAACAACAAACAATACCATACACAAGCATAACTCAGTCCCACACAATATTCAATTATTAATCATAATTTATATTCACTAATTACAAACATAAGTAAGTATGGAATTATTAGGGAAAACTCACTCAGTCATGATCAACTCAAGGATCGTAATAGTCCGATGGCAATTCAAGGTCAAAGTTGAGATCACCTGAGAGTAAGGAACACGGAAAGTAGTAAGTTTAGGAATTTAAAACTAAACTATTATTATAATTCGTATTATTTACTTAACTAATATTAGGAATTTAAAACTAAACAATATCACACACAAGCATAACCCAACCTTATATAATATTCAATTATTAATCACAATTTATATTCATTAATTATAAACATAAGTAAGTATGGAATCATTAGGAAAAACTTACTCAACCATGATCAATTCAGAGGTCGTAGTAGTTCGACGGCAACTCAAGATCAAAGACAAGATCACTTGAGAGTAAGAAACACGGAAGGTAGTAAGTTTAGAAATTTAAAACTAAACTAGTATTTTAATTCGTATTATTTACTTAACTTAGTTATTGATTTACATAAAATTATCAATTTGAGCTTTTATTGAATCGTGTATAACTTTTTCGATTTAACTCGAATCCTTATGAACTTATAGTCTATTTCGATCGTTTTCGAATGTATTTTCTCATAACGAAGTCTATTTTAGACGCTATAACTCGCAGTTTAAATTGTGATATAAAAACATAACCAAATTCATTATTTTAACTTAAAAAGCTATAAAATATAAATTTAAGCTTTTTCTTAATATATTTACAATTTAATTATATATATATAAATATTTATCATTATATTTTATTAAATTTTATAATTTACTTAATTATAAATTTTTTTCATCCAAATTATGGTATTCTTATGTATGTATATATATATTTAATATCTCACTTTATTTATTAAATTATTATTGTAATATATTATATACACTATTTAATTATACTTGTACTTTTACATATATATGTACTAAAATACAAATATTATTAATAATATGTATATATACACCTTTATGTCAGCAACATATATATCCATAATTATATATAAAAATTTCATATACTTAGAAATTATTAAGTGTATATACATATATTATACATATACATGCATATACTTTATATATTAAAATTAATGAGTATATATATATATATAAAAACATAAATTTTATAAATTAAACATACTAAGTATAAATATACATATGCATACTTATTATTTTACACATACACATATATATATACAGAAAATACGAAATAGGTATATAGATATATGTACACATATATATACGAAATTATATAATACATGTATATACATATTACATACTAAAACAAATACTATGTACATATACACTTATATATCTTCATGCATATATACATAATTAATTAAGTAAAATACTAAATATATATACATGTATATAAAGAAAATATTTAGTATATATACATATACTATACGTACCTACATATGTTATATACAAAATATTAATTATACATAGATATATAATACGTATGCATTCACATGTACAAGAATACATGTGTAGAAAATATATATATATATATATACATGCTATAGTACTATTTATACTTATATACATATACCGTATATAAACACTCCTAAATGCATATGTATATACATAAATAAAGATACATACTTAATACATATATATACATAAATGAAGGGAATATATAATACATATGTATTTATCTATTCCTACATACATATATGTACATGTAATGAAATATATAAACAAAATACTTAGTATATATATAATATAGAATATATATATATATGTACAAAATAAATAATTAACTTACCAAATATTTTAATAATGTAGTTAATAAATTCTTTAGCTTTCTTCTTCTTCTTCTTCTTCCTCCTCTTTTTTCCCTCTTTCTTGCTTCAGTTTTGTGTGTGTTTTTGTACGTTTGATTTTGTTCTTTTTTTTCTTTTTCTTTTTCTGTTTTGAAAGTTCCATGCGGGCAAACATCAATCCAAACATGAAGAGAATAAAATAAGAAAAACAAAAGTAGTTATAAAGCAATTTGCCAACCCTTTACATTAATTAAGATGAGACAATCATTACATTTGATCTCTAATAATCACTTAACACCTGGAGGAAAGAAAAGAATCACGTGGGCTGCTCCAAAAAAAAAAATTTCCGGGGAAGTTAAGAAGAAAAGAAAGAAAATAAAAAAAAAAGAAGAATAAGAAAAGTATAAAAAAAATAATTATATGAGATTTTTCTAAACATAAATATAATAAAAATGATATTTATAAACTAATTTTGGAATTTTATGAAAATTTATCAATTTAATTAATACCTATTACAATTATAATTTTTACAAGTTATTTTAACATTTTCGTTAAAAAGTTTTACGCGATTATGCGATTTAATTAATAATTGTAATCGACTACAATTATATTACTAGTAAATAATATTTATTCATTTTATAAGTTTAAAATTATAGTTTTAGAGTTTTGATTGAGTTCGGCTTCGATTTATAGTATTTGTACGTATATCGGATTTAGGATTTTTATACACGATTTAGGTTTTAATTAATTTTTTAGGCTTTTTACAATCAATCGATAACATATTCAATTTTTAAATTTTATACAAAATTTTATCATTTCTAGTCTTATTGGCTTATAATATCGTCTAGGATATTTAAACTTAAATTAGGGTTCAGATTAATGATTACACAAGGTTTGCAATAGTAGTAGTGGTAATAATAATAATAATAATAATAATGCGATATAAGAATTATTCAATGTTTAGTCTCACAATAATAAAAACTTATACATAACTCTATTGATGTAATGATTTAAATAGTCCAAAATACGTATCAAAATATTTCGTGAACGTGTGCTCTAATCGCTTATAAAGAGACCATATATATGTACATATGTATACATGTATTTGTGCATATATATACATACATATATATACATCCCGAAGTTTCTCTCAATTCCATGGAAATTATAATTAACTAGTCGTTTCATAACAAATTTCTCTAACTAATAGAGTTGTTTTTTGTTTGAATATATAAATAACGTTAGGTTTATTTTCCCTACTTTTCTTGTGTATTTTTCTTTTTTTAAATTCTAGTTTGTTTCCATCATCCCATTTTATCTCTTAGTTTGAATGATTTAACATGATCATTGATTTAATAGTAAAATTTGCAAGAGGAAGCAGCTTTATGAACTGGGACCTTTCTTTGAAATGAGATGCAGATCTCCTGCTTCTCTTTTGCATATCAGCCATATACATTTTGCATAATTAAGTAATAAAAATTTTTTCTATTATTTTCTTATTTTTTTGAAACTTTTAGTATTCTTTTTAATATTTTTAATTAAATATATTAATTTGATTGTCTATGTCAATAGGAAAGTACATATCCCATAACTATGTCAAGAGATTTGAATGCTGATTTTTGAAAAAAAAGTAGGGTTGCACTTAATTTTAAAAGTTTTTAAGGGGTATTTATATAAAATATGTTTTTCGTTTTAGTACTATAAGGGTATCTTATATAAATACTTTAGTATGAATCAAATTCATACTTGAATAGTTAACTAAGCTCATCTATGAATCAAATTCAAGCCAAATCGAGCTAAGCTTAAAAAGAGCCAAATTTGAATGGTTTGTAAGTAATTTGGTTATCTTGCAACTCCAATTAGACAAATACATTAGTATAATATGTACTATATATAATATGTAATTAAAACCTCATAACATATATCTATGTAATATATGATATGAGATAATATATATCCAATATAATGTATATGTATATACATAATTTAATCTTCATTTATTTTTTATTATTTATTTTGTATGTCTAGCTTCCTAGATAATATATATATATATATATATATATATATAGGGTTACAAGCAAGCTTGTAAGTATGTTCTTAAGTTATATATATATATTACAAGCCTGCTCGTAACCCTTTTTATGACCTATTAACAATAAAGTATAAATGAGCTAAACTGCTTATGAACTACTCAAGCTTGCTTAAGCTTAGCTTACTTTAAGCTTAATGTGACTCAAGTTTGATTAGTAATATTATATATTATTAGAATTCAAAAGGTAAAATCTATATAATATATATACCTATATAATATGTTATAGGATAATGTAGGATTATCATTTAATCTTATTCACCGTTTGTTAATCTATTAATTTATATATTTCTTCATCTTGTATATTTAAACTTGTGAGCAGACTCGAACTCGACTCACTTCAAGCTCAATTAGCTCAAGCTTGGCCTTAACTAGTAAACGGGTTGAGCTCCAGTTCAAAACAAAATTCGTTTATGTAAACGCAAGCTCAAGCCTCAATTTATAGGCTTAATAAAACTCAACTCAAGCTGGAGCTTGATTATTTTTAAACGAGCTAAGTCTCAGTCTTTAGAAGTTTCGTTCAACTCTCAACTCAACTCAGTTTGTTTGCAGTTTTAGTTAACAATATAAATGAACCGAGTTACAAATCTAAATAAAAGCTTAAACTTAACCAGTTTGGTTAAAAAATTTCATATGAGCTTAAGCTTGATTATTACAAACTAAGCTTGAAGTAAATTATGTTCAAATAGCTCATGAAAGCCATTGAACTCATCTACAACCCTAATCATAACGCACTTTTTCATAAAATTCACACTCACATTTAGATACATATACATATGTATGTGCCAATTATATGGTTCTGCATTTATCCTTGTCTTATACACTTAGTTTCAATGCAGAAGTCATGGATCCTATCTCTTCCGCCATCAAGCAACATTTATCACGTTTATTTTAATTCAACTCGTTGATGATAATAAAAGATTGTCTTATTGTCGGGCATACCAATTGATTGACATACTAATGGTTTTCCAAGTTATTATTTTGGCATTACATCATCTTACTTAAGCTATGCCCAATGATTGACAATCAATCATTCCTCCTCATTCGTCCCTCTCATTGTCTTCGAGCTTACAAGGTATAAGGTTGATCATGTTTCGTTTTCTATTCACGGTTGTCCTACCATGTGAGTGTATACAAAGCATGGGAGCTTATGGCAGCCTGTAGGGATGCTTGACAATTGCCATACACTTATATACTAAGAGAAGCAGAATAATGCTTTAAGCATAGTTTGTCCCCAAAAAAATCGATCAAGAAGGGAAGGGGGGAAGGTTGAATCAATGAAATTATTTGATTTAAAAAATTTTCTTCTTTTTTATTTTTATTAATTAATTAATTTATAATGTCAAGCAAGATAAGTATATGCATAAATTTAAATAGAGATAGAACCAGAGAGATATTAAGACGAAAATCATAGTTGTTCTTCTTTGCGCTTTTGTCCACTCTTTTAACTCGATCTGCAAACCATAGCCAACTAAACTAGTTTTTGCTATACTCTAAGAGAAAAAAAGTTTAACCAGAAGCTTACAATAGCTACTACTCTTACATCCAATAAAAAACCTACATAGAATTACAGTAAGCTAGTCAGTCTCTGAAAGTTACAAAACTCTCTCAACTTACAAGAAGCAAGAATGAAGAACTACTATGATTTTTTTTTTTTTTCTCCAACACATTCACTCACAAAAAACTCTTTAAGTATGAAGCACCTTTTGTTTTTTCTATACCACTTTCTACTTTTGATCAATATGTGTCTAGACTTTCCATTATGAATTTCAATATAGGCACAAAATGTTGTTGATTCACAATCGCTAAAGCTTAAATTGGCAAACATTGATCCTGGTGCCATAACTCTATTTTCATAAGCAAATCTCTTAGCCATTATGCTCCTTTATCAACTATGACAACTACCTTTTTAGTCAAATATGATATATATGTTTGTTTCTTACATACCCAACTGAAGACACCACTACAGAAGGTAAATTTCCATCCAAAAACTAAACCTCTATTGGCCGTATTACTTATAATCCACTTGGCATCCAAATAACCTTCTAACATGGATGAAAAGTCACTACAACCCAATCCAATTTTCGTGGTTCTTTTCAAGTAACAAAAATCATAGGCATAACTTTTCATTGCTTTATAAGTAATAATTTAGACACTACATATGCAATATGATTTTGATGCAGTATGAAGCATACATTAGAATCACTATGGTGCTAACATACTATAACCGTGCTATTGCTCTGAATAGGTTTTTCTCCAATTTAAAATAACAATTATAAGTACACTATACCAAAAGAATTCAATATAATAAGACTGACTCAACAAAATACTCCCACCATGCTTTGGCACCTTTGTTCATAATATTGTATTCACCCTATCAATACCTTTGATTTTAAACTTTGGAGTTAAGCATATATCCTGGTTTCATGATTGTTGGTTGTATTAATTCCAACAAGTTATCATATATAAACAAATAATTACACACACCATATTCATTTGTAATCTTTGAATATATGCATTTGTTAGGATTATTATGCTTGAAACTATTTGTTAAGATCACATAATAAAATTTCTCATACTATCGTTTACAATGACTTTACCATATTGCTAGCTTTATTTCATTTTTTATTATAAGACAAATCTTAATCCCATTTGTTCTATGTGAACCTCGTATCTTATGCAAACTCACCATTTAACAAGGTCGTTTTAGCATACATTTCATGTGCACGCAATTTATATATGGATACAAGTGCAATCGACAATCTAATTGAAGTCATACAAGCTTTGAAGTATATGTATCAAAACAGTAGATTCCTTTCTATTGCTTAAACCATTTTGGCCTTTAATCTTACTTTGAAAGCTTGTAAGCTACCATCTGTATTATACTTTTGTCTAAATATCTATTTGCAACTTATTATCTTAAATCCTTGAGGTAGATGAACTAGAGCGTACGTATTATTAGACAATATAAAGTCTATGTCTTCATTATCCTCTCTTTCCAAAAAGCTGTACCTCTAGAAGATCTCTTTCCATATAATTGCGGACAAGCATCAATCATCCATTCCAATGAAATCATGAATTTCTAAAATTCTTTTATAGAGTTTTTCTTCCGTCTTGAATATAGGAATTGTGAAAACTATCTGGCCTTGAAAGGAGAGAAATTATGAATTTGTATTCTCCAAATTGATGAGCTACCAGAGTAGCATCAATTCATCAGGAGACAAACAAAAAAAAAGATTCCATATGAGATGCCTCGATAAAATAATTCTACATTTTAAATGAATCGTACTTCAGGTAATATAAAACTTTGCCCTTCAAAGGACTACACAAGGTGAAATATTATAAATCATAACTACTATGATTTTACTAATATGGAATTGGAACAGATAGCCTTCAAACATGTTATATAAAAGATAGATTCCTTCCAACTCCAAGATTATTTACTATTTAAATGGTTTTTAAATAGGCTGCAGACAAAAGCCTATGTTCATCTACCTTGCTTTAAATATTGCTGTATATCATTAATCCATGCACAAAAAACACTCATAAGTTCCTCCCTTTCTTTTTGCGAAGACATCCTCATGGAGCTATCATTTCAATCAATCGCGCTAGCCACCTTCTTAATGGTTACTTTGACATGGACATGGAGGGTATTGAACTGGCTATGGTGGAGGCCAAAGAAGTTGGAAAGATGTTTGAGGCAGCAAGGTATTAATGGCAATCCATACCGGTTCCTAGTTGGAGACCTAAGAGAAGACGGTCTCATGGTGAAACAGATCATGTCCAAACCCATCAAACTATCCGATGATATTGCTCCTCGGGTCCAATTCTCGGCTTACAAAAGTGTCATGAACAATGGTACGTAGATTACGGGAATTTATACGGTTTATCGACGGGACTGTTGGGTCTATTATCTAATCAATTGTTGTTTAGTATAACTGTAAAAACTCAATGAAAATTATAGCGATCAAATAATGTATTAGATGGTCCTATCAATAAGAATCTTAGAATAAATCCATCATTATCCTATATTACGCCATTTATAAATAGGCTTCAAAATATACTCGCGCACTTTACTTACTTGGATTCGCATATACCATCTAAAGTCTTTCTTCGACAATATATATTAATACTAAGGTTGTGTTTGTTACATAGAAAAATGTTTTCCAGACGTGGGGTGGCATTTGTTATTATTAAAGCATCATCATTTGTCAAATACTACATTAGCATAGCATCAAGAGATTGCATCGTGGCTTTAATTAGGTAAGTAGTTGTGGAACACAATATTATCGGCTAACCACCAAAATTGATAGCTAATGAAAATAGAAAATGTTAATAAAAAATAAAGATAATTATTTCCGCTTTTTAAAGTTAGAAATTATCTACTTGAGTTTCTATTTATATTTTTCATGATTGTTTATTACTACCACTATCGTGGGCTCCAACCTTTGCCTCGTATAGCATCACTTCTTGTTAAACACTATTGGTAACTACCATCTCTTCGGATTATCATGATAACATTTGAAAATTCTAAGACTTTAATTTTATAAAGCGTTGGAAAAATCTCCAACAACATTCTCCATGAAATAGTCAAAGACAACTTTTCAAATGTCTAATTTCAATGGGATTTCAACTTTTTAAATTCGTTATATTAATCTTCTTTGAAGAATTAATGAATTGAATATTAACTCCTACAGGTAAAGATTCTTTCACTTGGATGGGTCCAAAGCTAACGATGGTGATCATGAATCCGGAATGGATAAGAGATATATTAACCAATATGGATGACTTTCACAAGAAGTCACCGAACCCATTAGCTACTTTGTTGTCTACGGGGCTTGCATCGTACAATGGACAAAAATGGGATAAACATCGAAAACTCATCCATCCTGCATTTCGTTTCGAGAAGTTAAAGGTACGAGGAACGAACTATCTACATGGAGATAGGAAAAATGCTTTTATTAGGATCGATACACTATATAAATTACGATTTGATAAATAAGAATAGTTAAGAATTTGATTTATATATATACATATATAAGTATTTGTAATCATTCTTAGTAATTATCATTCATGTAGATCAATTGTTAGTTTTGCTTCTATTATATTATTAGCAGTAGATTAATATGACTATTTTCGCTATAAATACATTGTAATTATTTTTGAATCACATAAATTACTATGAATTACACTAAATAAAGCCTAGTAATGGCCAAAAAAAAAAAAATTATCGATAGCCTTTGTGGAAGTTTTAGATAACTTTCATGAAAAACTATTAACAGTTTCATTTTTATTGTTAAAAGGCCTTATTTATTATAATTAGGGTGATTTACCATAATCCAAAAGCAACAGTAATATATAATCACTTTTAAGTGACCGTACTATAAAATCCTCCTAAATTTTCATTTATCAAAAACCTCTTGAGCTCACAACTAATCCAGTGAAAATGACAAAATGTTATTTAGGAGAAGAATATCCAATAATCTACTAAATATGTCTTTTATATAGCATAAGTTTTGAAAATTATGTATACTTTCCAAATCATCACAATCTAAAACTATCACTATTTATGCACCTTTCAACGATAACAACGATAGTTTGGGAGCTTCATCGATGATTATGTTTTTCAAGAATTATGGTGAGGGGAAGTAAGACGCCTTTACAAGGTTAGAAGGTCTAACATATGTGGCTAATAATTTTGAGTTATGTTTGTAGTTTTCACAAATTTAATGGACGGGCTACCTACTTTATTTAGCTTCGTATCGCTAGTGGAGCATAATTCTGTCGGCATAAATTTAATACCACCTAACCTTTGCTCGTACAAGTCACTTTCATTTAATTTAATTGCTTCAGATGTTGAATATTTAATCAAGATCATAACCAAAACATAGCATGGAGTCAAAATATTTGTCTGAATACTTATAGCACAATCATATGATACTGGAATAACACATGATTAATGAACATTGAAGCGTTTAAAAACCTAGGCGATAACATTTGCTATTGCCATGTTACTTTCAACTGTCTCATATAAAGGTAAAAATACAACTAACTTTTTAAACTTTAATTTAGGTGTATATTAATTCCTAAATTTTAATAAGTTAGCAAATAACTTTTAAAGGTTGAAAATAAATATCCTAAACTTTGACTTTAGTATGAAAATACCTTATAAATTTTCAAATGTTACAAATCATTTTCTTAAACTTTAACAAATTGATGATATAAAGGATCTTTTTTAACTAAAAGGAAATATTTTTTATGTTACCAACTTATAAAAATTTAAAGAGAGTGATTTATAGCATTTGATTGTTTAGGGGGGTAAATCTGTATGTAGGTCAAGATTTGAAAGAATGTTTACAATTTCTCCCCACATTAGTGCAAAAATTTAAAAAAAAAAAAAATCTTTTCATGTAATGTATCTGCTGTGCAGAGCATGGTTCCGACGATTTATTTAAGCTGTAATGAGATGGTGAACGAGTGGGAGATGTTGCTCGCGTCAAATGATGGAGGATCCTGTTCATGTGAAGTTGATGTATGGCCTCAACTTGACAATTTGACAAGTGATGTAATTTCAAGGACAGCATTTGGGAGTAGCTACAAAGAAGGAAGAAGGATATTCCAACTCCAAAGCGAACAAGCCCGCAATGCCATGAAAACCTTGCGCTCTGTTTACCTCCCTGGCTGGAGGTAATAACTTCACATACATAACCCTACACTTTATTCAAGATATTACTGAGACTAAGGTACAGTAAGTGTCTTTTAAGTGTCTGTATTTTGCAATTTTGACGGTTTAGTACCTAGACTTTCATTTGTAAAAGAACAAAAATTCAATCACCAAACTGCTCAAATAAGTATATGCACTTATTATACCTTTATCTCCATATTCAGATAAATTATCAAATTCATAAGAAACGAATCAACTTAATTTTTATTCTCTTAATTTCCATCAATTTACAAATTAATGGTCAAGACTATTTAAAAATTTGATCAGTCTTATCATTATGCCATCATTTAATATCAATTATTAATTATATGTAACAGTATCTTAAGGATAAATTAAGTGAATTAAAAGAATATAAATAATTTAACTGTATTGATTTATTTGGGGGGAAAAAATGTATTAATTTATTGTTTAGGTTCTTACCAACTGAACTGAACAAGAGGATGAAGGAAATAGACAGAGAAATACAAGCTCTGCTGAGAGGCATTATCGATAAGAGAGGGAAAGCCATGAGGACAGAAGAAAGTAATGCGGATGACTTGTTGGGTATATTTATGGAGTCTAACTTGAGTAAAGTAAGAGAGCATGGGGGCAACGAAAAAATGGGAATGAGCATTCAAGATGTGATTGAGGAGTGTAAGCTTTTCTATTTTGCTGGCAAAGAGACAACCTCTGTCCTTCTCGTTTGGACAATTGTCATGTTGGGAAAACATAGACAATGGCAAACTCGTGCAAGAGAAGAAGTTCGACATACTTTTGGGAAAACTAAGCCAGATTACGACGGTTTAGGGCACTTGAAAGTGGTAAGTCTTAATTTAGTTGCATAAAACAACAAACCATGAGATATAGAAAGTGAAAATTTATCTATATATGAAGAAGCATGAAACAAACATATGAACAGAATGTAGACAACAGTTCGATCCTTTTCTGAACTTTTTGTTAAGTACCTAATATTGGCCCTTTGCATACGTAACGCCATTTTAAATTGATATGTTGTTGATAAGTAGTTTTCAAGTATGCCGAACAAATTTAAGTGCACTATCTCTCTCAATATTTACTAGGATAAATACAAACACATTCCTAAAAATTATCAACCAGATGCGAATAGATTTATAAACACTTTTGTGGTATGCATTCATTTATTTCTTCGAACATTTTTAAAATATGTATATACCTTAAACCGTCACTGTTACTCTTAAATCATAACTATTTTTGAAGGTTATAGAGAACTGAAATCAGGTTTTGAGAGATTACGAAATGATCTGGACTATAAAATTTCCCGAGAGTTATTTACCTAAGAAATTGGAATCATGACTTCAAATTTTGTACAGGTTACCATGATCTTGTACGAGGTTTTAAGATTGTTTCCGCCCTTAACAGTTATGATACGGACGGTACAAGAGGACACGACACTGGGAGAAATATGGCTACCAAAAGGAGTGGAGATATCTTTGCCGGTAGTCATGATTCACCGTGATCGCGACTTATGGGGGGAAGATGCAGGAGAATTCAAGCCAGAGAGATTTTCTGAAGGAATCCTGAAGGCGACAAGGGGACAAGCATCCTTATTCATGCCATTCGGTTGGGGTCCTAGAATATGCATAGCACAAAACTTTGCACTGCTTGAAGCTAAAATGGCCATTGCTCTAATTTTGCAGCGTTTTGAATTTGAGCTTTCGCCCTCATACATCCATGCCCCATATCTGAATATCACTCTTCACCCTCTTCATGGAGCACAAATCATCTTACGCAAAGTGGATCGTCCTTAAGCATCTTGATAAAAGAACCATCAAGATCTTAGATGTAATCCCATATTGTAGTGGCACTACTATGATGTTATTTTCTTCTCTTTTCTTTTTTTCTCATTGTCATGTCATTATTGATTATACACGATAGTATCTAAATAGAATAAATTGATGTAAACTACAAATATGTAAATGGAAATTATAAGGGCCTATAAGGGTTACGTGTGTATCACATGTCAAGTCACACTACATGTAATATAAAACTAGTGAAATAACTTGAATCACATGTATGGAATAATCAAATGAGATAAGGTAGAGAGAAAGAGCAGATAATCTTAATAAGGCTCTAACACATATGGTAACAAGTGGAAGAGCTCGATAACATCAAATTCCGTAATCGATGAAGAATAGGGTAGTGTTCTTGAAATATTTGTGCATTTGATTTTTCAAGATAAGAATCCAATGTCACACCTCGAAATAGTAAAGTCGTAACAAATCCCACTATGCAAACCAATCTAAAATAGATTTAACAAAACATTCACGAGTAACTCGTTTTAAAGTAAATAACTGACAAATTAAATATATTTGCATGTAGAAGTGTGAAAAATATATACTAGAATTCCATATTTCAAGTAATGTTATATGATTTAATAATCTAACTTCACTTAAATAAGACATAATTTAATAATAGAAGATTTAAAAATAAGAACTAAAACCTTAAAAATATAACCAATCATCGATTTTATATCATCACTCCTCAAGATTTAGTAACTGCTAGCTTCAAGATAATTATAAAATCGCTTACTATTTAGCACTTACAATAACATCTACAAAGATATGAGTAACCAATTACTCGGTAAATTGAGATAAAAATTTAAAACTACACATCAAGCATAAATAGGGTTATTAACGAGTTATTTTAATACAATACAATACAATAATGAAATGCCATTGCACGATATTATCCAATCAATCATGAAATTAGAGAAATTACACCCACTCTAATCTAAATTGAAGAATTTAACATACATTTCAATGGTTCACAACCAAACCCAAGCTTGTATAATAGAGACACCACTCCTTCCACGACTACCTTCAAACCATTGACTTTACCCTTATCGCAACCTCCTTTCCTATCACTTAATTCGACTAAGGATAAAGAAGGGATCCATTATGATATTCAACACTATCCCTTTCGAAGAGGTCAGTATTTGGCTAAAGAACGCTAAACGTCTCCCCTAATGGGTTGAAATACTTAACTGATTAATTAATTTTACAAGCCATAACTAATTAAGTTCAGTTAAGTTAATCAATCCATATTACAAAATACGAAACAATTGCAAATAAGTACAGTAAGCCAATAATACACAGTGCTTCAAGAACATGCATACACAGGCATGTGCACATTCAAATTACCTACAAATATAAACAAGTATAATCTTAAGCCTCTAAACACTTTGAAATACAGTTACCTATTGATCTTAAACTTACTTAGACTTTCCGCTTGCTCACTTAAGGTACAACTTGTAACAAGCCTCCACCAATAATCCCCATCATACAAAAGTCGTTTTAATATTCATATAATCACTTCATGTAGGCTTTATTCTATAACTCTTATTATTATCCTTAGTTTAGGGTTTTATTACATCTAATTATTCAGGTTTTAAGCTTTTATAATTAATTTTATTTTGAGTTAGGTTCTAATTCAGCTTTTAATTCAGCCTCTAAATCAGGGTCTAATTTATTTTTTAGTTATCCTTTACATATAATTCTTATAAATGTCTTCTAACCTTTTTCTTATAGTTTATTCAAGTGAATATAACCTTTTAGTTTAGATTTTGATTAACTCTTTAATATACTTCTATTAGCCCTAATTTTGATTTTCCTTTTGAATCGGATTCTAATCTAAAAATGATCTATATTTTAACGTAACTACTTATACATATATTTATATATATATATATAAGCTTTAAATTATTAGTTTTTAGTTTAAAGTTATAATTTTACTCAATTATTCAAGTTCTATATTTTCTATAACTAAGCTAATTCTAAACTAGTTTCTAATTTAATTTCTAAATCAGTTTCTAAATTAAGTTTTATTTTAGCTTCTTATTACTGTTTTTATTTGTAAACGCTAGGAATTCTTCTAGGATTAATATGTAAAATTCATCTAATTATATTTACGTATCCTAAATCTTCACTTTATCTCCTAACTAGTATTTTGATTGGTACGATACACTATATTTCTAATTTAACTATCAAATTGGCTACTTATGTAATAATAGCCTACATTTTTCACATGATTTCCTAAATTCATGTTCTAAATTTACTATGCTTAGTGTGCAACTCATTAGTTTTTTTAGAGGATAGGATTAAAAAAAGAAAGAAAATTTTTCTTATAATGAAAGACTCGAATCTTATTACAAATTACAAATGATGAAATCGAATTCTCCCCTAGAAGTCTGCTTTGCTTAATAACCAATCTCAAGTGCAAAGGTAGAAAGGAGCTTGATTGTAAGACCTACCCATCGAGTAGGGACAAAAGTCAACCTCAATGATCAAACAGTGCCAAGTGGAAGGGCTAATTTATATAATATTCCTAATATTATAATATTATCAATTTTAACTTAATTTATTCTACTCATCTAATTTTTCTCTTCACATATTATCCATTATTTCCTAATTTATATGTCTAACACATATCTAACCTCTCCAACATTATAATTACCATCCTTAATCAATAAATAACTTCTTAAAATATCTAATTACATCCTAAATCATAAAATTAATTTAAATATATCATTTTACCTATTATTCCTTTATACTTATTTATTACATAATGTGCATATTACATATAACTAATACCTCAAACTCCACAAATACCATCTCACATTATCAACTATCTTCTTAAGATACCTAATTACATACTAAATCATTATTTTCACCAAATTAACATTAAGTTACCAAATTAAGCCCACAAATTAGATTTTATGCATGATTTTAAAGCCTAAAAATTAAATGAAATTTTAGAAAATAAATTTTCAAAAAAACTCTTCATAGCACTATCATAAATAATCTAAATAGTTTACAAAAAATTTTGAAATCAAAACTATATCATTAAAGTCATTTAAATCAAAAATAAAAAACTAGCTCAGATTTAGTAATTTCTTAAGAGTAGTATATCTTGAGATCTAATTTTATTAAGTTTATATTTTCCCTAAATCTACATATAAAAATATTTCAAAATACCAAATTTTATAATTTTCTACACATATTTAATATTTTTACTAAATTAAACAATTTTGAAAAGAAAATCAAAACTCACCAATCGACAGGCTTCCAGCCACGAATGGTGGCCCCATCATTGTTGGCATAACCAAGCGTTAGATTTTCTATCAAGTGGTGGTAGCCGCCTCTTTTCAGGTGGTGATAAAAGTTTCCTCTCCTCTCTTCTTAAGCTCTCTCTAATTTTTTTTACTTTCCAAATTGACCAAAATGAAGTTTGATGAGTGCTTGCTGAATTTACAATAGTGTTTAGGGTTTTACTTTAAATTTTATGTTGCCAAGTGTCCTTTTTCTTTTTCTTTTTCTTTTTCACTTTCTAAATGGCTTATTATTATTGGTTAATTTTTCTTCTTTTATTTTCACCTTGTCACGCCTCATTTTTGGACATTTCCACACTTCCTATGAATTTTATTATTTTTTCTTAATTTTTATGAATTTTCTTTAATTAATTAGTATTATTTTGATATATTTCAAGTATTTTAAGTAATTTCATGTATATTTACCTATACATAAATACATATATAGTACAAATAAATACTCATAAATATTATTTAAGTTATTTTATAATTTTTAGTGTATATGTAATTTATCTCGATTGATTTGTTAATTATTAGAACTCATTTACGTATTTTAAATTAATAACGAATAATATATGTATAAATTAATATTATAATATTTTATTATTTATTTTTTCTAAATCCAAACTTATAAGATCACTTTTATAAATATTTCTAACTTTATCGTATAATTTGGGCTCAATCAAATAACTTAATCGATCACCCTAAATTTTACATACCAAACCCTAAATATCTGACTATAAGGTTTACATCTAGCAAAATAACTGTATACGTACAAAGATCTCTATTGTTTAAATGGGAAAAGGAAGGGATATGTATGGAAGCCGTCTATTGATCTCATCTGTCAGATCGTGATGATTAGATCAATAGCCAAGATCAATTCCTTACCTTAATAAATCATAAATGGGCTTCTACTTTAGATGCAGGCTCAATAAAGGTCTTATTCTTAATGTGAGGCAATACTTAAAAAGGTTGAATTAAATAGATCAATCAAACGGGTCCTACTCTAAGCTCACCATATCAAAACTCTCTTAATCATCCCGAATAAATGAACTCAATCCTTTGAATGCTATCACCTTAGCCCAAATAATCAAAACCCAATCAATTAATAGGCTTAAAGCCTAAGCTTAAATTTAGCTCTATATAAAAATTATCCAAAACCATTGGAACAATCCATATAATATTAGGGGTGTTATAGAATGGATTTGGGATGAGTCTTATAAAACTCCAACTAACCCTTGTTAGGTTTCACATCTCTTAGAATCCTATAGAGACTCTATAAGATTATTATTTCTACTATTGAATCTTATCCCAATAGAGTCATTATAGACCTAATACATGACCCGATTTGTCTCCTTTACATATATTTTATTTTGCTTTTGAATTTTTTAAGTTGTTGTAAATATATTTTTATAGAATATTTATAACTAAACATTTCATATACTATATGTAAAATAAATCAATGAAATAATATGTTATTTATAGACAAATACTCAATATGCTAGTGTGTAAGCTAAGATCGGCCTAAATTAAGAGCAAATATTATTATTAATTTATTATTTATTAGGTTGGATTTTTCATTAGTTACTCTTTTATAGTCTTAAAGCCTAACCTTTAACCCTATAAAACTTTGGACCATGTTCTAAAACATGATAGATGCAATAGAAAGAAAATACTCTATAAAATTTTTATCAAGTTAAACAATACATTATAATAACCTGTTTGATTGCATCCTTGTATAATATGCAGCTTAGCAATTTATACATGTGTATATATGATATATCCCAAGGAGTGATGAACTCACGAGTCCATATGTTTGATGGAGTACATCTCTTTGGAGATATGGAGGTTCAGTTAAATTTTCACTTCCTAAAGGTGATAAATCGCATGCCTTCTGCCAATGAGCGTTTAAAACGTATATATAGTAAAAATTTCATTTCCAATGAAACCCAAATAGTTCAGCTTAATAAATTAAATTAGCTACATCTATAATGCTAACGTATGAGCACATTATCAGTTCTAGTTTGAATATGTAGTATCTACGGGTAAAAAAAAAAAAAAAAAACTAAACATCACGTATTCGGAAACCTAGTATAATAAGGCAAATGGTAGCTATCATAAGGCCCCGACCTTCCGGCCGCTCGACCCCGTCGGATCCAACTGCTCACGAGGCCCCCTCAGATCGAACCGTAATCTAACCACCGAAGGCCGATTCCAAGCCAGGCATGGAATGGCCCCCTTTTTTCTTAAATAAATTTCTATACTCTGAATATTCTCCTTGAGGCTAAGAACTAAGTCATTTTAGCTCATTTTTTGAACCGAAGAACTAAATAGTTCAAAATCCAATTTATTTACGACAATGTAAGAACCATTTGCTATTAAATTATAATCCATTGATACCGTGATATCAGCAGTCTAGCGAAAATATAAAATACCAAATCAAATATGCTTTAAAGATACATATATTTCTTACGTTATTTGTAACAACATATTAAATGCTTTATACGAGAAAGAATTTTTCCCAATTCCCATAAAAGAACTTAAATCTTCACTACCGTTTAATCATTCAATTTTACGTTTTAATTTTTTCAATTTTCTAATTTTTCACGTTACTTTTAATGAGAACCCGCCATGGACCCCACGGTTTCACGATTCCTGGGCATCGAACTGCCTCCTCTATCTCAAATCTGTTGTGCCTGCGGGCTGTTTGTAGACTTGCTTTAGTCAGACTCGAGCTGGTATCGAACCGTCATGGTGGTTTCCATTAGGCTTAGAGGTCAGAATAGGGCCAGCTAGGGTCTTCTGATTACCGTTAGTCAAAGAATAAATGTCAGTTTTTAATTGATAAAATAATAATTAATTTGATGGAATAATATGATTATATATTTAATTAAACAATACAGTAAAAACTAAAAAGTACATAATAGGAGAAATTTTAAAAAGATTAATAGTCATTGCACTTAAACATCAAATTCTATGTAAAATCACCAATCTAGAATTACTCGAAGATTGTCACTAAACAAAAGTCCGAATTCGATAAAAAAAACAAAAAAAAAAAAAAATCAACAAACTGTACTTATATGTAAAATGTAAAGTTAATATAATCTACGAATAGGTCCAGATTAAGATGAAAAGTTAACAAAGTTAAACTCGAAAACTAAACTGAATCTGAAACGTCTAAATATTACACATAAACATCAAACTCAAAGTAAAATCAATCTGCAATATATTCACGATTATAACAAATTATAGGTATAACATATTTCAATACTACTGAATACAACAAAATACAATAAACATAAATTAAGATGCCGGCTCGTACTGAAGATTCAAGATGGATTTGAGACAAATGTTGGTTTAACATAAAAGGTTATAAGTGAGGCAAACATGCATAAATTTCCACTATACTTGTCAAATTATGTATGTTATACGTATTAGCTATGCGATAAGAGTCAGGTACACAGTGCTCTATACTTATTGACAAATCATGTGATATCCTAGAATTTGAATTCCTACAATATAATGAGTGGAAGTTCCAGCATGATCTAGTGTCAATACGAGGTGATACCCTAAACCTTATCCTATATTAATAAATTCAAAAATTTTGCAGCTTATCATGTGATGTTTAATACCTTTACTAGAACATACCCGATCACATAGGATTCAACAAGTTCCAGGATCTAGCAAGTTCCCATGCTCACCTCTCTTACTAGAGAGAAAAAATACGTATGTTTATAAACACCTTTCATTCAGCAAATTTTTAATCGTCGCAAATATAATATTAAAAAAATTTAGTGCACCAGCTTTATGCTAATCATAAATATAATATTAGAAAAACTGGCACGAGTTTTTAAGGGGAAAAAAAACAAGAACCTACGTGTTGTATGTGGAGCGGTAAGTGATGCATGAGTTTGAGGTTAGACAATTGACTGAAAATTAGATATTACCCATCACGTATATAAGAATTACGAAATTTTGAACATTTAGAGAGCATAATATTTAAGAATGTACAAGTACCTTCACAACATAAATTACGAAATTTTGAACATTTAGATAGCATAATGTATAGGAATGTACAAGTACCTTCACAACATAAACTTAATTCCTCTTATTATCTAAAATTTAAAGTAAATTACAATCAAATTCCTTAGAAAACCATCGAGATCACAAAGATATTTCCGAATCTTAAGAGCATCACTCTCACACCATTTGGAAAATTATGAACTTGCAAAGTTTTATCCTCAAATGTAGACCTTAGTGGCGGTTCAAATCGGTTCTGAATCACCAATTCACAGGTCACGACCACGATGAACCATAATCAGCCTGTGAATTGGTAATTCAAGATCAGTTCATGAGGTCCGATACAACCCTTGAACAGGTTCATTTTTTTTTTTTTTCTCTCTCTCTCTCTCCCAATACTTTACATTAATTTTTTTCCCTTTTAACCTTGTTAATCCTTCAATCGTTTTTTTTTTTCCTTTCATCCATCCATAAAGTATATATTAAAAAAGGAAAAAAAATAAAATATAGAAAGGCCTCTTTCAGTATGAATACCTAATCTAATCAAATAGAGTGAAATAGTCAGAGGAAAAATATTTTTTACTATATTTTATTATCGCTCGAAAGGTGCCTACGTATCCGCTAATCAAAATCAGACCGCCGTAGTTCGGTTTGGATTTTTAGAAAATATTTAGTTTGTTGATCAATTTTACGTTTTGAGAAAAGCATCCAAGTATACGTAACTATCCAAGTTAAATTTTTTGAAAGAAAATAATTTTAGTCAGTCATAATTTGAAAAACCTAATACTATATTAGTACTTTTGAGAAAACCATATCATTTAGTTTTTTTAAACAATTAGGAAAAAAGAGTTTTTAGATGATAAAACTTTTTCGTAAATGATGAAAAGAAAACTTACTATATATTCTCTTAAGCTAACTATTCATGTTCGTAAGTAAAAGTGGAACTTGTGGGTGAGCTTAGGCTTTCATCAGATCAGTTCTAGTCACTAAAGTAATCATCCTCCTCACTTGATGTTCCACATGGTTCTTGGTGTCTATAGATCGCCTTATATCAATCCTCTATAAAAGCATTTTACTCAACATTGATAATAGATAAGAAGGCTCAACGTTCGTCAATGATCAAGTCTGCTGTACTAAACGCTTACTCAATGGCAACCGTTGAAACTGAAGCAGCAAATACTTCATGGGCGATGCGAAATAGCAGTAAGTAATCCTTTCTATACCTTTGCCACCACTCTAAAATATCAAAATCCTTAATAGAGATATTCTCAAAAAACTCGAAATTTATATTATTGTAATACTGCATCTCAGACATTAGACCATCAGATTGTTGTCTCTTCAATTTTTGTGTCAGTAACTGCTGACTCATAAATGAGTAATGCCACTCCTTATTGACTTTAGTAATGGTTGAGTATCTCCTCTATATCAGTTGTCGCTATCGATACTTTTTACTGTACTTCCAAACTATATATGTCTTGAGAATCTATTAAATCTTGAATATAACCATAATAAGTTTTTAAATGCATTAATAATAATTCCGTTTTATAACGAGGGTCTAGAATAGTTGTTACAAGATAAATACAAAGAATTTCTTTATAATAAGTTAACCACTTTAACGTCATATATATACGCATGCATGCAGGTTTAGATCCTCGCGGCCTTGAAGTAGCAGGCCAAGTATATTAACGGCTAACATAACAAACAAGCGAACACTAGGTTTATAAACTTGTGAAAAAAATTTAGTAGCATCATGAAAAACTTTCAAAATTTTTAATAACTAGATACAAATATCCCATTTACAAGGGAAAATGTTAACTCCCTACATGTTATATATTGCGAAGTCACACAGCAGTTCACTATAAAGAATTGTACTATGTAACAACTCGTAAGTCAAGTTCCAACGGTGTTGTATATCCATCTAAAACTTCTAAGGCCTTTTCCCGTGCTCCATGTAGAAGTTCCTCCATTTTTTGTGAAGGGACGGCATGTCTGTTATTATCTTGACGATGTTCTTGATCAAAGTTATACTATTGTTTAAAGCTGTAATGTTATCTTTAACACACAAGTTAAGAATATAACATGCACAACATATGTGGAAAAAAATTTCCCCAAACGCTAGTTGACAGTAATTTTGCAAATCGAATATTGATGCAGTATTAATAGTTGTATTATCAAAACCAATAAAAAAAATTTTCCTTACTAATCTATACTCATTTAAGATTTCTTTAATAATTTTATAAATATTTTGCGCCATATATTGATCGTTAAATATCCTTAAAGCCAATAGTCGTTTATTAAGTTGTCAATTATCGTCTACCTAATGAATAGTAACACCTATATAAGAATTATTATGAAAATGATCCATCCATATGTATACAAATATGGATACTTGCATATCAAAAGAAGCAAACTTACCTATGAGCTCTTTCTTACCTTTGTGGTAGAGCTCCTATGTGACTTAAGTTATCGTTCTACAACTAAGCTGTCACGAATATGAGTTGAACGTCTCTCGCTCATATCAACTCTACCACTCTGATGCACTTGCATTAAATGAGAAGTGTATGTTTGCCAAGTACTGTGCCAAGTTATCTTCATCATACATCATTAGCATTTAACTAAATGAACCACCACCTCAAGTAATCTATTGCTACATTCTATCTATTCCTACCTCCTCTAGATGCTTCGACCTTAAGTGCTTATTAAGGGTATCATATCCCTCTCCCGTTTTCTATAAGTAACTTGTATTATAATAGTTGCAAAATGCCCTTGAGTTCCCCTTATCGTTTATACCTTTATAAAAATGAGTAGTAAAAATATTAAACTTACGGGGTTTAAAGAGCTTACCTGAGCCAGATAGTCTTGAACTACCGAGCCCATATTGTCCCATATGTTGCTCTTCTGTTTCGGAAATAATTTCTATATCGTCTTACTCATCCTCGAACATACTTGCAGGACAACTCATTCATAGGAGTTTAAATTCTACGAATCGTACAGAAACGCTCATACGACATACAAAGAGATTTAAATCTGATATAACGTTCAGGGATACTCATGCATAGAGGCTTGAAACCAAGAGGTAACGTATCCCGATAACTCATGCATTGATGTTCAACGTCAAAGTCAGGAGGTAGTGTACCGCGATTACTTATGCAATAAGGTTCTATATCGAAAATTGGAGGTGGGGTAACTTCTTCTTCCATGTTCTCAACCATATCGTGTATTCTCTACTCATTTAGGTCATACTTGTTATCAAGATATGCTTGAACATCCTCGAACCGTTATGGCGTAGACGACGTATTGGAAATTTCAACGCCCTTACCTTTATTTTTACCACTAAATGATGAACCGTGTTTTTTACTAAAGAAGGTACGACGCAAAAGTCTTTACATTGATACTAATATTTTTTTTCTCTTATTTACTACAACAAAAATTTATGAATGAAAAATAGAAATAATATGTTAGAGAAAATAAAGTAAAAATTATATAGTGGATATGTGTATATCGACATTATTTGCTAATACAAATTATTTTATATAGTAGAGTGGAGAATTATATACAGATATTGATGGTTAGTAGAAAAAAATATTTCTAACAACGTTTTGCAATTGAAAAAATTTGAAGGAAAATAGTTAGAGTTAGAAAAATTTAATTAGTTAGTAGAATAAATATTGCTATTAGACTTAAAGCTACAATTTACAAGGATCAAAGAATGTGCAAATGTGTTATTTAAATTTTAAAATTTCAAATTTTAAATAGTTTAGCACCATAAATTTTAAATTTTGAACTATAAATTTAAAATTTACAACATATGCGTCGAAAGTTAAATTTACAAATACAACTTTAATAAGAGACAAGGGACAAAGGACAAGGGGGTAGGAGTCTTGGGGGTGGGGGGTCATTATGACCAACAATTTTTTTTTTTTTTAATATTTCAATGGTCCTTGAACCACCAACTGCTTGAGCCTTAAAAGCCCGACGGTTCACTGAGGCAAGTCGACCTAGCCACTCCTAGATTGGACCGATTCGTGGTTCAAAACTGACCTTTGTCCAAATCTACTCTAATACAATACTAATTAAATTATTCATCACTCGAATTTGGCTCAGATAAACGACCAAATGTCAAACTAGTAAGAGGCAAATCCTAAATTTGATGATCAATCCGCATAAGTAATAGTTACATGTGTATAATCTGTACGAAAGGCCGAATCGATACGGCATGAAGAAGAATTTTTAAGGTGTAAAAATTTTTCAAGTGATGCTAGTATACCACATCATATATACGGATATATACGATATAAATGGTCTCGTGTGAAATAATTATAGAATGTATGTAAATTTAGTCGGATCATGAGATGTGAATTTGTAGCTTTTATTAAGTGATTTCATGATATGGGAATATTATTTTCTAAGCATAAAACATATATATCGATTTGAACAAAAAAATTACATAAATATAAATTATACAAAATTAATTAGATAAATACTAATGGTAAATCGCATTTATAAGATGAGGTATCATAATTTGTAAAGATATCACATTTATAAGTTGTAATTTAATAAATTATATATCATTGCTATATTATATTACATTTTACAAATACAATATTAACCTTATCTATTTTTTGCATTAAATACATGTTAAAGACAATGTCATGATCCAGTGTTAAGGTTTTGAAACTTAGAGAAAGTATTATGTACCTTTCATTTTATACAAGCTCACGTCGTATCTATTACATGTGACATTAATACAAAATCAATATATATCCCATATAATAAATGGGACATAAATACAAAATCAAAATCACATTTATTACATGTAATTTTCCATGATATTTACATAATTAATTTAATATAATAGGTATTTATATGATATTTATCTATTTCAATAGTCAACGTACAATTTCCTTACTATTTTATGGATCTGATGCAACCTTCGGATAATATTACATGTTAAATACATTATTTAATGAAGAACACTAGTACCAAAACCATTGTAATCTAGTGAAAATAAAAAAACCTCCCATGTCCAATATTATAGATTACACTTCTTTCAATTTGTAATATTTATAGTAATTGGTAAGAAAAAGGGTAACACCAGTTTATTAATCCAATAATCTTCATCGCATCTTTTAACATATCCTAAAAATAACCGCACGATGCATTCAGAATTTCAGATGACTGGCAATAATAAAGCAATAATATTTCAAACGTTAATGTTCTAAAACCACGTAAACGAGACAATGAGCGATTGTTATTCGAAAACTAGCGATGATATGATAGATAGAGGAATCACAAAGGACCACTCAACTCTACTATGACACTAGCAAGTTGTATGCATGATTCTGAAAATGTTTGAATAGCAGCGTTCAGCAGATGTCCTTTGGATTTAGTATCCTGTTTCATATGTTTAACAAGGCAATTGTACAAGGTTTAACTAGTGCTACATATTATTCAAATATGATTTCTGAAGCATTTATATATTTCCATATAGAAATTTTGACATATCAACCATAGCATGTCATAAATAACTATCAAGTACCTCGTGAATGCTTCCACATAACCAATTGTATTTCCATAAAATACCATGTTTTTCAGCAACCTGTTTGGTACTACATATGCATCAAAATTTAAGAAGATTAACCATCATCAAGCCTATGGCTGAAAGAAAAACATCATTGTGCTGTAAATGCTGTAAGAATAGGTACAGAAAAATATCAACACCATCAAGTTGGAAATGATGTCAGAACATTGCAAAAACATTCCCTTGGTTTTTGTTTAAGCCTAAAGACTCTTCCTAGCCCCGACCCTGGAGCTGGTATCCACAAAAGATTAAAGGCTCCGCCAGAACTAGTTTTTGTTTTCTGCAAATTGTTCTCTTTTACTCGGACCAAAAGAATCAAGTGGAATAGCTTGAGTCTTATATTGCTGGAAACTATGAAAATCCTCGTTAGTTTTACAACATGGAGGAGAGGTGCAAAAATTACCAGATATATAATGTTAAAATGATGGTACCTGAAAGCAATCATAGCTCTTTACAAAATTTTTGGTAATACAACTGCCGCCATTTAAGAGAAAGCATTTCTTTTATTCTTCTTAGGGTAAAGAAAGTAAACAACCTAATAAACCTTTCTCACCAGGGTAGAATATACATACTCAAATTTTCACCCCTGAATGGATGGCAACAACTCCACCGACGAGATTTTCGTATTCAACCTTCTGAAACCCAGCATCAGCAATCATTGAAGCAAACTTTTCCTGCATTAATCAATAAATTATTAAAGCCTTTCATTCTCTGCCTCCCAATACAGATAGTAAGGAGGCTATGAGAACAGTAGGATGCTCAACAAATTCTCGAGCTTTCCATTTCATTGGCAACAGTGGCCAACAGCAAACATAACCTATGATACTCTTGAAGGAATTAAAATTAACCCAAGAAAAAATATAATCTATGATAAATGGACAGTGTTTCCAGTCTGCAGGAATACCTGCCGGGGAAAACGACGAATACTCTCCACTAAGTACTGGTAAGATTCCCGATCACCTGCAACAAGTTCTCCCATTGCAGGAATGACTGAAAAAGAGTAATAATCATACCTGGATAAAAATGACAACCAATAAACTATTAACAAAGATAAAGAGACACACATAAGAGAGTATAGACAACAAAGGGGTAAGACTCTGCTTTAGTTAGGAGTAGAAGGAGCTATCACGATTTACATAACTAGTAGAATCAAAATACCACAATTCAACAAGTTGTCAAGATAAAGAGAAATCTAGTAAGAAAAGAGCAGCTTATATGATTTTCATGTAAACTCAAGTGCTTCAACAACAAACATGATTAAACTCACTAGAAGGGGATGGGTACATTTAAGTATATAAGATAACTAGATAAGTGCCTACACAACGTAGGTAGCAAGTTAAAATATATATGCATAGCGGAGAAAAGTTGTACGTGAAAAGGCACCAAGGCAAGGTTTTGATAATGAAAAATACTGCACATGCAATGCACCCGTATAGGTAAAAAAGTAATTCAACAATAGTTTGAAAAATTATTTAATATTGTATATAATGGTTGTTTATTCAAATATAGTAAGTACCGTATCTAACTAGATTAAAAGGTGTTTATATATACGAAAATTATTTACAGGCAAGTTGCAACTCTCCCAAGAGTCCTATGCTTTTGGCTATTGCATTAAGTTATGCCTCTTAGATAACATATTCACAGATGTGTGACTTCAATTTTGTTAATATGTATAAAATAATGTCCATATACATAGCCTGTTATCAAAGCTTATAATTACTACAATAGTTATATCCTTTTATATTAAATCCTAACTTTTGATGTATAACTAATTTGAAAAAACTTCTGTGCATCTACAGAATAATGTACTAGAGCACCTGTAGAAGAAAATAAAGATGTCACCACATTAATAAAAATAGTTTAACCACTCACAATTCCTTGAATATAGGAATATCCACATGGCTCAGTTCAAGGCACAGGAATCTACCTCCCATTTTCAGCACCCTGATAACCAATATATAAAGTGAAATTAGCAAAAGGTACAAGACAATCATAAGAGCCTAAACTGTAAGCAGTTGCCAAATATGCCACATGATTTGCTAAATTTCCATCCAAAGAAGCACTTCCAGCAGATTTCGTAAGGAAAACCTCACCATTCACTTGCAAGGAGTTCAATTGCAAAGCCAAGCCTATCCTTCTATACCAAATATTAATAGAAGAAGAAGTTCGTTTCAAGACTAAATCGACTCATCTAAATGCAGGTTTGTCACAATCTGGTTTTAATAATGTATCTCCTGAATCGAATACCTTTTCTAATGTCCTCTCTAAGATTTCTCCTCAAACCTGGAGAGCAAGGATAAAGGAAAGATGGAGTTTTCATTATGTTATCCATCGCTGTCAGGAGTTGGTAATGCAGGTGGTCAATGTATTAGCATGAAACAACTTCGAGATCCTGCATCCAGATATCTCATACATATGATATTACCATACCTATAGGCCTCAGCAAGAACCTTCTCAATGTGCGTAACATTCCTAATTCCAAATGCAATTGTATATCCATCCATTGACTCATCATCAAAGTTCAACACTTCGGCATCCCCCTCCACCCATATGAGGGACTTCTTGTCTCCAAAACCTGTTACAGTCAAGAAGCCATTGTCTCCCTTCAAACTTAGCAAAGTTATATATTCAAGAGAAAATGCAACACTTCAAAGAGACAGTTGTTTGTCAAAGATGACAATAGCTCATGGTCAAAAAGGAAACTAAAGAAACATGATGTTTACTAGTATTTTTCTTCTCCTATCAAGAAAAGAAAAAAAATATGTTTTGGAGTGTGTCAGGAGGGAGTAATCCAAACAAAGGTAAAACAAGCTCACCTCTCTCTATGGCCCGCTTTTTACCAACATTCAACATGTTAGGATTGATGTCACAGACATATATCCGAGTTTCCTCATGCAAATCATCCTCTTTAGGATCTTGCATTGCTCTATTCCTGATACAATTGATGCTATCCAGAATCCTGAAAGCAACATCACCTTCAAAAATAGAAAAGAAAGACAAAATAATTCAATGTCATGTGAATATCACTGCTAGAATTCATAGAAAGAATGCATCAGTTACAAAATGCAATGGAGGCTTATGAAAAAATGAATGGTGTGAATACTTTCGAAAAAGTAAAATCAAGCAAGCTATCACAATGACCATCAGAAGAAAATTACAAAATCAAGTATTTTTAGTTTTTTACCCTTCTGGATTCAACATGCAATCTTAGCAATAGAATGCTCATTTTTCGATAATTACCATAACCTAATGTTGCATGTCCACAATTTAATTTTCTAAATCAAGGACAGCAAACTTTTGTTTGATGTTATACAAGTGAAAAAGGAAAAAAATAATTTTAAAATTAGTTTATAACAGCACTTTCATACAATGAGCAGATGTGAAGATAGAGGCCTTAATATATCCATACAGCAAAAATGACAGCACTCAAGCCATATTCCACCGTGTAGAATCAGCTAGCACAAGATATCTATATTGGTAACATTTTGGCTTCCAGCAAGAGTCATAAAGAATATACTTGTATGTAACTGTTACCCTAGAAGACTTCACAAAACTAATAAAATAGCTTCCAGTTAAACAACTTAACTAACCTGTTCCACCAGCCACATCAAGATGCTTCATTCCCGGAAATGGATTCAGCTCAGAAACAAGTCTAAAAAATGCATTAGGACAAAGATCAATATTAAGAAGCACAAAAATCATGAGATTAGAGCATTGGGACCATGACAAACAATGAAGTATATCAGTTTCTATTTTACTCTAACCTATCTTTCCACAATCTATGTAATCCACCACTCATGAAATCATTCATGAGATCATAATTTGAAGCAACATTTGTGAAAACGTTGCCCACCAATTGGCCCTTCTCTTCTTCGCGAACCTCTTTGAATCCTTCAGAGTGAAAAGGAAAAACAAAAGGGTTAAATACTTTAATAATGAAAAAAAAAAAGAAGCAACTTCTGTAAAAAGGCTACATATGGTGTTATTGTTTAACCGAAAATGTATTCGGGATTTTTTTGAATTTATTAATAATCAAAACTTTATAATGGTCAAATATCGGTTTTAATCTCAAAAAAAAAAAAAAAATGCAGTTAGTATTGACTTTTAGCAACAACTAATGGTTGGAGGTGCAAGTGGCATCGATGTCCAGCATTAGTAGCTAGCCATCACATAAATAACCATGGAAAATAAAAAGATGGCTTCATTATCTGAAGGAGGAAATTGTTTTCTCCATCACACATCAATATATTCCATAGTTGCTAACACCATCACAGAAGGCCGGTTACTACTTATTATTCCATCATCACTAAACTGGTAAAAGACGGTAGCATCTTGAGATTATTAGGATACAATGTCGCAGTTTCAAAATTGCGAAAGTTATCATAACAAATGTCGGGAAAAAATGCAGAAAACATCTCGAAAACAAATACACCCCTAATTTGCACTTAAGTTTCCACACAAAATTAAAACGAAGTCACCTTCACACAGAAATAGGATCTCATGCTACTTTCTCTCTTTTAAACCAGCACAGTTACAGGCTGCATTTAACACAAACTTTTAACACGAAAAGAAACAAAATGGGACAATAAACCTTTGTGTCAATTCAAACATCACTACCAACTTTCAGAAATGTCACTTAAATAAATCCCTAAATTATTTCAAATTCTCCATCTTTTCCTTGTTCAATCCATTTTCGTCCACATAAATCCTCTCTTTTTTTTTTTTCAAAATTAATCAATACAATACATCAGCAAAACGAAATGAATCACAAGCTCATTTCCGGATTTCGCCGCATTTATCATAAACAATAAACAAATGAAACATAACAGGAAACAAGCAAAACTTACGAAGATGCAAAAATAAATATGATAATCAAAGATCGTAACGTCTTGATTTTAGATGAAATGTAATTTAGGGCAATGAGATTTAAATAACATGTATATGAAGAAATGGAATTACCAAAACTTGTGGCGTGTGAATGGAGTAATAAAGTGGAAGCTGCAGACTTGATAGGGAGATTAATATTGCTTAGCCTCTTAGAAATTGTTCTTAGCGCCATCATAACTACAAAGCATCAATAAGAAGAATCCATTTGAAAATCGAAAGAGCGAACTGCTCAATCTCACGAGTCCAGACTTTCTAGGGATAGGGGAAGGGAGGGGAAGTGGAAGAGAGAGAGAGAGAGAGAGAGAGAGAGAGAGAGAGAACCTGGTGAACGATTTGCAAAGTGCAGCTCGTCGACGACGGCCGGTGGAATGACTTAAAGCCGACCCATTAGTTTCGCCTCGTGTCCATTTTACCTCCGGACACCCGATTTAATTTTCCGTTCAATTCACGGCTATTTTCCTTTATTTGTTAAGGAAATGTACAAATTTTTTATTTATTTTTTTTTTTAAAAGGACAAAAATTACTTTAATATTTCTTTCTTTTCCTATTTCTATTATTAACTATTTTTATTTTTTCAATACATCCTTAACCTTTTCGATTTTGGTCAAAATACCTCCATTATTTCTATTCGGTTTTCGTTATTTTTATTTGACATGGTATCTTTTAAAATTAGTAAGTTGTTACTTGTTTATAGGGATTTAATAGGTAATACACGTAATATAAAAATATACATGATGTGAAATTATTAATCGAATTCAAACACATAGGTTAGTACAGAATAATTATCCAAAAATCCCACTACTCATATTATCATATGTTTAAATATAATTAGTAATTATACTGGAATCTTTTTCCATTTACTTTGAAAGAATGGTAATTCCATTCCCTTCTTATTTATGTTCACTTTAATGAATCTCTATTGCTAAAAAAAAAAAAAAATCCAATAAAGGGGTTTCTAGAAAAAATATTATATTTGAAAGGCTATAAAGACGCTTTTTAGAAATGTACCTTCGATTTTGAATGGTTTTTTATACCAAAGACATCCTTTTCAAAAGCGCTTTTAGTGTATTTATAATAATTGAAGGTGCATTTCCAAAAAGCACATTCACTTATTTTGCTTAAATAGGAACGAATCCATTCCAAAGCCATTTGAAACTCTTCTTCTCTCTTAATTAAATCACATGGTCCTATCCTAGAATCAACGCATTTAGCGGTTTTTTTTTTTTTTGGTAAATCTCTTCGAACAATCAAAGATAAACATTTAATACACTAAATCTATATCAATTCTATAAATTTCATGCATAATTTTTTGTTGTTTTTTCTATTTTCCCATTTAGAAACCTAGGTTTAGATTTTAGTATATTTAATTGATATAGGTTGTTTAAATGTTGTGTTTGCATGTCGACATGTATTCTACATCGTATTATTGTAATATATATGAACAATTTGTATATAGTCGTATAAATTTTACATTGTAGAATTGAAATTTTGTTGTTTTGAAATATACACTCCAAGTGTTTCGTGAAATGTCTATTAGAAAGTTATATAGTTTAGGGAATAAAAAAGAGCTTATGATTGCATTAAACGGTACGACATGACTTATGTGCTAATCGAAACAATAATTGTCATGTGAATAAGTTGAAAATGATGAGTATGGTGAAATTTATGATTTTCGCCTATGAAAACATTTTAAAGAGAAATTTGAAGCCAAAATATGACTATAACTTAGTGAAGTTGTTGAAATTGAAAACCAATGCAAATTTCTCCTATCTCATCGAAAGGGTTTATTGGAGTATTAGAGTTGATCCAAGTGTCAGGGTTAAGATTTTATATAGACATCCCAATGCTCACTCAAGTATCATAAATTATAGTCTCATTGCCATCAAAGATGACGATGACATCAAGAATCTCTTTAAGATGGCAAAAGCATTTAGGCAAACCCATATCTATCACTTGTATGTCAAGATTAAAAGAGCAAAAGGAGGCCCCTTTACATAGGAAACATACGTGACTCCAAAAGAGAAGAATGAACAAATGACATATAAATATGAGCCATTGCCCATGTCTAGTTGTCTACACCCATGTGTGATGATGATAATGCATTAGATAAGGCTATGGGCTCAATTTTGCAAAAGGAAGTTTCACATGATTATATGATTCAGCGAATGAGAGGATTACTTAGTGATGACGATGATGAGTATTAGCCTAAGGGAGATGAGGAGGATGATGCCGATGAGTATGATGATGATGATGGTAATGAGATGCCTCTTACACGTCCTATTGTGCTTAAGGTGCTTACCGGTTGAAACTTCCATCCAGAGATGCTTAGTGTGTACTCGTACGCTTCGAGTTCAAGTTCAATGGTTCCAACACCAACCTTAATGTACACTTCAAAATTCAATGCAACAAAAACAAGGGTAAGAGATGTGATTCCCTTTTTCAACAGGGGTAAAGAGAATGATTACTTGAACTTTAAAAGGGATGTGAATGAAGAGTTTAGTAACTTATAGGCCGGGAAAGATTTTTGTATGGTTATGAGATTTAACATAAAGGAAGAACTTGTAAGAGCTATTAAGCACCACCACATTAAACATTACGCCGACTTCGAGTGCTTAGAATCAAAGAAAAGTAAGTATTCCATCATTTGTACCAAGCATAAAGACAACTACTAATGGAGACTACAAATGTGTAAGAAGAAACTAAAGGGTGTGTTTGCGGTAACTAGATTGGTGAAGCCCTGCAAATGTGTTGATCTCATAATAAATCAAGATCGTTGGCAGTTGGATAACAATACCATGGTTAGGGAGTTCTTAAATGTTATTGGGAAAGATCTCGACACAAAAATTTCTTGACTTCATAGTATTATTAAGAAGCAATTTGAGAATCAAGTCAACAATAGAAGGGTATAGGCGGGGAAGATGAAAGTAATTGAAGTCGTATATGGAAATTGGGAAAGGTCACATGATGATTTGCCTCGACTACTCAATATAATCTAAATGACTAACCTTGGTACGAAGGTAGAGTAGATGTAGAACAAATTGAGTCAACTAAGGGTGACAAAGCTAAAGTGAGTATGGTAGTCCTTTGAACCATGCATAAAGGCATGTAAGTACTATAGGCTTATAGTTAGTATTGACAATACGTTTTTATAGGGAAAGTACTACCATAAGCTATTGGTTACCAATAGTATAGATGGTACAAACCATATAGTCTCGCTTATTTTTACACTAGGCAATGATGAGATAGGCAATGCATGGGGTTGGTTTCTTAGGAATTTGAGGTAGTATGTTTATAGTGACAAGGCATGCCATAAAACCATCTATTGATATTTGATAAAGGGATGAGCATTCATTCTACATTAGATAAAAACGAAAATGGGTGGAAACATCCTTTTACGATATGGAGGTAGTGCATATGATATATTACAAGCAATTTCAACAAAGTTCATAAGAGTTAACCATGTAAGAAGTAAGCAATTTTCGTAGCCATGTAAGTTCGGCCTCAAAAGTTTGAGAAATGCTTAAAGAAGGTTCAAAATATCAAGCCTAACACACTGGATTGGTTTCATCCCCTAACTATGCAATAGTGGACACTTATACATGACAAGGGTTATCAATTCGAGTACATGATGTCTAACCTTATGGAAGCGTATAATTCGATGTTGAAGTACGCCCGTGGTCTTCCGATTACATCACTTATGAGGAAAATCTTCTACAATTGCATATTTCACTAGGATAAGAGACATAAGGAGACATTTAAGTGGGTAGGTACAAACTAAGCATATACCAAATACATGGCAGAAATGTTGGAAGAGTAGGTCAAGCGAGCGAATTCTCATTGAGTAGTATGTTTCAGCCAGTACAACAAAATATATGAGGTTAAGACTAGAAGCAAGCATATAAGGAATGACATAAAGGGAAGTGGGCATGTATAAACAGTATACTTCAACAGGTACATGTGTACATGTCATAAGTGGCAAATATATAAGATTCTTTACTCACATGCTATTGATACTATCGATTTTAAGCGTTTTGACATGATGTCCAATATCGAGAATTGGTATAATTTTGCATATTAGGTGTAGATGTACAGAGCCCACTCCTTCCTAATCGCCAATGAGTTGAGTTAGCCAGTGATTCCATACCTTTAAAAAGCACGACCTAACCCGTAATTGGAGCAAAAGAAGGGTAAGCCTAGGACAAAACATTTCCATACGTAGATGGATGTCAGAGACCGACCGAATATAACAACTTACACATTTTGTATAAAAGAGGGACACAATAGAAGAACATATCCCCAATGAAATCAATAGGGTAATTAAAACCAAGTGTACTAACTTATACATGGTTTAATTTGTTTATTAATTTACTACTAACCATGTTATGCATAATTATTATGTAATTTCGCTGTTTAACCATGTTTTTTGGTGCTTTTGTAGGTCAAATGGAGCTTGAACCTATTGATGGATCTGTTCTCACTAGACAGGACATGCATAGGTCCAAACACATATGGGAAGGACATGTAAGAGCATTAACTTATCTTTCTAACATAAATTACTTCACTTACTCATAACATACTAACTAGTATCCTTAGCAGGGTATGGAGGCTTTACATATACAACGATGTGAGAGGACACGCAGGAAAAACCAATAGGTTCAAGAGATCTCGTTGGATGACCGCATGCTACCTTACCTTAATCAGGCCAACTTCATAAGTTTGAGCTGTCTTCCTTACATTCAACTGGATCACCACTTAATCATTACATTGGTAGAGAGGTAGAAGAAGGAGACTCATATGTTCCACATGGCTAATGGAGAGCTAGCAATTACACTCTAAGATGTTGAGGTTCAATTGGGCCTTAGATTTAATGGATTGCTAATGACATAGAGCACATACAAGATGTAGCCAGAGATATGTGCTACATACCTTGAGGTAGTTCCGGAGGACTCTACTGATTTGGGAGGAGGGTGCCTACATATGGGCTAACCAGTTGACTACTTTGCTTTCTTGCCTGAGTGGACAAATGATGAGTAGGTTAAACAACACACCAGAGCTTACTTCTTGCAGATGTTGGAGGGGTTCGTGTTTGCTAACAAATCCAGCAACTTGCTGCATGCCATGTTCTTACCTTTATTGGATGACTTCGAGAGAGTTGGACTGTACAGCTGAGGGCCGCATACCTCGCATGGCTATACAGACGGCTATGTAACTCCTTATCAAAGACTACCCATGAGATTGGGGGTGCAACAATTCTCTTTCAAGTATGGGTATGGGATAGGTTCCCATACATAGCTCCCATCCCCAAGCATAGCATAGTCATAGATAATGAAAGACTATTAGCTACTAAGTGGATGACTAATCGCGACATGATGACACACTTGACACGTGTCATCATAGCCTACCATGATGCTTTTGATAGATAGAGTTCAGATCAGGTATGTATTTTTCCTGCAATTTCATTAATCTCACTTTTACTGCTTTGTCATTATAGTAATTATAACAAATACATCTTTCAGGTTATCTGGCAGTCATATGCAGATGAGCTTCTAAAGATCCTACTTGATTTCTACTATCGTGGCCATCCCATTTGGGCAGCTTAAGTGCTACCATATGCTTCCACATTATTAAGTGGCACTTACTCGAGCGCATTGTCTGATAGTTTAGTAAACTTCATAGGATTTCACAACATGTGATATAAAGGAGGCATTGCACCGTATTGACTTGCACGGGAAAACGGATGTAGATTAGATTATGCATCATCTTCCTTACATCACCACATGGAATGATCACCACTCTCAGATTATCCAAATCGAGGACTTAGAGGAGTGGAGTATGGTTACAGATAGTGGTATTGATGCATCTCCAAGGTTAAACGCATGAAAGGACACCACAACGAAGCAAACCAAGAAAATAAAATGGGGGGTTTAGCAAAGTTCAGGTAGCTACCGAATGGATATGACACATTACTCCATCCTATTCGACCAATAATCCGTAAGATATGACACACTGGTATAAACTGAAAGGTTACTTACTACTACTACTGCTTTTTGCTAAAGAGAATAGATAAGAGTTTAATGATAACGAGAACACTAAGGTTGCTTAAGTAAACAATTTCTATATTGATTGGATTCATCCTCTATATACAAGAAGTAGGGGTTTATATACCCATCTACTGGTATTACTTTACATGTATGAAAAAACAAAAGAGTATTCTACAACTAGCTTATAAAAATAATACCAAAAGGGATAAAAGGGGCAAAGAATATTCAGTATGGAAGAGAAAAGAATCATTCTAGAGTATTATGTCAAAAAACACGTGTCAATTGTTGGCTAGACATTAGGAGTATGATACAAAGTAGGTAGAAGCAAGAGGGCGTCATAGCCAAAGGCCGACCTAATCTGAATCAAGTCAAGGACCAATCGGTTCTTCTAAAGAGGAGTTAGCTCGATTTGGGGTCAAATGCCTATGGTTAGATTGGGAGCTCACCTCAACTATACTTAGGCTGTCTTCTAAGATAAAGCATAATTGTTGAATAGAGGCGGATCTGACATAAATAAGGATCCTATAGTCAGGTTAGCATGAGACCAGCTTATGATAGAAGTCCCCGTCTCAGCTATAGCTTGGAGTTAGTATCCTTTGAATGAGTCCTTTGAGTCCTCTAACTTGGCTATGTGTAATCGATCTAGGGGGTTGATTCCTATCATCTACCTAGGGGTCGAAAAAATTTGTCCTCAAATCAAGAGCAATCTCTACCATTTCTTCTAAGGTACTCGTGGGGTCTTCTTTTACTAGTTGGTAAGGGATTAGATCATACACATTGAAGGTGGAAGAAACACCATAGTCATCAGGCAACTTGATTTGGTAAGCATTGCAGTTGATTTTCTTTAGGACCTTAAATGGATCATCAGCTCAAAGAGATAACTTGTTCTGTCTCAAGTGTGGGAATCGTTCTCAACTGAGATGTATCCATACCAAGTCTCCCAAGGGGAAAGAAATAGTTCGACAACCTCAACTACCAATTTCATTCTGCCTCTAATTGAACTTGGAGATCTTCCTGGTTATAAACTGGTGTAGCTCATGCAATTCTTAGGCTCAATCCACTCCGAATTAACTCTCTTCAGTAGCTATTGGGGTGTTGATCATATTCAGGAGAATAGTAGGGTTAAGGCCATAAACGACCTCGAATGGGGTCTTCCCAATAGTGCTATAGACAGCTCGATTGTATGCGAACCCACAACTGGTAGGCACATATCCCAATCCCTCAAGTTCTTTTCTACGATAGCTCTGAGCAGATTGCCTAGTGTCCTGTTTACCACTTTAGTTTAGCCAACAATCTGAAGGTGGCTACTGCAGCTAAATATAAGTTTAGTTCCAAGTCTTCTCCAAAGAGTCTTCTAAAAATAGCTCAAAAATTTTATATCCTGATCTGAGACAATAGTCTTTGGTACTCCATGTAGTCTAACAATCTCCTACAAAAACAAATCGGCAATGTATAGGGCATCGTTACTCCGATGGCACGAGATGAAATGCGCTATCTTACTAAAGCGGTTTACTATAACAAAAATACAATCTTTCCCTTTGGATGTCCGAGGCAACCCTAAGACAAAATCCATGCTGAGGTCAACCTAAAGTAAAGTGGGTGTTGGTAGTAGCATGTACTCTCCATGGGGTTCTCTCTTCCCCTTAGTACATTTGCATACTGCATAACCACTAACTACCTTATGGACATCCTTGGTCAGTCTTAGCCAATAGAAGTTCTCCTTCAATAGACTAGCTGTCTTGGTCTCCTCGAAATGACTAGATAATCCTTCACTATGAGCTTCCCTAATTAATAGTTCATGCATGGATCAGTTTGGAATATAGCCTGTGGTCCTTGAATAGATAGCCGTCTTTAAGATAATATCTTCTAATAACTACCCCTTCTTGGCATTATTCAACAATAGGACCAAAGTGAGGGTTAGTGGCATACTGCTTAGTGATAAGTGAGAATCCTAATAATTTTGTTTGCAAAGTAGTCAACAAGGTTTGTCATCATAATAGAGTATCGGCGACCACATTTGCACTTCCCATCTTGTACCAAATGACGTACGAGAACCTTTCTATAAATTTTAACCGCTTGGCCTATCTCTTTGAGAGTTTGTTTTGACTTTCAAAATGCTTCAATGATTCGTGGTCTATATAAATAACAAACTCTCGTAGTAGGAAATAATATTGCCAAACAGTAAGAGCTCGGAAAAGGGAGTACGACCACTTGTTCAATCATGTACAAAGCAGCCTTATTATGAAGCCAATGCAACTTATAAGGTCGGAGGTGCTTTAAGGTCAGTAGACCCGACCTTTGCACAAAGAATTATGTAACCACATTAGTATAGCTTCCTTTGTCTACTATGATCATAATAATTGCCCTTTCATGGTACACTTGATATGGAACAGGTTCTCCCTTCGGTCCTCCTCAAAATTTGGTAGGGAACTCAGTACTCGTCTCAAGACTAAGGTCATCATTTCTCCCTAGTTGGCATAGAGACAAGTCTCTTGTTCCTCTTCGGCCTCAAGTTTTCCACCATCTCTCTCAGGCTTGCTTTCATCGGTACTATCCACTATATCTCTTCAGAGCACTATGACGCGTTGGTTTAAACACTCAATGGCCATATGTCCAAAGCCCAGGCATTTAAAGCATTTTACCTTGCTAGTCTTCCATCTAGAAATCTTCCCTTTCTCATATATCCTCGAGGGCGACCTACTCTCGGATCAACCTAAATGCCCAGCCTAGCCCTATTAGCCTACTCGGCTATTTTTAGATCAGTCATTCCTATCCTTTGCCCTAATTGGCCTCCTCGGCTTAGCTTAATCGGGTCGGCGCGGTACTGGGATTTGTAGGAATGTTGGCTCGGGTTAGCATGGAACACTTCTTTTTTGCCTTTCGACCTTCTGCGCTATCTTGATGACCTTTTCCAATATATAAAACCTCTATACCTCCACGATATTGCAAATCTCATACTTAAGCCCAGAAATGAACCTTGATACTCTGTGGGCTTATGGTTCTTTTACATTAGCTCAAATCATTAACATTTGGAACTCCCTTACATAATGATTAATAGATCAGCTCCCTAGGTGCAGCTCCTGCAATTGTGAAAACGTATCTTGTAGGTAGGTCTCGGGTACAAATCTACCACTTAACAACCTTTTCATCTCATCTTAGGTCTTAACACCTTGTCTTTCATCTGTTGCTCTGGCTACATTTAGATTTTTCCTCCACATGGTAATATACCTAATAAACTCCAATGCAACAAGTTGGACCTTGATAGCATCTTCATACCCATAATATTCAAATGCTTTCTTAACCTTCTCTTCCCACTCCAAGTATTCATGTGTATCTCCACTTCCATCGAAGGGCAAGATTTGTACCTTGACATCATCTAGCCTTCGAGGGACTCGGCATCCTCATTCCTGTGTTCGGTAATAATCAACTTCTTCTTCTTCATCAAGCCCTTCAACACCTAGCTCCTTGTTATCTTCCCAATCTCCTCCAACTCTAGTCTTCATCTAGTAGTTCGATTTGCTACTCCTCCAGCTTATGGCAGTCGAATTGGGTAATTAGTTCAATTGCCTTGGCCATAGTATCTCTTAAGGGCATCTTCCTGTGGGTTTTATTATTGTATACCTTAGTGTTATTGCATGTTAACTTGCATTGTGGTGACTAAACTCTTACCGAGGTTTGTGAGTCTGTCAAGTTTGTTGTCAACCAACCCTAAGGTGTTATTACCATTATGACTACAATTAGATTAAGCACCACTAGTCTGGTCACCAATAACACCTTAAACACTTGAATCAAACATGGTACAATACTTCTTAAATAGATTGACAACTTCCTAATAACTTCAATACCAAATAATCACTCAAATAAAACTACTCTTGCTGTCACACCAATACACTGCAGTAACTACAGAAGGAACACAACAGCTACTAATAATAAAGTGAACCAAAACTTCACCGTAACTTCACACACTCCCTTGCGGAATCATGCTCTAATACCAGTGAAGATGATGCATCTCTAAGGTCAGATACACAAAGAGGCACCACAACGAAGTAAACTAAGAAAATAAAATGGGGGTTTTAGTAAAGTCTAAGCAGCTATCAAATGGATATGACACACCACTAGATCCTACTTTGCCAATAATCTACCGAAGATGATGCATCGGCTTGAATTGAAGGGTCACTCACCACTATTCCCTGCTAAAAGTAATAGATAAGAGTTGAATGATAATGAAAGCACTAAGGTTGCTCAAGTGAACAATTTCTGTATTGATTGGATTCGTCCTCTATATACAAGAAGTGAGGGTTTATATACCCATCTACTAATATTACTTTACATTTATAAAAAGATAAAAGGGTATTCTACAACTAGGTTATATAAATAATATCAAAAGAGCAAAAGGGGCAAAGAATATTCAGTGTGGAAGAGAAAAGAATCATTTTGGGTATTATGTTAGAAGACCCGTATCACTTGTCGGTTGGACATTAAGAGTATGATACAAAGTAGGTGGAAGCAAGAGGGTGTTGCAGTTAAGGGCCAACCCGATTTAGATTAGGTCGGGGACCAGTTAGTTCTTCTGAAGAGGAGTTGTAAGCCCCAAAGTTTAGCCAAATAACTGTAGGATTGAACTTAGAACCCAAGGTTTAGGACAATAGATTAAAAGATCCGATCAAACCCAAATTATAAACTATTGAGAAGAATATTAGTAAAAATGACCTCGTAAACTTAAATTTAAGAAAATAAGAAATAAAATAGGAGACTATAAAATTTTCAAATTTTAAGTATAATAATTGCTAATTACTGAAAAGGTAAAAAGTGTAATCTAATAACTAATAAATTACTAGAGATAGATTATATGTATACTAAAAATTTTAGAATGACCAAAATAATATTTAGGAATGTTCACGTGTACCCCACATGTATTTACGTGTAGATAAAAATACGCGTAATTACCTAAATTGGTCAAAAACTAAGTAAATAATTAAAGAAAATTATAAAATAATTATGGAAAAATTAGAAAAAAATCAGAAGATGATAAGTTGAATCAAGATAAGGTCGTGGCAGGTCCAAAGCTGCAAAAGAAAAATTAGCCAATAAAAATTGAACAACTTAAAAGCCAAAAATCAAGGAATTTGGACAAAATCTTGTCAAATTAATGCATAATAATTACAAAAATCGTCTATAAATACCAAGAAAAATTCAAAAGCTCATTTGGACAGATACAAATCAAAGAAAATTAGAGAAAGTTGAAAATTCGAGAGAAAATCCAGAAAATAAAAAAAATAAGAAAAACTGTGCAGTTAGGGCTTTTAAAGGGAACCCCCACCAGACGAGCAGCTGGAAGTGGACGGCCACCATCACCACACGGTGGTGGCAACGCCCAGGCTGGCCGACAAGGCCACGGCGGCCCGCGATGGCCGGAGCCACCCAAAACGGTGAGTCCAATTTCCAGCCCGATTCTTGTGTAATTTTGTAAAATTAGTTATTTTGCCCAGAAAATTATGAAACTTGTTATTCTAAGGTTTTATTGTATGTAGATTTAGGGAAAAATATTGATTTATTTTAATTATGTCTGAAAATATAGGGTCCTTAACAAATTGTTCAAAACCGAGCATGATTAAACCGGAAAATAAATAGGTTTAGGAGTGTAGTTTGGAGTTCAAAATTTTTTTGTAGGATCCTCTTATGATGTAGAACAGTGCTATGAAGCCATTTTTTTTAAATTAATTTTTGAAATTTTTAAGTTAATTTTTAGCCCGAAAATAATGGAAAAATTGGGTGATTTAGGGTTAATTAGGTGATTAGGATGTTAATTACTAATTGAGATATTAATTATATGTTTAGAGGTATTAATCTTTGATGTGGAACCCTAATCCTAACCTTTGGAGTATTAAGTATGGTTAATTTAGGAAATTAGGTAATTAATATAAGAAATTAGTAATATGTGAAATTGTAAATTAATAAATTTAAAAAAAAATAGGGTTATTTAGATAATATTAGAGTAAAAATCAGAATAATATTAAATCTTAATTAAGGTTGAATTTTAGGTAATTATATAAAAAAGTAAGATTTTCTCACATCGAGGATAAATCCGATACCCTAATTAAGACTAGCGTGTACCGAATAGCTTAGAATACTAAATTAAGACCCAATAGGATATTTGAATACTCGAGCTTAATGTGATTAATTTCACATTAGGACTCGAGCATGTTTAGGATTTAGAAATCGAACTAAAACCTAATTTAGAAATTGATGCGGAAACCGAAACCGAACCCGAACCCGAACCCAACCCCAAACCTAGAATAATTATAAAAGACTTAAGACTTAGATAATTAGGTATATTAAACCCTAAACCAAACATAACAATAAGCGTTATAGGATAAAATGAACCTATAATAGTTATATGAAAAACTGAAACTACGTTTGTGTTATAAGGATGATCGACGATGGCCTAAGCAAATCGGACCTCGAGTGAGTGAGCGAGGAGTCGAGGTAAGTTGGGATTAATACAACGCTGTATTTTGGAGGCTTAAGATTATGCTTGGTTGTGCTTGTTAGATAGTTGAATGTGTGCATGTGCTTAATTATGGGTGATGTTATGATTCTGTTTGTTGCTCTAGCACGTATTGTATGAATTGTATGAAAAGAATGATCACCCTAAACTGGACTTAATTAAATATCTGACCAGTAATCATAATTGGACATGCATAGCAACCCGTTAGGGGAACTTAGGACTCTCCGGCCAAATACCGATCCCTTTGGAAGGGATAGCGCAGGATTGCAAAATGGTCCCTTCTTCATCCTCAGTCGAACTAAGTGATAGGAGAGGAGGTCGCAGCGAGGGTGAAAGCAGTGGTTCGAAGGTAATCGCGGGAGGAGCAAGGTCTCCATTACACAAGCCTGGGTTTGGTCGTGAGCTGTTGCATTAACGGCAACTCCTCAACCCGGATTAGAGCAGGCGCAATTTCTCTAATCTCACAACGGGCCGGACAACGTCGTGCGATGGCATTTGCTTGTACTTAATAAGTGATTAAAAACCTTGTTGTGTTTTGGTATGGTTTTAAGTCCTCCGTCTTAACTTACTGAGCTGTGGTTGCTCACATCCCTATAGACATCATGCAGGTGCTGGCTAAGAAGCGGCAACAACTACTCTGAAGTTAGCAACTGCTGGATCCTGGGGAGTGAGGAAAAATATTGAAGAATAAACACATAATTTTAAGGTCTAAGTTTTTATTTTAGAATTATTTTTCATTTTCGAATGATGTAATAATTTAGAAAAATACTATAGAGAAATATTGTAAACTTTAACTGCAGTAACTGAATTATAACATATATATATAATTCCTCACTTTTATAGGTAAATGATTTGTTTAAATTACAAATTGTCTACTTCAAAGCGGGTTAGTTGTGGACGCCTTGTGTAGATCAGGTCTAAGATAGCAGTTGTGAGGCTAACTTCTGTCTCAGGGTGGTTTACACGGCGGGGCTGTTACGACTCTGCCGCTTCAGGGCGTGATAGGAGTTTGCTTGACTTAAGGTCAGATGCCTATGGTCGGATCGGGAGCTCACCTCCGCTATTCTTAGGCTATCTTCTGGGATAAAGCATAGTTGTTGAATAGGGGTAGATCTAACACAAATAAGGATCCGATTGTTAGGTTAGTAAGAGACTAGATCAGGATATAAGTCCCCATCTCAGCTATATCCTGGAGTTAGTATCCTCCGAATGAGTCCTTGAAGTCCTCTAGCTCAGTTATGTGTGATTGATCTAGGGGGTTGATTCCTATTAGGTATAAGAGGATCATTCATTAGCACATTAGTCAAACCAGAGCATTGCTTAGATAGTTGGTAAGACTACTTTCAACTATGATTATTTTTTCTACTTTCCTTACTCTACAATGTCTTAATCCTCTTCTCTTTGGCAGGCTAAAGAGTTTTAACATATTAGGATCTCTCTTGATAGGGCCAACTACCAAGCAGCTTAATTATCTACTAAGCATGGGATTCAATTGCTACACGACTAACTCCCAATCACTCTCTATTCTCCCTATCTGGCTTAAGTTAAGATGCATAAGACGAACGAGGACACCTAAGTGGAGTATGACCCTTTGGACTCCTCTAAGCAAGGTAGACGAACCAAGACTAGGGGAGTTAGACGTATTCAAGGATAGGGTCATCGTAGCAATGAGAGGACAGTTCTACCCTTTATAGAGGGGTTATATGAAGGTATACATGGGGGGAACATGTTCGAAACCCTAATTTCAGGTATCTAGGATAAGCCCCCTTTTACACCGCCAACACCATTTAAAAGAGGGAAGAGTTTCATCAGTTCTAAGGGAGAGAGTTCTTGCCGAATAGCTACTATCAACTCACCAAAGTTTTTAGACCCACTTCAACAATTGCTACAAGCATAAGAGTTCTAGGCTCTACCTATTCCTAAGAAGAAGAGACACAGTAAGAGTCTGCCATCCAAAGCATCTCAAGTGTTTACTAGGTCTAAGAAACAATGAGATTGTATTCGTTATAAACTAAACTACATGAAATTTGTGTTTATATAGATCTTACTATCAATTTAATTTATTCATGTCAATTTCCATGTGTTGTATGCCTTATGTTTTACTTTTTATATTATCATAGTAGTGAATGATTTGGGATTTTAGGTATGTGAGTTAGATGTAGTGTAATGAATATCATTACAAGCTAGAGCTATGTGTCAAGAGGCAGGAAAATGGGTTGGATTTGGAGTTTTAGGGTTTCAATTGCATTATAATCACTGCTTTTACTTTGTTTTGTACTACATAAGGTGCTTTGACTTACTTATTTTGTAGAGCATAAGTTTTTTCCAAAGAGAGTGCATATTCAAAAAGTGCCTTAAGCTGCTAAGTAATATAACTAGAAACACATTTTGGAAAGGTACCTCCAATTATGATGTCATTACGACTAAAGGTGCCTTCTTTGTAATAAAAATACATTGGTGCCTTCAATGCAAAAGATCACCTAAACAGAAAGCGCCTATACAACCCCCCAGGCATAATATTTTTTCTAGGGATCCTTTATTTATTTTTAGGTGCATTCATCAGGAATTGTGATTCATGAAAATAAGGAATTAGGATTCCTTGTCCAAACCTCTTAATCCCAATTCCTTCAACAAAAGACTTCACTTGCCTTCTTTTTCCTTCACTTAACAAACAAGTCACTGCAACACACAACTACCATCACTACCATGCACTGTCACTTACCCACCTAATACCATTAGAAGACTAAACTTCAAGAACTACTACTACCACCAAACTTTAGCGACCACTGCCATATATCAATGTCACGACCAAGGGTATTGAACGTACACCTCTCTTTCAAGAGGATTCACGGCATGTTAAGTCGTAGTAGGGTTCTTAGAGAATTTGTGAAAGTCAAAGGGAAAATGTGGACTATGGTTTTATAGTAGGATCTAACAAAATCGAAGGTGTCTAGATCTATGAAAAATCAAAGGGATGATATAAACTGTGGTGTTTGTAGACTATGTGTCAGTATCTATGGTGTTTCTATAGTAGTGATTGTAGGTATTTGAGATTTAGTGGTTGTGGACGTCTTAGATCTGTAGCTAGAGATTTGATTGTAGGTGACTTGTCTAGTTTACCAAGTCATTGGAAGTGGTGCATTATTTGGTCGTCAATGACTGTGTTATGATCTATGTTCATTGTTTCTCGTCGCCATGATCTGTGCTTAGAGATTCAATTGCTGGCGTGAACAACAAATCCATGGAGGAATAATTATTGTCCGGTGGTAAAAGCTAACTGATTTGTGGTGTCCGTTGCTGATGTAAAGAGTAAATCTAAGGAGAAGAAGAAGCAAGAATGTAGTGATTTTTTTTTTTATTAATTTCCTATGTCATTTTAGTTTACTAGTTGTTAAGGGTAATATGATCATTCAGCTTCTATTGCAAGTTTATTCCTTAAATGGCTTTTTATTGAACTAAACGATGTAATCAGTAATTATAGCCTTATTCCGTTCCATGATAATTGATATTCATTCACCCCTTATTCCATTCCTCAAAGTGAACAAGACGTAATTATGTGACACGGGAGCCAAGTCAATATCTATGTCATCACAAAAGAAAAACTTATTTAACCCACTTAGAACCCAATGCTTTACCTTGAATAAACAAAAAACCAAATAAGAAAAAAAATGATGATCTATCATTTTCAAAAAGAGAAAACCTTTCCTCGTACGCAAAAACCCTAACCCTAATTGCTCCTCCTAAATTTATCTTATAAAGCCTTAATATTCTTCACATGAATGGATTTGAAAATCCCAATTTGAAGATAACCCTAATCCTAAATTAATTCATCCCTTAAATTTACAGCAAAAACCATTAGAAGAAATGTCAAGATTGATAGGATTGTAGACACCTCATTTTTGCCATTTTTTTTCATTTTTTGTTAATTGAGCTAAGTTAATAAATAAACATAAAAATAAAAAATAAAAAATGGAAAAATGAAAAAATAAAAAAAAAGAGTCTAATCACATCATATCGTATCATATCGACCCATGTCATGTCGTGTCGTATCGTATCAAGTCACATCGTATCTTATCGAGTCACATTGTATCGTATCGAGTAAAGTCATGTTAGATTAAGTCGTGTTAGATCATTTAAGATCAAATTGGATAACGATGTGTGATTAATTTAATAAATCATTAAGTCATTTGAGAAATTGGGCTTTATTAAAATAATTTTGACCCAGTTCGATTTAAAGTAATTTTTTTTTATTTAATTTATATTGAGCTAGGATAGACTTAAGATTTATTAGATAAGTTCTTGAGCCAAATTAAATCGAATTAGATTGAATCGAGCATTAAAAAATAAAAAGCTTGAATTAAGTAGGGGTTCTAGAATTTAGGGTAAATCGTCAACAAATCGTAATCGTATCTTTGATACAAAAAATACGATTGTGAGTTTATAAATAACATCACGGCACATGACGTTGAGGACAGTTTTTATTTTCCCACAATTCACTCGTTTGAAACAAACTTAAGGCAATTCGAAATACACATCCTCAATTGCACAACCAATCTACCAAATCCAATCCTTCTTTCGCCTGACCGGAAATCAAATTCAACATTCCAAAAGTCCAGCAATGAACTCTCCAAAATTCAATTTCAAAGTCCAGAAGTCCAACGCCAAAATCTCCAAAATTCAATTCCAAAGTCTAGCAACTCCAGCGCTTAGTCCCGAAGCCCCTAATGCAACTCCAATTCCAACGTTACAATTCAATTCCAAATTCCATGCCACATCCAATTTCTGAATTGTTGACGCTCCAATCCAATTCTACAATCTAAAGCTAATTCGAATTTGATGCAAATCCAACTTTAATTCTAAGTGTAAACGAATTCCCTAACACTTTGATCCAATTTCATAGGCGAAATCCAACGCATGATCAACACACGCGACTCGATTCGATAAAAATTATTATTTAATTTACTAGTTAGTTCGATTTTATTTATTTACTAATTTATTTTTCTTAAGTGTAGGTTTTTTTTTTTATTATTATTTTCGTATTACATAATGTTTTTAGATAATTCCAATGAAATTTAGTTCAATTGAGTTTTTAGTAAAATCGTATTTTTTCTTAAAATGAATGTATTTTTAGCGTATCTTGTAATTAAGATTTGGAAAGGATATGTATTTATTGATTAGGATTTAGAAAAGATACGTATCGAGATACGTATATAGTAGTTGAGATTTAGAATAGATACACATGAAGATACGTATCTAACCGCATCTCAAACATATCTTATAGTTAGAATTTAGAAAAAGTATTTTTGATACGTAATAGTTTAAAAAAAAAAAGAAAAAGAAAATCTTAACTAAGATTTTTAAAAAGATTTAGTTAGTTAGGGTTTTCTTTAATTCTGGAAAATTAGATTTCTTTATTAAAAAAACGTAAATTTGACTCGGTTTTCGAAATAAAAAGAATATATCCACTAAAATTTTTATAAAAAAAAGAACTACGACCGGTTTAATCCCGAATAATGGGTATGTAAGTACCTTAGAGGTAATTGTCTAAAAAAATAAAAAAAAAATTTTCCTTTTTTTCTTAGAAATTCGTAATAAAAAATCACTTTAGTCATCTTTTGTATATTTAGGTATATTTGTAGTATTTTTAAAAAATTATAAAAATAAAATCTTATCAATTTAGTCTTAATAGGTTAGCCTCCAAACTCGATTTTCACTGATTTATTTTTCTAAAAATTATTTTTTTAGAAAATCCGTAGATCAATGATCAAATTAAGGTTTTCCCATCCGAAAACCCTAATTTTATTTTTTATCAGTTGAACTAGTTAATGACTCCAATTTTTAATTTTTTTTTAAGAAAAGTATTTTCTTAATTTAATGTCGAGTAATTTATATTAAGCAAGCTGAGCTTAATATAAGTTAAACCAAAATAGGGCTTAATAGAATTCGCAACTTCACTGAAGAAGCCTGGTGGGCTATTCATGTAAAAATTAAAAATTAATTGATAGGTTTTTGTATTTTTTTATTGTATTATAGTTGTATTAACTATTTTTTAATGATACAGACCCTAAAAAAAATGCTCGACCCAATAGGGCCTTCTTAGGGAATTGGGTAGGGAGATGGGTTCTTTTTATTTTCAATAATAATTTTCATGTGTTTAAATGTGGTCGAACTTAGACTACCTTAGGAACTTAAGATAGGCTGCCATTATGTAACCCTCAGGTCGCTGGGGTCTTTACCTTTGCCTGGCGGTGATAAGTCGACCCACTCAAGCTTCGATGTAGCTTACTAGGCTTCTCTCTGAAAAGCCTTAGAGCTACAAAGCTTGAGACCTATAAAACTCACTCTCTTGCATCATCTTTTTCAAAAAAGGGGTAATTATTCTTAAATTATAAGAAAAGCCCGATCAATTCGCAGTTAGCTCAATCTTATTGTTCAGAAAAGGGGAAATTAAAAAAAAAATTAATAACCCTTATATATAAGTATTCATGAACTTCATTTTTTAAAAAAATCCTATTTCAAACCTACTTATGTATAAGGGTATTTCCTGATTGTGGATTCGTAATATTTTTTATAATTTATTAATTACCGACCTCTATTGCATTGCATACGCATATAACATACTGCATTTTTTATATTTGATTTTATTTTTCCAATGCTCATTTCTATTTAATTACTTTCATTCCTTATATTATATGTGTTTTAAGTTTTATTGTTTTCGGTGAGTGAAAGGCTACATAATTTCTGAAAATTTTTTTGAAAATGTTACAAAATTATTAATATTATATCCAGCTTTGTTGGAAATTTAGCGATCTCGTTATAAATAATCGCGTCGTTTCATGTTTTGTATAATATAGTTATGGAAAGTCAGGTCCGTATCAATCCCATGAAGTCCATCTTAGCCAAATTCATCGACTCTTATAGATATAGGATTTAAGTTTTTTTAGAGTGATTAGTTAAGAGTTTTCTTTTATTTTAGTCCATTCTATAAGTTGAATTTTGTGATTGTTAGTAAATTTGCAGCTTTATTAAGATAACCTTTATTGATTGTGCAATTTTTTTACTCATTTTTTTATTTCTTGATAGTTTCCTTAAACAAAAACAAAAAATAAAGTAAAGAAAAACCATAAGAAAAAAAAAAAAGAAAAAACTTTTGTATCAATTTGTAATTTTTTTTTTTTGGCATGTAATTATAGAAGTTAACTATGATAAAAAATATTATAGAACTATCATTTTTTTAAAAAGACTTTCTAACAATTTTTTTTAAAAAAAGGAAATTTCAAAAGATATTTTATGATAAAAAAAAAAAAAACAATTTCATGATGATTATTTACTTAGTCGATTTTTATTGTAATGCCCTACATGTATCATATTATTAGTGTCAAGCCTAGTTTTTCACTCTATTGATTCTTTTTATAAAATATGTTTTCTTTAAACCAACCAGTATTAAACCTTATCTGTTTAATATTATCCCCCTTAATCAAGGTTTAAAGAAAACCAGTCCTTTTATTTTAAAAACAATTTTGGAGTCATCACTCGACTAAAATTAAGAAAAACAGTTAAGTTATAACCAATAACCAATTGGATGGATTTTTTATAACTTAGCCACTAATCTAACGAGAAAAACCAATTTTGTAAAACATTTTTTGAAATCAAAGATCAAGGATCCGAGGGTTAGGAATTTTAAACCCTTACGAGTACTATTGACTTTCCAAAATTAGAATTAATCTTTAAAAATCACTTTTCAATTTTAATAGACAAAACTCAGTTATTAGTTACTCTAATTAGATAAATGAAGTAATCTAAACTAAAAAAGGAAAATTAGGTTTTTTCATTTTTTTTATCGCCTCGTAGGTGCCTATGTATCTACTATTCAGAATCAAACGTACGTAGTTCTTTTACCAAAAATATAGTGAGTTGATTAATTATAAATTTTGAAAAATTGTCAGGTTTACATTTTTACCCATTTTTGACTTATTTGATAAATTTTCCTAAAGGGCCCTAAATTAGAACTCTTATTTGAAAAATTCTAAAGTGTCTTAATTTTGAAAAAAAATCCAATTATTTTTATTTATTTTAGAAAATCCAAAATTTCTAAGTGTTAAGAACAATTTTTATTTATTAACTTGTTTGCTTATTTTTTATTTTTTTATATTATCATATTTATTTTTGTTTTCTTTATTTTTTACTAAACTAAAAGAAGAAATAAATTATTCTTTGCTTTTTCTTTCTCATTTTTCTCTTTCTTTTCTTTTCTTTCTTTTTTTTTTCTTTTTTTTCTTTTTTGATTTGATTACATTTACATGGAATAAATAAATAAACAAATAAAAAAAAGCCTGGCAGAGGTTCGAACTAGGGAAGAGAGTGTAGGTCGGGTCGGAATGGCTAGGTCAGTTACGGGTTGTGAGTCGAATTGCGGGTCGGGTCTTCGAATCAGGTTGGGTCATCTATAATTCTACTTTAACAATGTCGGACAAGGGTGGTTAAAGACGATTCGAGCTAAATTCTTTGGGGGTAAGGATAGATTTGTGTGTATTAGATTAGACATAGGGAGGGTAAACTTGATACCATGGTGTTTGGGAGTAGTTTGGAGGTGTTTTGGAAGTTGGCCGTAGGTGGTGGTAGTGGTGGTTCGACTGTGTGGGGGTTGCTGGGTATGATTGAATGATTGAGTTGGAGGTTTGGGGTTGCTAAGAGCTCGGTCATGTGGTTGGTTGGTGCTTAAGGTGATGTTTAGTAGTAGTTCGAATGGGGTATGGTGGTAGTGGTAAGGGTTTGCCTTTGGGGCTACTAGGGGGTATGGCGACGGTTGAGAGAAGTTGGGTTGGAGAGCCTAAGCTACGAGGGGTTTTGCCGTGGTGGTGGCTTTGCTCGGGAGTGGTTGGAGAGAGGGGTTTGAAGAGAGAAAGAGCGAGTTAGAGAGAGAAAGTTTGCGAAAGTGAGAGAGAAGGTGTTTTAAGCAGTTGTCTAAGGTTATGTGTACTCGTCTAAACTCCATGAAGCTCCTTTTATACATGAATCGGTCTCAAAAATAAAGGAAAGTTCGAATCAGATTTAATAAAGAATGCCTAGGAAATCAATTTTTTTCCCCATTTTTGGAGCTCAAATTGAATTCGTTTTTGATCGAATCTAAACGCGTTATTGTGTTTAATTCAAAATAAGCCAAGTGTTTAACAAGATTAAGGCAAAAAAATGCATAAGTGTGTATGAAATTAGTACAGAAATTGAGTTGAAGTGAGGGGGTCAGGTGTTCATGAGCAGAGAAAAAAGAGGAAAATTAGGAGGAAAAAGGGGGAAAGAGAGGGAAAGTGTTGACGTAGCACCACGTCAGCCGCACCGACTACTCCCAGCTTGCCACGTGTCATCTCATGACATGTGGCAATTGACATGACATGCCATGTAACGCTACGTCAACAAGGTTATCCAACCTAACGCTATCATGTGTCAGGATACATGGTGTAATCAAATTTTGATATGTGGCAACGTACTAGTTAAGAAAAAATAAAAAAGGCATATCTGTTTTTGCTAAGATTTAAACCCAACACCTTATACTCAATACTCAAACCCAATCCATGTGCTTAACCAATAGGCCGTTGGCTTGTGCTTTGTTCACATGTGCAACTAAATTGCATATATGGATTCAGTCAGTTGGGGCTAGATTTAAATCTAAGCTTGGGTTCAACAGCTCAATTTCTAAATCTAATTAAAAAATAAAAAATATACCCTAATAAAAAGTTATTTTCTAATTTTTTTTGCAATTTTTTGTGATTTTTCAATTTTCTAAAATTTTTATCTTTTAGGGTTTCTTTTCAAAATTTCTTATTTTTTGTGATTTTTCTTAATTTTTAATTTGTTGGTAGAGGCTAAAAATTAGGTGTCTACAGTTAGGAACTAACAAAAAAAAAATCAAAAGACAAAAAAGATTTAATTATCAAATTCCTATTGTAAATTATTTTCTATCTCAAAGTCATTAATCTTATAAATGTTTAGGTTCTTGTTCTCTATATTTATCTATTAAATTGCCACGATCCTGATAGAGCTTTCTTTACGAGTAGTCATCTTTATGTAATCTTTTAATTAGTCCCTCGTTATAAAATAATTTCTGTTTTTCTATATCACCCTTGTAAGATAATCGTTATCCTATGTCTTCAATTGCCGGTCCCAATATTTCCATTTTTTTTTTTAGATTCATCAATGTCAATATTAGGCTGTTTGTAATGTAAAATTAACATTTTTTTCAATAAAAGTTTCCAAAAAAAAACGGAAAGGTTTTCAAAGTCAAAAACTTGATTTTTTTTTAAAGAGAGGGAATGCAGTGTCACCAACAAGAAAGCATTCTTGCGGGCTTTAAAATATTACGTTTTAAGTGGTTTGGCTTAACTTGAAGCCTATATCACTCATTTTCAAAAAAAAAAAAAAAAATCTAAGATGTTTGAAGTTCTTGAACCGATGATGGCTACGATAAAAAGGGTTTTGAGTAACCACGGGAACCAAATCGAGGCCATTGCCCATAATCTTAAAGAGTTGCAGGTGTATCATGATACCAAGTTTGGAAAGGTTGTCAAGAGTGAATTTGAATGGTCAAGCCCGAAGGGCATGTTACTGATAAGGTTTGGAAGAAAAAGTCGTTACCTTAGAAGAAAAGTTAGTAAAGTTAGAAGAAATGCTCACTAGTACGGAAATGGCGATGAGTTATGTGCTCAAGCAACTTAGAAACTTACATCTTAATATGAATAAGAAGTTACAACCCAAGTATGAAGATGATTCAAGGAAAAAGAAGCCAGGAATGAATGTACCGATTAGGAAAGCCCAGAATCAAGACAAGCCCGTCTACAACAAGAGGAGGTGATTTATGCAGTTCAAGATTCCAATGGCCTAAGTATTCAAAAAATTAAGAAATATGGGACTACTGATACGCGAAAACCTAACAAGGAAATGCAAGCCGAAGGATCGTAACCCTAACAAATGGTGTGACTATCATGTGGGCCAAACCATAGAAGACTATTGGAAATTGAGGCATAAGGTGCAAGATTTGATTGATGCCAAGATTATTCAACCAAATTTTCTAAAGACTGATGAGTCGATTAATAGTGGTATTCTTTCCCAATTTTTTAAGAAGCATTAAACAGACAACCTTCAACATTAGGCGATGAAGATCTACTACTATCATCTGATAAGGTAGTTCACCATTTAAAGTAGTTGGGTATATCTTTGAGAGATCAATTCAATCGAATGGGTTGAGTTTGAAGAAGTGATAGAAATATAGGGGTAAGAAGTAGAAAAGAATTTTAGTTTCTATATTTTTTCTTCAGAATCATATTTCATTTTAGAGTTTGCAATAAATACAAGTTATTGAATAAAGCAGTTTTCATGTGTATTTTTGTCTTTATGTACTATGAAGCTAGCTCAATTCAAATAAGGGCATTTTGAATGAGTGAAAATAGATAAAGAAAATGTTAATTCGAAACTTAAAACTTTTTACTTAAGGGAATGATAACACGTTACTTGATAGGTTTATGATGAAAAGAGATAACCCATGTCCTAAACACCAACCTTAGACACACATGAGAGAAGAGTGCCATCAAGGTGAGTAATTGGGGTCATTCCTTAAAGGAGGCCTGTCTTGAACTTAGTATATATGTCAAAATGATATTAGGCATTCATTTCATCATCCCTAAATACAATTATCCCTTGCAAACCCATTTAAACCTTGAGAGAATTTTTTCTTAAAATTAGCCCTGCCATGAACTACCTCATACTAGGGCAATCGGGAGGTTAAGATTATTGATCTGGGGAAAAGGAGTAGATTAACTTATGCTTGCCTTAGTTATGCCAATTCACGAACAAATATTGTTATAGATAATTCAATTTTTTAGAATGAAGAAGAGCTTCAAACCATATACACCTCACTCAAGCCTATACACTTATCTAAACAGTTAAATCCATAAAATTTTTTAAGACACTCTAAAACCATACACACTTCATAAAGCTCATACACCTTTACTTTACCTTTTAAGGCTTTGAATTCCATCAAGTGAAAACTCAACAATGGAAGGTAATCACCTTGACAAAAAAAAAAAAGGAGAAAAGAAAAAAGAAAAAAGGAAGAAAAATAAAAAGAAAAAAAGGTGAAAAAAAGAGAGATTAAAATATTAGCAAGGTTATCACTTTCAAAGAATAGCCAAATTACCAAAATAGCCAAATTACCAAAATAGCCTAATTTTCTATCAAAGATTGTTTTTTGAATTTCTTAAGAAAAAGAAGAAAAAAAGAAAAAAACTTTTCAAAAGAGAAATGAAACTTTTTTTTTAAAAAAAAAAAATCATCAAGAGAGATTTCTTAAAATCATCAAAATCCCTCGAACTAAAGTCATAAATCAATTTATCAAAACTCATGAAAGCTTTCTTTCTTCCTGGATTGCTTGCTCATAAGAGCGCTATCCAATTTTTTCTAGGATCGCTTTCTCAAAGGAGCATTGTCCTATTCCTTGGTTGGATCGCCTGCTCATAGGAATATTGTTCTATCTATTCCTTGTTAACATTGCTTGCTCAAATGAGCGTTGTCCTATTCCTTTTAAGATTGCTTGCTCATGGGAGCACTGTCTTATCTATTCTTTAGTTGGATCGCTTGCTCATAGGATTGCTATCTAATCTTTTCTAGGATCACTTGCTCAAAGGAACGTTATCTTATCTTTAGTTGGATTGTTTGCTTATAGGAGTGCTATCTTATCTATTCCTTTTTAGGATCGCTTGCTTATGGGAGCGCTATCTTATTTAGTCCTTTGTTAGGATTGCTTGCTCAAAGGAGCGCCGTTCTATTCCTTTTAAGATTGCTTCCTCATGGGAGCACTGTCCTATCTATTCCTTAGTTAAATTGCTTACTCATAAAGCACCATCTAATCTTTTCTAGGATCACTTACTTAAAGGAGCATCGTCTTACTTATTCCTTAGTTGGATTACCTGCTCATAGGAGTGCTATCTTATCTATTCCTTTCTAGGAGCGCTATCTTTTCTGTTTCTTTTTAGGAGCGTTGTCCTATCTATTCCTTTCTAGGATCGCTTGCTCATAGGAATGCTATCCTATCTATTCCTTTCTAAGATCACTTATTTATGGGAGTGTTGTCCTATCTAGTTCTTTGCTAGGATCACTTGCTTAAAGGAGCATTGTCCTATTCCTTTTAGGATTGATTGCTCATGGGAGTGCTGTCCTATCTATTCCTTAGTTAGATCGCCTGCTCATAGGAGCGACATCCAATCTTTTCTAGGATCGCTTACTCAAAAAAGCGCTATCCTATCTTTTGTTAGATCGTTTGCTCATAGGAGCACCATCTAATCTTATCTAGGATCGCTTGCTCAAAGGAGCGCTGCTCTATCTTTTGTCGGATTACTTACTCATAGAAGCACTATCCTATCAATCTTTTCTTGGATCGCCTGCTCAAAAGAGCGTTGTCTAAGTACTTTTTAGGATCGCTTGCTTATAAGAGCACTGTCCTGATCGTTGTATCTAGTCCTTTTTAGAATTGCTTACTCACAGGAGTGTTATCCTATTTATTCCTTTGTAAGATCGCTATCCTAGTCCCTTTTTGGATTGCTTACTTAAAGGAGTGTTGTCCAGTCATTTAAAGGATCGCCTGCTCATGAGAGCGCTGTCTCATGTCATCTTATCTTGTCTTTGAAAAATTTATCCTCTTCAGATTATCTGCTAAACCAATACATTTGAAATCTCAAAGAGATCTATCTTCTTCAAATTATCCACTAAAATAAGTTTTTTGAATTTTGAAGATATCTATCCTCTTTAGATTATTCAAGTCGAGTTTGGCAAAAATGGATATCTCTTTTACTTTACAGCGAAGTTCTAATCGAACTTCCCTACAAAGAGGGGTAACTGTAGACACCTTATTTTTATCGTTTTTCATTTTTATTTTAGTTGAGCCAGATTAATAAAAATAAAAAAAATAATAAATATAACAAAAAATAAAAAAAAACGAAAATTAAAAAGAAAAAAAGAAAAATAAAATAAGAGAGTGGAGTCATATCGTATTGAGTCAAACTATGTCAAGTTGAGTAAAATTGAATTAAGTCTAGTCAGATTGTTTAGTATCGAATCGAATAACAATGTGTGATTAATTTAATAAATTATTAAGTCATTTGAGATTTGGGCTTTATTAAAATAATTTTGGCCCAACTCGATTTAAAATAGAATTTTATCTAATTTATGTAAGGCTAGAATAAACTTAGGATTTATTAAATAAGTTGTTGAGTTATAATAAGATCAGATCGGATCGGGCCTTGAAAAATAGGAAGCTCGAATTAAGTAGGGTTTCTAGAAGTTAAGATAAATCTTCAAAAAATTATTATTAAATCTTCTGTATCTTCAGTATGAAAGATCTAGTTGTTGTTTTATAAATAATGATTTAACGGAAGAGTTAAGTTTTTTTTTTTTTATTCCCATAATTAATTCTACAATTCCCTATACAAAAGATCCGGTTGTTGTTGGTTTATAAATAAAAATTTAACGGAAGAGTTAGGTTTTTTTTTTTTTCTATTCCCATAATTAATTCTACAATTCCTTGACGCCATCCCCAATTCCAAAAACAAAGGCCGACTTGCCAACAATCTAACGACAATCATCCATGCAATCCCCAATCCAATTTTGAAACCAACGTCAATTTCAACGCCGTAAGCCCAACCGTCCTTCAATTCCGAAATCGCAATCCAACAACATGAATTCACCCTGATGGCAATTCAATTTTCGAACTCTAGTTTCCAATTCTAAAGCCAATTGCTAAGTGAATTCACCGTACTCTAGTTTCCAATTCCAAAGCCAATTACGAAGTGAATTCACTGAACTCTAGTTTCTAATTTCGAAGCCAATTCGCTGTCCAAATTTCCAAACTCTAGTTTCCAATTTCGAAGTCAATCAGACGAAGTCAATAGTCCAAATTTCCGAACTCCGATTTCCAATTCCGTAGCCTAACGAACCAACAAAGTCCTCATGACACAATCCAAAGCTTGACGAACCAATGAAGTCCTTACGTCGCAACAATCCGAAGTTTACATCACACACACAATCCGATTAGTACGAGCACAACATCCCAATGATCATGACGCACAATTACATATGATTTGATAAAATTATTTATTTTATTAGTTAGCTCAATTTTATTTATTTACTAATTTATTTTTCTTAAGTGTAAGTTTATTACTATTTTTCATATTGTGTAGCTTTTCTAGATAATTTCGATTTTTTAAATAAAATTTAATTAAATTACGTTTTTAATAAAATTATGTTTCATGTAGTTGAGATACGTATCTTATGGTTAGAATTTAGAAAAGGTACGTATCTAGTGGTTAAGATTTAGAAAAGGTACGTATCTAGTGGTTAGGATTTAGAAAAAATACGTATCAAAATACGTATCTAATAGTTGAGATTTAGAAAAGATATGCATGAAGATACGTATCTAACCATATATTTAACATATCTTATAGTTAAGATTTAAAAAAGATATTTTTTATACGTAGTGGTTTAAAAAGAAAAAAGAAAAATCGTAATCGGGATTTTAAAAAAGATTTAGTTAGTCGGAGTTTTCTATAATTCAAAAAAATTAGATTTCTTAGGTTTTTTTAAATAATAAATTGTTAAAAAAATGTAAATCTGATTCAATTTTCAAAATAAAGAGAATTTACCCACTAAACTTTTTATAAAAAGAGAACTATGATAAGTTTGATCCCAAATAGCAGGTATGTAAGCACCTTTGGGGTAATTGTCTGAAAAAAAATTTTCCTTTTTTCTTAGAAATTCGTAATAAAAAAAATAAATATCACTTTAGTCATCTTTTGTATATTTGTATATATTTTTAGTATTTTTAGAAAATTACATAAAAGTAAAAGCTCATAAATTTTTCTTTAGTTTTTACATTATGACTTAGTCTTAATAAGTTAGTCTCTAAACCTGATTTTCTTTAGTTTATTTTTTCTAAAAATCATTTTCTTAGAAAATCTGTAGATTAATGGTCAAATTAGGGTTTTTCCACTTGAAAACTCTAATTTTATTTTTTACTAGTTGAACTGGTTAGCAACTCCAATTTTTAAATTTTTTTAAGAAAAGTATTTTCTTAGTTTAATATCGAGTAATTTATATTAAGCGAGCTGGGCTTGATATAAATTAAATTAAGAAAACCAAAATAGAGCTTGACAAGGATAGAGCAACCAAAATGCATAAAGGAGAGAAGATGCACAAGAGAATTCAAATATCGTAGATAACCCCCAAAGGGGAAGCCCCATGAGTAATATGAAATGTTATTGTAGAATAGAAGATCATATGTTGACTTTATGAACAAAGAAGAATTCAGGAAGAAGGTTTATGACTTACCCTTTGAGAAAGGAGGGAGAATGCAACTTCTATAAATGGATTAATTGCAAGTTCTTTGAACACATAGAGGAGGTCATTCTTAATTTGCTTGATGGAGATGATATCATGGAGTTAAAATAATAAAAGCACAAGGCAATGAGTCTAAATGAGAAACTTTAGGTTGAGAAGAAACCAAAGATGCTCTTTGAGAAGCCGTTGCATATTACATGGTTTATTGTAGCTGTTATGGTACTATTTGGTTGGTTTATTATTGCAGCATACTAGTCAAGGAGGCTAATTGTGTGATTTTGTTATGTTTATATTAGCTTGTTTACTAATCAAAGCGATAAGTTTGATGAATTGATATTTGTGATAGATGTTGTTAAATAGGGTAGGAACAAATACAAGAAGAATGTCATTTAGGGATTAAGATAGCTTAATGTAATTTTGTATTGTATAAAAAATCAATGCAATTTTGTTTATGCAACAAATCTGGTGTTAATAATTTTCATCCTAGCTGTTAATTTTAGTTTCATGTGATACTTGAGCATTAAGTATGGCCTTTTACCATTTTAGTAATACCTAGTGTATGTTTATGTGTGTAGTGTATAAACGAAAAGCGGATATTTTAATGCATTTATGGTAAAGACATGATTGGTATGATAATTACTTATGCCATTCTTGAAAATTACTAAGGAATTCAAAGTTGGTAGAGTTCATTGAAGATTGGTTTCTTGTTGAAAAAATGGTACATTAGATGGTGAAAGGAGAATGTCCAATCATAATTGATCCCATATTGCTTTATGTTTGAGACTAGATCTCCAATCTCATGATTCGACACACATTGGTTTATCCCATCAATTAGCTTATTCATGAGGGAAATATTGCTTTTATTGTTTGGTTGTAAGACACCATTTCTTTATTTTTTCCTTATTTATGTGGTATTTATTGTTCTGCCAATTAGCTTGAATTGACTTGATGGATTATATCTTTATGTAGTGTAATGTAAAGGTAGATGAGTAACTTTGAATAGTTGGCAAGTGATATATATCTCATGTTATAATGTACTTTCTTTGTCTTTAGATTTTAAATGCATTCTCACTAAAGATCCAAATGAAATACTTAAGATGGCAAAACTTATATCTTCAAAGATTGTACAACTATCAAATGACAAAAATAACAGTGATAACTTTAAAGATCAACTTTATCTCATATCAATTTTCCTTAGAATTACCATTTGAATTATAGGCTAAAAATAAAGAATCATCAACTTTAATGGTTTTGTAGATAGATAATGTGACTAAGCTAGCTTGTCTCATAGACTACATAAGTGTTAATCTACATAATATGGTTGTTATGGTATGTACAACTTGCCTATTAAATGGAGTTGTCAACAAGTGAGTCGACTATAATCTAAAATCAGTTTTAATAGATCATTCTTTTAAAAGAAAGAGTTGTCATAGACCATATGAATATGCAAATCAAAGGTTTATAAATTCATTTTAATCATTCGCAAAATAAATCACTATAAACTATAGACAACCATCCTTTCTACTACATCAAGCCTTTACAGCCAATGTACTAAATTTTATAATATCTAATATAAGTTGTTGTGGATGAACACACGTCATCCAATAACACACGAACTAAGAGGAGAGCTCGTTAAGGCATTGGTACGTCATATCCATCATCAGTGCACGAGGACCCCTGCTCAACCTTCGATTATTATTTATCTTTTAAACCATTTCGAGGTGTAGACCCACCCCCTCAATTCATCTGATACTGAACAACATGTGTTCATCTACAATAACCCGTATTATCTTGATATCAGAGTTTAACTACATTCGAGTAAGTTTCTAATACTTTGTACTTTGATTGATTCATAACTAATTTCGTATGTTTTAGAAGTTCTGTTGTTATCATGAGAGTTTGCAAGGTGAGTAATGTTAAAGAATTTTTATGCTTTGTTTTCCTCTATTTCTTGTACGAAAATAGAGTGCAAGTGTCTACTTGTTTATTGTATATAGTTGACATAGCGATGGGAGTGTTAGGTGTTGTTCTGTTGTTGTTATTTATGGAGAAAACTTTGAGTGGTACTTTTAGCTGTTAATCTGTTGAAAATAGTCAGAATTGTCTTATTTTAGTATTCAATGAGCCATTAGTAACCAAGAGAGTGGTGCATGAAATGGCTAAGGTCAGTAAGGAAGTTCTACGATGTGCCTAGGAGCTCAGTTATCTTTAAGACTTACCATAGCAAATCCAAACTAAATGGGTCCTTCAAAATATCGAAGAAAATAGAGTGAGTAGGTCCATTGATAAACTAGAGTAGCTAACATGAAATTGCTTGGAGAATATGATATACTAATGAACACAACAAACTTGACACTTCACTTGATATGACGCATAAGTTGGTGTTAAGGTTCTCTTACCACTAATCTTAAGCTACTTAACAAGATTAGATAAGAGTGTATTAAAAATGAACTTTGAGAGAATTGTCTCATAAGAACAGGATATTCAATGTCTTTGTGTAAAGTTTTGGATCTCTCGGCTTATAAAGGAAAGAGATTATTTATAGTAAGTCCCTAGGGCAATATTACAAATAAAAAAATTACAAGAAAGTATATACAAAAATAGGATTCCTAATATATATAAAAAAGGGTAAAAAGGATAAAAGACAAAAAATGGAAAAGTAGTACAATGTCAGATGAGGTGAACAAGTGACAGTGCAACATTAGTCCCATACAAAGATTCTTTGAACATAGCAAACAAGAAGGATCAAGATGTTGTGGCAATAAAGAAGGTGATGAGAGAAATGGTAAAAGGTCAAGAGAAAACTACTCAGTAGGTAAATAAATCTCTTATCACTCAGCAAAAACCTCTTAGCAGCAGCTAGTAGGATTACTCGACACAAGGTACTTGGTAAGGGAATAGTCAACATTATCATAACCGAAAGTATCAATCAACGTATAACAATGTAAGGAGTTCAAGGAGTTCAGCTATCCTCATTCGGTGTAAAGTTTCTCGTTATTGGCAAGTTGCTAAGAGAAGATTTTTTGAGTGAGGGATTAAAGGCCTTGGAGCCATATGTGAGTAATGGGACAGATGGTCAGCAATTCATCAGTCTCTCGGGGTTACTGAAGATTTGCCCTCAAATCTTAGTTCTTGTCATTATCGGGCATATAGGGAGTCAGATCGACAACATTGAATGTAGTAGACCCGCTGAAACTTTCAGGTAGCTTAATCTCATAGGCGTTATCATTAATGTATCTAAGGATCCTATAAGGTCCATCCGTTCTAGGAGATAGTTTATTCGTCCTCTTGTTAAGGAAGAGTTCCTTGCTAAGATAGATCCAAACAAGACCCCCAAGGGTATAAATGACTTGTCTCCTTTCATAGCTTCCCACTTCCTTTTGTCGGGCTACAATTTTGGCCAATTGCTCAGCAATCGTCCAATGTAACCTCTGGAATTCCTCAGCATGCTGTAGGTCAGATTGACTTTCCTCTTGTGTAGTTAGACTGTTAATTAAATCTAAAGGTAGGTTCAGGTTAAGTTCATAAATAACCTTAAATGGTGATGTTCCAATTGAGCTGTGAGTCGAGCAATTGTAGGCAAATTTAATGACGAACAGGCATAAATCCCAATCATGAGAGTTCTTTCCAACAGTAGCGCGTAGGAGGTTATCGACGGTTCTATTCACTACTTCAGTTTGGCAGTTTGTTTAGGGGTGACAAAAAGTATTGAACAGGAGCTTAGTGTTGAGCTTCCTTTATAGGGTCTTCCAAAAGAAGTTCGTGAATTTCGAATTATGATCAGACACAATACTCCTTGGTACTCCATATAGTAGTACAATTTCTTGCAAAAAGAGATTAATGACAAATAAAGCATCATTAGTTCTGTGATAAGGAATAAAGTGGCCCATTTTTCTAAACCGATTTACCATCGTCATGATTAAGTCATGTCTGGGGAAGGTCGAGCATGAAATCCATGCTTAGATCGATCCATGACCACTATGGAATTGATAAGGGTGTGTATTCTCCATAAGGCTCTCTCCTCCTCTTTGCATATTTACACACCTTATACCTCTCAAGTATTCGATGCACATCCTTCATCATCCTAGGCTAGTAAAAATGCTCCTTCAATATCTTAATCATCCTCTTTTCCCCAAAATGGTTAGCTAAATCCTTAGCATGAGGTTCTTGAACGAGTAGCTCTCTTGCCAAATCACTTGGCATGCAAACTTGCTTGCCTTTCATCAAGAACCCCCCATTCAAGTAGAGCCCTTCCATTGCTCCTCTAACATTGCACTTGGCTACTAAGGATCCAAAATATAGGTTATGCTCATACTGATCAGGTAAAGTGCTGAATCCAACCACCTTAGCTTGCAATGTTGTGATGAAGTTATGACGTCGAGAAAGTGCATCAGCCACTGTGTTAATGCTTCTCTTCTTATATCTGATGACATAGTAAAAGGTCTCCAAGAACTCGACCTATTTGGCGTGACGCGAAGAAAGCTTCCCTTTCTCGCGAAATGCTTAAAAGATTCATGATTCGAATAGATGATGAATTCTCTTTGCAACAGATAATGCTGCCAGTTCTGGAGTGTTCGAACAAGGGTATAAAACTCCTTGTCGTAGGTTAAGTAATTCAGGACAGCCTCTCGAAGTTTTTCACTGAAGTAAGCAATGGATCGGCGTTCCTGCATAAGGGTAGCACCAATGTTGACATCGGACACATCGCATTCAACCTCAAAAACTTTCTTAAAATCTGGCAGGGTATGTATTAGAGCAAACATCAACTTAGACTTTATGTCTTCGAAACTCCTTTGAACTTTTTCTAACCACCTGAACTCAACATTCTTCCTAGTCAATTCAGTCAATGGCGTAGTTATGGAATTGAAGTTCCGAATTAATCTCCAATAGAACAAGGCTAGACCATGGAAGCTCTTGACTTCGGTAGCACTAATTAGCATAGTCCACTTAATAATAGCTTTGACTTTTTCCTCATCAACTCATCCCTTCCCTGAAACGTCATATCCAAGGAATATAACCTCACTTTGACAGAGCATGCATTTCTTCAGGTTGCCGAATAATCTCTCAGCGTGGAGTATGTTAAATAACAATCTTAAATGTTTAACATGACTAATGAAGTTAGCATTGTGGACTAGAATATCATCAAAATAAACCATAATGCAATTGCCAATCAATGTTCTGAGTACATGATTTGTTAACTGCATAAATGTACTCGGCGTGTTAGTTAGACCAAACGGCATTACTAACCATTTTAACAGAGCATCCTTAATCTTGAAGGCTGTCTTTCATTCATCCTTAGGTCTCATTTGTATCTAGTGGTAATTCTTACATCTTGTGTCTGGGATGCTTTCTTATGCACGCGATAGTTGCGAAATGCAATTTTAATAAAAAAAAGTGTAACTTTACTATTGTAATTTATAATGGTGACCATATATAAAGATTATGTATTTTTCAGTCTCTTCTCACAAATATGAATTGCTTGATTTTTTTTATGTTGGTGTACAAAAATTTCTTTGTATTGGGTTTGTTACCCGTTGCATATGGAGACCAACTTTTCCAAAACAAATTGTAAGATAAATATAGAATCGAAGAAAGAAACAAAGACATAATATGGAGAAGTTTAAAAGGGAGATTGAGGGACAATAGCATAGAAAGAGATAAGGAGGTAAAGTAGAGATGGGACGATAGATGAATTATTAGAAGTTAGGAAAAGAAAAAGAGTAAAGTAGATGCACTTCAAATTCCACATTCAAACATTGAACCATTGATGCCAACAACACAAATTTCTCTCTATAAATACTCTACTTCACCTTCATTCCACATTTAAGATATCACAAACTCAAATCTCTCATTGCATCATAAACAAATATCATTATACAATTGCTCATACTCACTTCTAAAAAATGAACCGATTTTTCCGTACTATTAGTTCAAGTTCATTCCATTTATCCCCTCATCCCCCAAGAAGATGAGAACAGAACTTAAAGAGATTGACGTTTAAGATTAAATGGAGGAAGAAACCATGTATGTTGAAAAATACGCCGCTACAAATGAAGGGGAACACAATTCCGAGGTAAACCAACAACCAACCATCAAATAAAGTGTTTAATGGGTAGGAGGAAGGAGCCATTGTAGGGAGACGGGTAATTAAGAAGACAATATAGATATAGATGAAATTATACTGGACATCTTAGGACCAAATACGAGATATGCAAACATTTGAATCAAATATACAAAAAGGAATTTACAAGGCACATGAATACTATCACCCATGTGAGGACAAAGTAGCAAATGCATGGTTTCGCTAATAATAATTGTTGGAAATGCATAAGAAAAAATAAAGTGTCCATGTTATTGTTTGACCTAAAGATTGCCATTGCTGTTTACCGTATGTTTTTTTAAATTGTAATTTTATCAATTATGCATATAATCTTTTAAAAAATCGTTTTAATATGTGCTTTTTTTCCAAAATATGTTTCTAGTAATAGGCTTATTTAAAAATAATTTTTCATTATTATTTTAGTTAATAAGCTACCAATACGAGTTTAGATACTACATTAAAAAAAATTACACAATAGAAGTAAATATTACAAAAGCATAATTATTTGAAATAATTTATATGTACTTTTACTAAAGAGCTGGAGGGAAAATTAAAAAAAAAAAAAATTGACTAGCTAGTTCACAAACTGCTAAGCTAACTCGTAGAATTAATAAGCCTAAAGACCCAACTCAATGGGCCTCAAATAGATTAGGCCCTTAAACTGTAAGGTCTTGACAGGGTTGGACCCGATCTCCAGATTATTGTGTCATTCACAACTTCTTATTTTGTATTTTCTAATACCATACTATTTTTATTTTATATATATGTGTGAATACACTCATCTATAGGTATATATCTTATAAATCTTACTTCTTATATATTAAGCCATATTTTCTTTTGGTTACACATCACTTAAACATTTATATTTTTCTAACTTTATTCCTTTAATTATCTTTTAAAATAAAACATTTTTCTTTTAATGTCATGAATACTAACTGTCTCTTTAATTTGTTGAATGAAATAATGTTATAATATAATAGCTATTGAAAAATAGATTCTAATAAATTGTAAATTGATATTACATTGTCATTTATTAATTTTATTAAGAGTGTTTTAGAAAAAAAAAAAACTAATCCCAAAATTAAATAGTTATTCATAAGTTTGAATAATGAATGACTATTCAATTTTTTTTAATAATGAGCTGTTATTATAAGTCTAAAATGTAATTAAATACAATAATAGTTTTTTCATAAAAAATAATAGAACTTTGTAAAATGCTCGACCATTAAAAATTTATCCTAAAAGCTGATTTCTTTCGCGTAATTTTTTCAAATATAAAATTAACGATGCATATCGTGCATATAAATAACCGCGCCACGCACCAGAGTCCGCATTCGACACAAGCTTGTGACGGAGTCAGAAATGTCGGGGACCTGCTCCTCGTACTTGCCATCACGGTCTTCCTCCGCAACTGCGACCCATCGACGAAGTCAACCTCAACCCTCTGCAAGAACACCAACATCGACGACTTCACCTGAAAATCATCTCCAGGCTCAGCACAGAACAGTTCCCATAGATCCATCTCCAAAGCCACTTCCCGTTTTCCAGTATCTCTCTCTGGCTCTCATTCTTTTCCTCGGTCTTCTCCAGTTCCTCTTGCCCGCTACACATATTCGTGACCCAAAGGATCCTCTGAGAAAATGGCTTCCCGTAAATTCTTCTTCTTCTGATGTAAGTTACTTGCTTCTTGTTCTTTTTCCTTATTAGATGCATGTCGGTGCTTTTAGTTTGTTCTTCTGTTGAGTTTTTATATCTTTTTCATGGTTCCTATGTTGAGCTGATTGTCCATCCTTCGTTTCTTAGATGCATTTCACGGACCGTCCGATGCATTCTTTGACCTTTAGTATATATAGCCATCTCAACATTCAGACGATGAACTGTCGACCCATCCTAGAAGTCCTACATTGTAATTTGAAATATAATAAGATAAGGCAAGATCATAAGTGCAATTTGAAAAGGGCAGAAGTTATCTATTTATAGTTTTGTAAATGTCCGGGAATGCATCTTTTGGTTATTTCCCTCTTATGACTTCTAACTTGACTTTTGTGCAATTAGTGAAAAATTTCATTCTAACACAATCATTTGCTACTGATATTTATCCAAAGCAAGTTTTTATCAAGGCTACATTTCATGATTCCTTCTTCAAATTCCCAATAATATAAGTAGTTGGTGAAAAGAAGATCTACAATAAGAAAAAAGGCTCATCTAGTTGCTCTGGCTAATGGGGATGCTTATATGTGCAACACAGGGAGGGTGATGATTAAGTGTAGTGGCAAGTCTTTCCTGCTTTTAGCAGTTTACTGTGCCCTTGCAAAATGGTTCTTTTAACCTCTAAACGTTTTTATCTCTTTTCCATGCGTAGCTGATGAGAGACGGAGCAGCTAGTAAAGAACACTCGGGTTTGTCTACAAGTGATGATGGACACGATGGATCTGTGCATGTCGTATCATGGATGAATTGTCTAGACCTTCGTGTGCTAACTGTTCTTGCCAACTCCACTCTAACAAGTTCGAGGTTATTTTTTCTTCTAGACAATACAGTCAGCTTGTTTGGCATGATCAATGTGCTTGTGCTATTTATACAAGAAAATCTATAATTTGACTGTTGTCTTCTTGATATATTGCTGTCAATGCTTTTGATTTCAGTAGGGAAAATGAATAAGATTAACCAGCATATTGAATAAATTGCCAATTGTGCATTTGGACTTAGGCTAACTGTTCAGATAAATTTTTTAAAGTATCGGAACACTTTTTTTTTTTTATTGGCAATTGGAACTTAATGTTTGGTCAAATGTGGTACCGATATCAAATGTTGAGCTAAGGTATTTGACATGTTTGATGAAAGAAAGTTTGAGCCTCACAAATGAGATTTGAATGAAATATGGAACTGGGCGGATGGATAAGACTTCTTCAAATCTAACTATTTGAGATTTGAACTAAGCAGAGTGCCTTATTTTCCCATGTATTGGGATTGAACAAAACTAGTTTTCTGTGTCCTATAAAAGGGGACTTTGTTTGAATCTCACTATAAGAGATCTAAAGGAAGTCCCACCGATCATCTAAATGGAGAAATCTATCCACACTTTGCTCAAATGAAGCCCATGAGATCCGAACAAAGTGTTTCTTCAGAATTTCATTTATGCTCAAAAGTTACAACTTTTTTTTCTTGAAACAATGTGTCATTCTAAGCAACTAGATGTGCTTTTTCAGTATTAGAGGTCTCGATGTGTTCTTAGTTGCATCTAATTGCTAGTAGCAATTTTCAAATAAGATTCGATAGTCATGTCTCTTAGAAGAGGCATGTTTCTTGGTGTTGCTTTAGAATTGCTTAAAACTCTAAGTTGGTTTTCAAACCAATAATTTCTTGGAAATTTCCCAATAAACAAATCTCTCTCTCTCTCTTATTTTCTCTTACATTGTCCAAAACTATATAAACACCTAATTGTTCTTTCTTAAATCCGTAGTGTGAGTTAGAGATTTGGTTTTGTTAATAAAATATCTAGACTAGAACTAGAAATATTCCGAGGGAGCACCGCTAAACAAAACTTAATTAACAATCCAAGTCTAGGAGGCATAATACTCTCTAGAGACAGTGATCCCCTTGTGCCTCTAAGGTCTCTTTTAGAATTCTAATTGTGTGACAATCTCTTCTTAACGCAGCATTCATACAAAAATTTACCAGCATTTGTTAGTCAGTTATGTACTATTCATTTCCATTTCTTTTAGACAATAAACTTATAAGCTTGTTATTGGGGATTTTATATTTATCTTACATTTGCATATTTATATATTCTGTTTGCATTTTCAGGAGCCCGGATCTAATACATTTTCATTTCTTTATTCCTGGGGGAAACGATGATAAGATATCCTTTTACAAGATGAAAGTATTATTCCCACATTCAAATCTTGAAATTCATGGGTAAGTTACCCCTTTGTTCTTTGAGTTGAGATATTTATTCTCTTTGTATTTCTCAGCAGAATCTTGTCATCCATCTAGGCAGGAGAAAGTTGAAGAAGTCATACAAAATGCTATGCCTGGACTTCAACCAAATTTCGATGAACTAGCTCCTTTTGCAATACCAAACATTCTCCCATCATTAAACAAGTTCGTATATGTCTCTTCAAATCTTATAGTGAAGGTTAGTTGGCCATGCCTACCCTAATGGAGTGGCTTCTTGCCAATATTTTCTCAGACAATCTCCATTTAGCCATTCTGATCTGCATTGCTATTAAGCTTCACATATCACTTTCATGCTCAATGGGACAATCGAATTGCTGAGTCCTAATTGTCAAATTAGAACAGCCATTTTTCCTTCCTAAAACTTTGGTTTGTTGACTATTCTGCACTATCATATTCCACCTATTGGAATTAGTTGCTGAGTGTAATGAATATGTGTTAACTTGAATTCATGGAAGAAAATTAGACATATGAATTTCTTACTCGTTGATCTTTTCGATTCTGGTTTCTCATTTGAACTTTATTTTTCTTAGAGAAAGAATAAGAAACTCAATCATATATGTTGCAGGCAAGAGTGGAAGAGCTCATTTCCACAGACTTGCTAAACTATGACATAGCTGCTGCTGAGGACTGCTCGGAAAGACTGAGTATGCATGTGAATATGGATGTTTTAGATGCTATTCAGAGATCAGCATCAAAGCCTTGGGTATCCAACACTCCTTATGAAAAGGATGCTTGTCTTCCTGATCTGAATGTGCTCTTGATCGATGGAAGAAAACTCAGTAAAGACATTCTGGAGACTGTCTTTTGGTGGAGAAAAGTTCTCAACTGGAAAGAGAGGTTTGTTTCTCCATCATTAAGAAATTCATTCATTGGTGCCGCTTCTGTAAATTTGTTGCCATAGACTGTTCTCGTTTCCATTTTTAGCACCCTTTGTTCTTCCTTTTCTTTCAAAGCCCTTCCTTTTGTCAATTACCACCATGAAACATGGAAATTCTTTTTGATTTTGGAGGTATGTTGGCCAGATGATACGACAGTAATGCTAGGTCTCATCTGAACATTCTTCCACCTCACAAAATTGGGCAGTAAGCTGAAAGTGTTTTTATGTTTCCTTTTGAGCAATGCATGAGAATCACTATACATTCTTTGGAGCTTTTGTGGCAGTTACACATCGCACATGGGTGAACAGATTTTTGCATATGGGTGCATTTGTTATGCAGGAGGTGGGGGGGAAGGGAGACTGGCTGCGTTAGGAACATTGTACCTGTCATTTTTTATCACTGTTAGACTTTGAATTATAGAACTGAATGCAATTTCAATTACGTGTGGTCTTGGAGCTCATCTAGTTGTAGAATAAGAACTCAATTGGATACCTGAATTACAATTACTCCCCTTCATGCACTCTAGCAAGTAGATACAACTGGACCAGTATAGCAGTTATCTCTTGCTCAACTTGGAACACACATTTTCTGGACCTTTAAAATGCCAAATAATAGCACTGAATGGAATTTGAAATAAGAGGTTTCATGAATGCAAATAAATTAATCCTAAGAAAGCTCAGAACAATGAGGAATTATACTGAATTTTCTTCAAAAGTAGATTTCAACCATTAGATCGTTTTAACACTAGCTTATTGCAGATGCTAACTGACCTGTTGTTTATTTGGTGAAAAAATATAATTTGATACTTCCTGTTTTGGAATGTGCTCTTCATTTTGAGTTGAGGGGAATCTTCAATTTTACTTTCGAATTGTATTTTTATTTGCTAACATACTTAAATTACAGGAGTACTGAGAAGAATCCAGCCATTTTTCTAGCACTCCACAACAAATATACGAAACTATCTTCTTCTTGGTTGGTCAGCAATGAAACATCAGGAGAAACCAAGGAAATGCAAGCTATAATCCCATACGATGGACCCATGAATGTCTGCTCTGCATCTGGTGCTAGAACCTCGTTTCAGACCAAGGATGGCAGTCTCTGGATGCAATACCTTCCTCCATTTTCAAGACAGATACTGGGTGAATGAATCCCTGCGGATATTACTTGCTTAAGAAATGTTTTGTGCACAACATGCTTTTGCAATCAACCTCTATAAGTGTACCATATGCTAAATTTCGCACGTAACCTTAGTCCTTTGTCAGAATTCTATATTTGTAGGTAAATTTTTGTCAGGTAGTTAACAATGGCCTTTGTTCATAATTATTTATCCCCCAAATGTTAATGTTTGCTAAAATGTCAAACAGGACGGACAGCTGGCTGGCTGGCATGCCTGTCCCTTGCTAACCGGGAATGTTAAGTTGAGCTTATCAAAGTTGAGAAAGCATTTCTCAAATGTAGATCCAGACACCAGCTAATTTGTGAGATCATGAGGTCTTCCATACCTATATTGTTTCTCTCTTATTCTTCTCCATTCATTTGGTTTTATTGGAAACTTATTTTTCTAAACAAGTGATGCAGTCTTTGGGGCCATCTTTTGAAAGTGTTATTCGTTTCAAAAAAGTTCTGTAGGTATTTCGAGCCAAATTTAGGAGATCTATCCCCGCTAGATCCAGGGCCTCGCTAGATTCAGGCATCCTTAGGGTGAAACCGTGCTAAAGTAATGTTTTACATCACGCTAAATATCTAGTGGTAAGTACGGTTAAATGAAAGTTCGACATGTCACAGGTGAGAGCTTTTGTAGCCAGTATTTTTCCTGGTACGACGGTGTAAGTACCAAACTTTTGTTTGCTCTTACTTCCACTGAACATAACACACGTCATGCCACTCTTACAGAACTTATATTTCGATTTGATTAGATTATATTGGAGTAAAAGCTAGATGGTGTTAAGACCGATCAACTCTAACTATTCCCTTTGACATATAGGAATAAGAATTTTTTTAAGATATCTTTTGTGTTTTTGACATGATTGATCTAATTTTTTATTTTTATATCTATTAAATCTGAACTATTGAAATAATTGTATTTTTAATGGTTTAAATCTAATTAAAATCAAAGATGAGACGAATGGCTTTATCCATTACCTAAAGAATACTTCATAGAAAAAAAGGGATGGATGTGTAAAACAATGAGCTTCATATGAGCTTTTTTTTTTTTTTTTTTTGTGTGTGTCCGATAGGTCCGACTACCAACTATCTTTTCGGCCCATGGACCAAGACTTGTCTAAGTATCATCTTGGGCCGCCATGGCTGAACATTATCATCTCAGTGAATCGATATATTAACATACAAACATCATCCAAAATTACATCCTGGTGTTTCAGCAATTTTTCCTTACCAGTAGCATTACCATCTTTCTCATTTCTTTTTTCATAGAAATCAATCGGCAATCACGTGTGCAAAAGGAGCTGAGATCAGACATCTCGCCATAAGGGGGAAAAAAAGAAAAAGCCTATCAAATAATCATTAGGGTCAATTTTATTTTCACCTCCAGGTTAAAGACTCCAAGGCTTAAGTATGGCCAAAACCATGTAGCCTAATTGAGTTTTCTAATTAGATGGACCAGATTTGAATAATTCTTTCTCAGGTTGTATATATAATCCAATTGATAAAAAAGGAAAAAAAAAAAAAAGGAAGCTTAAGCGTGAATTATGTTTTATTGAGTTTGAGTACTTAGGTTAATGAATGTTAAGAGCATTTCTAAATAGCTTGAAAGGAAAATTTATATACCTTTTAACATTAATTGTAATTTTATTAGAAAACAAACATATACAAAAAAGATGGAAATCTTTTTTATTTAACATATTAACAAGTAGTTTGTATAGATTTACACGGTGTTGGTTGTTAATGTTTTTGGCAGCAAAAGTTAGGCAATATTGGTAATTAATAAATCACGCAAAACTCCTTTGAAGGTTTTGAAGGCCACAGACTCTAGCATTTCACACGGTACATGTAAGAATTTTTTCTTTTTCTTTTCTTTTTTCCTTTTATATGAAGTTTTTACTAGTTGCAATGCAACAAAATGGACTTTAACATGGTGAATAATTTCTTAGCATCAAAATAAGTCTATAAAACCTTGAATTCAGGTTTGTAAATGTAGTTGCCCCTAAATTCTCTAGGAAATCAATTTCATGCTTCCTTATTGTTGCTGAAAAGTTCCATTTGCTTTTAGCAAAAATACTAATAAAAGTTGAAGGGAAATGGATCTTTCAAAGTTTACTTTCTTCCTAAAATTTTATGAAATTACAAATCAATTGTTGTCATTATCTAAATTTTTGAAATCCTGTGACACTATTGTGGTTTCATCTATTTAAAAAAATCTAAATAATAATAATTATTGATTTATAACTTTAGAAATTTAAAAAAAATGAGAATTTTAAAGTAAGAGTGAGCGAGTAGTACTACCGTACATAATACCTACTTAAACCCTATTCAACTGGGTAGGTTTTAGATGAGCAAATTAAAGTCACGAAATAAGTTCTGAGTAATAATTTTTTGGAATATGTTTTCATAGGGTAAGGTACGGATAATAAGTTACAATACCTTGTACTTACCTTAAAACCTTTTCCTTAAAGTAAGGGTAAACGAATAGTTCTGTTATATAGGATATTCACTTAGACTCTACTCGAATGGGTAGGTTCTATGTAAGTAAATTAAAGTTATAAGATAAGTTTTAAATAGTAATTTTTCGGAATATATTCCCATAGAATGGGGTATAGATAAGAAGTTACAATATTTTGTACTTACCTTTAAACTCATGCTTTGAAGCATACGAGGTATAGCCAAGGTTCCCCACCATGTAATGAAAAAAATTTACTGATTTTATAAAGTACTCTACACCTTGTACAATCTACAAGATACCAGATACAAAGTATATAGTGATTCTAGGACATCATACATTAAGGTAGGAATAGAGGTTTTATGTTCTACCCAACTTATTTCTATTCATCCTTACTTCAAAGGATCCAAATTCAAATTGAACTAATCCCATTAGTATGTGTTAGAGTATGTATTAGTAAAAGATATGTGATATCTAAATATCAAACCAATTAATAATGTAGCTACCTATATAAAAGAGCAAATGAGTCAAGTGAAGAGCCAATTAATCCAAACTTGATGAAGTTTAGTAAAAGCTTGAGTTCGACCTTGAGCTCGAGTGTCACTTGACAAGTTTAGGTTCAACTTATTTAAATTCTTTTAAACTTGTTACATTTAGAAAGTATATGTTTATTTGGATTAAAATAAAATTGACATCTAATCCCAATTTAAACTTAGATATATGTTTTAGTTATATTCAAGCTCTACTAAACTTATAAGGCTTGAGTTCGACTTAATAAACTAGTCTAATAGCTTAAATTCGATCAAATATTGAGCAAAACTAAATAACTTATAGATAGGTTTGACTTATTTATGTTGTACATGGTTAGTATATATATATATATACTATTAAGAAGACGAATATACGTGTGAAGATTACCATGTTAATAATTGTTGCATACGTGTCTCTTTGTTATTGGTTCTTTTCTTTTCCATTTGGCATTGTTCTATTGGTTAGTTTTGTAGCTTAGTTACAGAGGTATAAATAGCTCCTTATAACCAACTTGACGACAAAACTATTCATTTTACTGCTGAATACCGTAATGGTGAGTTTCATTCGATAAGCAATGCTTCGATCTTCTTCTTTTTCTTGTTCTGTTACTTTCAACCACATCTGCAGCCTGGAATTCACAGTATGAGGCAACATTCTCGTAGTATAACACATGGGGATAATTTTATAATTTAATACTAGGCATCGTATATGTATATATGTGTGTGCGCGTTGATATAACCCTAATTATTCAATTAATGAAAAAAACTGTAGTCGCTCTGTTTCTTGAGGAAGGCACATCGCCGATCCTCGTAAAATTTTCTTCATTCGTCTTTTCTCTAGTTTTCTTTACCTGATGCTTTTCCATTGATTTTACCACGTAAAATCTCAACAACTTATGCCACTAGTCTCATATTTTGGATGAAGTTTCTCCCCTTGGTTTTATGTCTCCTAAGTCAGATGTTGATATCCATAGAAGGAAAACGATAGATCTACCGAAAATAATTCCAAATCTTTTCCCCGAACGACATGGACAGTACGACGCCGCGTTTCCTGGTGACATCATTTAACTTGGTTAATAATATTGCAAGTTGACATGTAAAAATTCGGCCTAAATTTTGGTAGGAAAACTTTGCAACACGTATCACTGCTCATCCATAGAATAAAAAAATAAATAAATAAAAAGAGAAGAAAAAAAAAAAAAATCTTAAAATAAGCTAAGGTTGATCAATATACCCTCATAAATGGTTTGCAAAACCTACCTACCATGTAATTGAATTTAGAATAGAAAGGAGCAGTAAAGACTTTCATTTTCAGTGTCCCAGATGGGGCTAAGCTCCACCTTGCATATTCAATTTTCCTCGGTATCATCTTCACGGAACCAGTCCATTTTCAGCAACAAAAGCACGGCACTTCGTACAACATTGGACGTCCTATAATAAGTAAGAAAACGACCAAAACCGACCTTGCTCACGAACATCATTGGACATTTTATTGCCCCTGTCCCACTAACGCATATTTTTTACACGTATATACATATATATTATTTTTATTCTTTTTATTAATCCATTCTCATCTATTTTTGCATTGCAAACAAGTAAATTCTTAATTTAAAATGAGGTTCCTTCCAAATTTATTAATAAAAAAAGAAGTCTACTTATAAGAGATTAGTATGCTACACCGCACTAATCTAAATATTTAATCTTTTTCATGATTTGGTGTCAAAAAATTTGACTCAATAATTTAATATTTAGATATTCTAGTAAAATATCATAACGTTCAGTTGATTTCATAAGATAAAATAAAATGGTTATTTCTTCTTTATGGAGCTATTACTGTGTTTAATTAATAGAATAATTATTTAATGAAAATTCTATTGCTACCAATAAAGAACTATAGTTCCTAAATTATTTAATGAAAATTCTATTGCTACCAATAAAGAACTATAGTTCCTAAATTATTTAATGAAAATTCTATTGCTACCAATAAAGAACTATAGTTCCTTTTTAGGAGTAATAACTCATTCACTTCATTTAATAGAATAAGACTATAAAGTGAATAGAATAGAACATCAAAAAGTTATAAATGGATATTATGTTACCATTTATTGATTTTATTAATGATATTTTAAGGGAAATAACCAATTCCAACACTGAAAATTAGGTGCAAGTGATGGATGATTATTCAATATTTATTGTAATATAGATTTTTTATAAAATTGTTATTACGGATCTAAAGTACAAGTAAACACCGTAAAAGCTATTCCATAAAAAACAAAGGAGTGGAATGGAATTGCTATTGTGGCAAAAGGAATGGACATAAAAAAAAAAAAAAAGCTATATTTTGTTTTTCTTGCTTATCTTCATATTTATTCATGGAACTCTAGCCAACAGCCAAATCATAGCATAAAATAAGGGTATATTGGCATGTGTAACCAAATGGAACAATATGTTAGTTCTCTAATTTATTCTTTAATAATTATAATCTTATTCTACTTTATTTCATTCTACCAACCAAATGTATCCTTAAGACAAAGTTTGATAAAGCATTATATAAATAGGTCATATACTAAGTGTAATGGGCCACACTTTTTTTTTTTTTTTGTATGTATTTTGTTGATGTATTAACATATAATATTTTGAGATCCGTACACAGTGTACACTTAATGGATCTTTATTTCTATATATAGAAATTAAGTGAAAAATATGCCTAACTCTGCATACAATCAGTCCTATCTATTTCTTTTGCCTTTTTTTTTTTTTTTAAACTGCGAAGTTAATGAAAAAATGACCTATAAATACTGTAGTACTAATATCGACAAAATCACAAATTTCCTTTTCCTAACAAATCCTTTCAAGTTTCATGCTGTGCATGGGAACATCTACTTAATCGTAACCTTGAGATCTACTTAATCTTATTCATCCTAAAAAAAATCTACTTCATCTTGACATCTGTGTTGTCTATAAGCTCAGCACGAAATAATATAATCTCCATTGAGATATTACTTCTGATTTCGGAATGTCTTTAATGATAAGCTATGTCCTTCTCGATGATTGAAGTATTAGATCTATTCCACTAGCCAATTGGTCATATAAAAGTAGGTTTTTGATCCATTATAGTTTAATTGATATAAATACTTTTTTTTTTACTGGGGTGAATCGGTTCAACTATTGCTGTCCACTATGAATTTTAATAATGATTATTATCACCTTCATGCAAGAGAGAATGATGATTTCTTAATCAATCAATCAAATATGGATATTGATTTTAATAAAAATTTAGTGATGTTAGATCAGAAGAAGGAAGTAGATCTTATTTCATTTCGTATAATTTAGGTTAACTATAATTTTAGTATTATCTAGATAGAATTTTATTAGATTTGATTTCTTGTTTTTAAGATTTATTCAGATTAGTATTTTATCTTTAGGACATAAAATTTTCAGTTTTATAATTAATTATTTTCCTTGAATATTTGGTTTTACTATACCTATAAATAAATAAAGCCTTTAAGCAATGTACGAATACAGTCACCAACGGAATAAAGAAATTCTATTCTTAAATTAGTTAGTACCTTTCTGTTTTTTTGATGGTGTGAGCCTATTATAAGTCATAGTGTGATGGGAGACCATCTAAATTTTAAATAGTGTGAGGAAATCATCTATTAGCCTATTAGGCCACTAATTATCTTTCAAGTTTATTGTTTCTTTCATTAAAAAAACATATTTTATTTCATTTCATGGCAATTGCTTAACTCTCTTAGTATATTCACTGTTTAGATTACTAGTTTTTATAATTTATCTTCATAGTTTCGATAATTTTCTTATTTTTATAAATTTTCGCTTCCACTCTCTCATATCATTTACCTACGAAACAACCATGATAATATAACTCCATGGTTTTCAAATCCTTCGTATAAGATATTTTGTTTCCTCCCGAATTGTTGAGATTTTAAAGAATTGGAAAGGCTTTAAATCAGATTTTTGCACACGATTTAGTAAGTTTCCAATAAATAGGCTACTTAATTAAAATATACTCAAATTCTAACACATTTTATTTTGCATATCTATACCTTTTTTCCAATTAACGGTGAGCATATAACTTTATTGTATAAGGTATTCACGTAAACCTTGCTCAATCAAGTAGATTTTAGGTAAGTAAATAAGATAGTTTTAGATAATAATTTTCTTGAACTTATTCTCATAGGACAAGATATGGGTAAGAAGTCAGGATACCTTATACATGTATCCACCTTAGAATATGTACTTTAAAGCATACAGCATATGAGTTTCAAAGTCCCCACCTTGTAAGTAATTAAATAAAATTAATAAATAAATAATATCACCTTATTAAAATAAAATAAAGCCCAACTTATCAGAAACCCTAAACTACTAAACGCCTATTAGTCCATTCTCTTCCATCTTTTGTCTTTAGTCTTTAATTTATCGTTTTTGCCTTTCTACTCGTTTCTCTTTTGCTAAATCTATCATTTAGTAAAGCTTATTTTCTATAATGGAATAGTTTCTTTGTTTTGTATTAAAAAAAAAATGTGATATTATTATTATAGCGAAATCTGATTTTTTTAGGGTATAAAAGGATTATTTTACCGATGTATGTACCTTAAGGAAAAAAAATATTTTATTTTGAATTTATGTTTTATTATGTTTTTCATGTTATGTCTTCATTTTCTCATAATTAATTGTTTAATCATATATTATCATCACATCTATAATTGTCGAATTATAGAATCTTGTGAATTTTTATTCAAATTTAGTAAACTTTGTAGATCTTGCATTAAGATCAATGTTTATCATTTTCATTTTTTTAAATAGTGTACTTATTTCCTTATATATCTATATAATGTGATTATTACAAAATAAATGTTTCATTTACACAAAGAATGTTTTGTATAATATTTTTATAAAAATTCATCCATTATAATAATGGTTAAAGAACTATTTAGGGAAAAGAAAAATTAGTTGGAAATATAACTCAATGTACTCCATTCGTTAGCATCATTTAAAAGATTGGTTAAATTAAGCAATTATTTAAAAAAAAAACGGTCAACTTTGTTTTATGTTTCAAAAATAAATAACCATATTGAAATTTATAAGGAAAAAAAAATCTACAAATTCTTTATAGTATAAGGTATATGGTATTTTCAAGGTGTAAAAAAATAGGATATGAATAGCAAAATTTCAAATCTTGTACCCATAGGGTAGGTACGCGTAAAACCCTATACCCTACTTACCTTGCACTGACTCACCTCCATTTTCAATTATGTAATGTTGGTCTTCACATTCTTTTCACTTTGCATAACTATGATATTTTCTTCAAAATATATAATCTAAATTTTTTAATCTTTATATTTTTGCATAGATGTGTTATTTCAATTTAGATACATAATTTGAACTTTCAAATTTTTTTTCACCTTATATATGTATGGTATTATTCTTTTTCAGTTATATACAATTCAGTTGAATTAAAAATTTTATGTATGATATCATTCTTTTTCAATTATACACAACTCAGTCAAGTTAAAAATTTTAATTATAGTATTTTATGGTTTCTTTTAAGCTCTTCTTTATCATTTTTTTAAGTACAGTAAATTAGTCTTTTTATAAAGAAGTTAAGGTCATGCAGCTAAAGAAATCATAATATAGGAGATCAAAGTGAGAAGATGGAAAAAGAACCTTAGGTTATGTACCTGGAAGGGAAAAAAGAGAGAGGATATAATAAGGTGGAAAAAACGCAAAACTCATTTTATAAAACGAAAAGCACACAAATTTGCAAAATAATAAAAAAAGTGGGAATTCATGGGGATTTTGTGTATATATATATATATATATTTATTTATTTATAAATATACATAGACATTCACATATGATTCTGCCCAACATAAATTTGTGAAGAACACTTAAATGGGCCTAGAGCAGCCCAAACTTGACTATTGAGGAGAAAAGTGATCCAAAAAGTTTTAAAAGCAATCTTGTTTCTCCGATTTCAATGTTCTTTACAGTAATAGCAATTGGAATCGACCGATACTTCTTGTAGAAATAATAGCAATTGTGAAGCATTATCCGAGTAACTTTGGAAGATTACAAATACCAGTAATTTTTTAACAGTAAAAAGTTGATAGAAGGCAAGGTAGAAACCAGCCTTTAGCTGTGAATGTGATGTGATAATCAACAACATGAGAAGTTTCAATGCAGAATAAGAAGAATGATTTTCTGTTTTCATAAAAAGAGATTATTTTCCTCGTTCCTTTTAATATATTCTTTGGTTTACCACCATTGACTACTAATTGTCTATCATGGTTGGCCGCCTTAATTTACTGCCAGAAGTCGCTTCTAACCTCAACGGCTCAGCCTCTTGACGTAATTAACACATAACGTCCAGTAACACCACAACTTTGATCACAACTAATATTAAAAAGAAAAAAAGTCTGGAAAACGATTCTTTAGGGCAAATTATGCCTTAGTTTTCCCCTTCTTTTTTTTTCCCTTTAAAAAGAAAAAAAGATTTGGATAGTTTCGGCTTTATCATCGCCTTCAAGACCACAGATTATTTATAAAGGTATCTACTGATTATCCATTAAGTCAATGGCAACGGGATCGAAACCATACTCTTCTAACGGATCCGTCTTACTGTCTCAGCAAATTTGTGTTGGCATTCATGTCTTCGTTGCAATGTGAACGTGGGATCTCCTTATTCATGCAGCCACAAGCATTGGTACTAGTAACTCATAAATGCGAAGTACGCTCGGTACAAAGTGAAAAGATATGCAATACTTGGCAGTCGGCATCAAGCGTTGCGAACAACTAAGCTTTTTACTTGCCGACAATTCTTTTACATTTCCAATTTCACACGGTTAAGTTCCAACGTTGCTTGCAATAAATTCTACACTAATTTTCTTTTATTGAATTGCTCGGATATGTCTTGCAATCTAAGGATATCTCCTAAAATCCTGCTAAAATTGGAGCATTATATTATATATATCGTGGAATGGAATAGGAATTGTGAGTTGAAAAGTCAAAGTCACTCCTTCCAAAACAGAGTTTGGCAATCCCTATACGAGCAACTTGAGGGTCATCGAGATTCTGCATATTAATGCTTGTTTGACCGATTATATAATGGATTAAAATTATGCGTATATATATATCTACGTCGGAAACACTTGCAAGGACTTAAAATCGAACTTGCTATTCTACTTAATACTATTAGTCATTTCACAAAAAAAACATTTGAAAAAATAAATATATGTGATCATTTGTTTTCTTAATAATTGTTTGATTATGAAAATCGCGATTTTATTGTTTATTTGAATGTATTGATATGATAAAATCGTATAAAAATCGTATATAAGTAGTAAAATTGTAAATTTATAGAATTATATATCAAAATTCATAATTCTACAAAAATTTTATATTAAAACGATTTTTATCCTATTTAATTAAAAAAATTATAAATTCATATAATTATACAATTAACTTGTGATTTTAACAAGTGTTATATAAAGGAATGCTCTCATGAGACGTGACGAATAAAGGTAACACTAAAGAATTGACTTTTATTACAAAATTACGTGGGATTATATGACGAAATCATGAGGCTTAATCATTCTAATAATCTTCTTCAATTACATATGCAATGAAAACGCTGAAGGAGTCAGTTATCAATTGATCTTTGTCGATTACTTTCCTTGTATAATACTTCTCAAATATACAATACATTATTTCTTTATATCATCATTTCTCTAATATGATGCCAAGCTTGTTTATTGATTAATTGGTTTTATTGCGCATTCAGCGCAGGCATCGTCATGCTCATACCTAGCTATCTCTACTCCATTAAAAAGATTTCTCTAGATAATACACAGCACATGAACATATGCACAAGGAGTAAACATCTATCAAGTTTGAACAAGTAGTACTAGTAGCGAATAGTTTAAAGAAAAAAAAAAATCATCTATATTTTGCAAATACTATCAAATTTTCAGAATATTATTGACAACTTACACATCGTGTATATATATATATATATGTGATGTGAATACCTAGTGAATCCTTTTTTCCATTAGCATCACATATTGGTCAAGGGAGTGTCTTGAGTTCTAAATTGCCTCCTTAAAAGTTCTGTTGATGCTTATACTTACTAGTGTAGATAAATATTAGTTTGAGGGCTTGTTAGTACATATACGTACTAAGTGTAGATAAATATTAGTCATATTTGATTTGAATATATTGTAATGATAATGAATTGTTTCTAGAAACTACTGTTCATGTTTAATTTTAGGAATGCTATCATGTATGAAAAGCTTATCTATAATATTAAAGCCCTTGAGGCTTTTGGTATTTTACATTTATTGAAAAATTATATCTTCATTTTATGAGTAATTGCCACGTTTTTTATACTTTCCAAAAAATTTGTTGAAATAATTTCCCATCTCCAATTTTTTTCTCCTATCTATCCTCAATTCAAGAAGATAATTTGGCCACTTGCTTATATGTTATATCTATAAAATTAGGGATATAATTAGAAAAGTGGAAGGGAGGTTATATAAAATTATTATATTTATTCTCTTATATATTTGTAACACATATGTGGTTTCTGCAGGTTAATATTTACCCACTGCTAATCAATTTATATGACATCTAATGCATCATAAATCGATTTTCGTACTTTAATTTTTCTGGCATACTTGATTTGCAGTTGAAACCCTGAGATTATAAAACATTTAATACAGTTAAATAATTGATTTGAATGTGTTTGTTGAGATTGATAGAGCGAAGTAATGCGAATAATTGAAAAGCACTGTCGAATGTCAACGCAAGAATCTAATATCATCGTCCTAGAAAAGGAGTAGGAAGGTGCCGTCGGTTAAAATTATAATAAACTAGAACTACGATAAATAATTGTGTAATTCTTAAACTACTTGATGCTCTGTTGGGCCAAACGAAAAAAAAAGAAAGAAAAAAACCTTGATGCTCTGTATATTTGTGGAAGCTGTTACAATGATTTAAACTTTGGTGCTCTTAGTATTTAAAAAATATCAATTCAATTTATATATGTTGTTAAATTAAATAGAAAAAAGTATGAAGTTACAATTAAGATACTATTTAGAGAATAAGTATGAAAGTTGTATTAACTGAGAAACAAAGAAGTTACTCAGCATGACTTTATAAGAACATATGTCTACTCCTTGTTGATAAATTATAAGATCACATAGAAAAGACTGGCATCTTTTCAATCAATCCCATCATGATCTATTTACGTAATTATATGTCATTTTTCAGCACTCCTAATATGAATGCGTCGTCTGCTCGGTACGCATCAGATTGCATTTCAAATTTACTTTTGCAAATTTATGAATAAGTTTAGTAGAAGTTTTTTAAGCTTATACTAAAATCAATGTAGTCACATTTAGATTAATTTTTTTTATCCAATCCAATTCAATTCAACCTAATTCTTTTATAAAATCGATTCGAGTAATATATTTAAACCCTCATCAATAATAAATTTGGTTCGATTAATTGATCTAACTAATCTAACTTGATTCTATAAGAGTCTACTAGATTTTTTTCGAATTAAAGTATATTAAAATTCAATGAAGGGATTCATATTTTAAATAATTTGTTGAACTCCTATACATTTATGCTAAAGTTCAATCGATTTCTTATGTTAAGTGAGCAATTTGTTAAATGTTTTATGTTTTAGTTTAAGATAGCATTTAATTGTGTAATTTTTATGGTATGTGATTGGATAAAAAATTTTATCTTGTGTTTGGTATATAACTTTGTTTAGTGATTAGATAAAAAGTTTGGTTGATAAACTAGATAAAAAATCTAAATTTTATTCTATTTATACTATTGTATAAAAATGAAATTCATCGGACAAGAAAACAAAAATATTTTATATTCTTAAAAAAACCCCTCCATGTTATAAAATTGAGTTAATTAATATTATTTTTATTAAATATTACAAAAAATTATTTATTTTATAATATAAATAATAAAATTTTTAATATAAATTTTGTATCATGTACTATACAAATTAAATATGATATAATAAATTTATACTGTTCAATTTTTCTTATACTTATCCTATCTAATTTTTTTTTTATTTAGTCTAATCCTTATAATTAAACATTATCTAAATAAGTAATTTATATCATAAATATTGATGCTATAGGTACAATGACCTAAAATGAAAGGCCATTATTGATTCATAGAAAACCTTATTGAAATTCGTCCATATTCATTTAAAACGTATAATATTCAATTGAATTTTAATACAAACAAAAGTACGTAAAAAATTTAACATTACTAATATATTACGTGAATCGATGAGTAATATATAAATATTAATAAAATTTTAACATCAATGAGACTTATATTTTGAAAAAATATTAATTATATTATCTCATTAATAAATCTATATAACGTATTTATATTATTAAACCTTTCTCTAAAAATATGGTGTAGTTTTCATACGCTTGTCCAAATTTCTAAATATCCCGAGTATTTAACCGTGGTCCCTTTTTTTTCTGAAACCATTAATTCACCTTTTGCCTACATTGTAATCAATATGAAGGGAAATTACGATGAGCCACGCTACAAACCTCAGCCTCACCGAATCATCAACTTCAATGTATACAGTACGTGGACACTAAAGACACTAAAGTCCAAAATTCAACTCCTTTTCTATCTTGACTTATAGCGGGTGGGTCTTAGCCATAAATGCTAAAAAAAAATTTGTGCAGCTTCGGATATTAATGGCTCATTCTTTTACTGGAAATGTCTAGGAAGACCACGAACGAAAAGAAGAAGAAGAAGAAACACCTGGACCAAGGAATGAGTGAAATTATCATTCACGGCAAAGGTTTAAGGCCAACCACAGCTGTCTGGATCAGTTAGTAGTTAGTATCCTCTTAGGTTGGAAATGAGTAATGTCTAAGTTGGAAAAATATATAAAATTCAAATGGTAATTTCAACATTGTTTAAAGCTTTTTTTTTTTTTTAGTTCTAATACAAATATAAAATATTTGCAGTACATTAAATCCAATTTCACGGATGAAGAGAAGATCTACACCTTAAGAATGAAAAGGATTAACAAAATAATATGGGAATAATTCACTAAACTTTAGAGATATACATTTATACAAAATAAATAAAACAAAAGTAAGTACGTTCTATATTGGATGAATAAACTCGACCCTCCATGTATCATTATTAGATAATAATACGCAAGAGTCATGCTAACCTAAAAGTAACCACAAGTACCTTTAATAGCCACGAATGCAACACACTAAATGCTATATCCAAATGTATACAAAATTGAGTAATTCATCTAAGTCTTACTCTAGTAATCTAATCATAAGATACGTATCATACATTGGAGTCCACATTGGCTCTTACAATGACTGAGACATACCTCTAGAACAGTATGAAACATTACAACTATACATCATTTGTAATGGAGTTTTGTCTCCACACATCAATGTCAACATACATACTATTACCAAAATACTACTAATAGATCCCATCCCTACAACTCATTGTACTATATATACTCCACATCCTCTTCAAGTTGTAAACTAGATAACTCAGCTCATCATAAAGGTCAATATCACAGTACACAATTGCAGCAAGGACATGTGATACGTGAATTTAGGATAATAATGCATAATCAACCATTTAATTATCTTCTATTTAGGTGAAGTAAGCAATATAACAAAATCTAGGTATTCCAAGATTTTGGGTATCCTATGGCCTTGAAAACACATATATATAATAATATGCATATACTTTATTGGGTACTCCACAATACTTATTGTTGTTTGCAAACTCTACCAGAGATGGAGATTAGAGTGTAGGGGCCTGATTCTTAAACATTAAGGCTTCAACGTTAGGTTCATGAGTGATATAACTCGTAAGAAACATGCCGAAGTTTAGTCCGACACAAGTACTTTGACACTCAAGTTAGTTTTTTAGTAAAGGAGAAGCAAAGTAATAGTATAACATATAAAAGATCATCACATATTTATAAGGAATGAAGTTGAGATATTTTAGGTAGGTTATATCTTTAAGTACATTTTTTTGAGTTGGTATCTTCCTATTAGGAGCCTTTCTAAATAAGAAAGTGTATCCAATTGAATACATACATCCTATAGAAAGTCGAAGTATAACTTTACGAAAATTTGCCATAAATGAGAGTGGTTTCCTATTTGCTTCGATTTGGGTAGATAATTTTATGAAAATTTACCATAGATGAGAGTAGCTTCTTATTTGCTTCGACCTGGGTAGAGAGTTAAGTCCACACTAGCTTGGAGGAGCTCTCTACATGTAGTATAGAGCCCTTGATGGAGATTAGGGCGATTTCTTAATTTTACAATTGTTGGATCACCAAGAGTATAGAACTTATTGAATTGTACTTAAAAAATCATAAATTTCGATTTTAATGTCTTTTTTCTTTAAGAAAATAAAATAAAAGAAATAAACGTCTTGACAAGTTATTTACAATACTTATAAGTTTAAGGAATATATTTATATCAGTTTCAAATTTAGAAAGGTTTTTCCTTTTTTAATTTTCCCAACAATTAATCATACATGGAGTGAACATACAAGATTTTTTGTAATTCATTTATTTATGTATTTTTTTGCGTGTCCAAATTTCATCCTATCAAGTTTTCATTGGAATAATAAACACGATATTAGAATTAACCAATCAGGGGTCTCGAATCAGAGTTCTATTACGTTAGGCGTCAAATCAGATCTCGCTGTACTTTTCATTTTGAACCTCGGATGGCACTCATAGGGCAATTAGGAACAAGAATTTAATTTTAGATGATCGTACTAATCCTAACCCATTCCATAACATGTTGAAGAATATATATCGGAATATGTCGTTTTATGTCTGACAACCTGCTTAATAAAATTTAATAATACATGGGTTAGGTACTGCATAAGGTACCTACACAATTATTACTAGTTGGACTGGCGACTAATTGATTTATTTTACTCTCCCTCTCTCTCTATATATTAAGAGGATATCGCTACACATATGGATACAAATTGACACCCCTGATAAGTCCAACCTAGATTAATAAAGAAAAAGATAGAATCAAACTAAGGAGATCTATTTGGCAAAAGAAAAAAAAAAATATAGGAGATCTCACTTTCTGGTCTAATCATGTGAAAATAAAGGCTAAACGTATCTTTAGAGAAACTCCTCCGTTGGTGTTCAGGAGGTAAGCTTGTTGTTCTATTTATGTGGGGGCCTCCTCAAAATGCATATAATAATAATAATAATAATAATAATATGAAAAATCACGCATATACTCTCATGAGACCCTTGATAAAACGGTCCAAATCTCTCTTTCCATTTTAACCCTAAATGAAGAACCCTCAAATTCAACGAAACAAAGGAATCTGGAGTTTGTTTGTGTTAGGTTTTATCTTATTTGTGTATGATTGCTTTCTTAAGGTGACTTTGCTTAAGAGGAGATTTTAAGAGCAATAGAAGAATATATCATAAGAAAAGCACAGGTCATGGATCTATTAAAAAGAAAGGTAAATTAGTTGGTTGTAAAAGTGTTAAAATACATGTCATACTTTTATAATTTCTCTTAATATTATTAGGGACATATATATATATATCATACATACATACACATATATATATATTATATCAAAACATGGGTTACATTTTTATAATTTTTCTTGATATTATTAGAGACATATATACATATATGTATATATATATATATATGTAACAACAATTACACGTATATTAACATATATTTTCCTTAGAAAAGGATATCCGTATAATCACAAGTGGATGAAACTTTTAAAAATGATAGAAAGATTAGAAAAAAAAAAAAAATGAAAGAAATCTTTAGGAGCTTTATGGTGTGTTGCAACTAGCAATAAGTTATTTGGATTTCTTTCAGCATTTATTATCATCAAAACTTTGCAGTCATGAAATATCATTACATAATTTCAAGGGCTTGTAAATATTATTAACTTGTAATGATAAGTGAAGATGAAAAGTGACGTCAACAACTAGTAACCGGTGATTATTATGACCATGAAATATGCTAATGGAAAATAAAGATGATAAATTTCTTTTCTCATTTTTCATTGATATTATGCATTATAATAACCATACTGCTAGTTACTGGTTACGACTTTCATCTCTCACATTATTAATTGATACTAAAAAATTACAAGTTATCTCAACCTCTTGAGATTTGTGTGATAATACTTGACTATTTTATTATTTTGATTATAACAAACATAGGGAAAAAAACAAACGCAGCCTAATAATCTACCCATACCTATTAGCTTAAAGGGTATTGGATATATTGGAATTTACCATAATAGTTACTTTTTTTTTTTTTTGTGTTAGAAGCAGAATAGTGTGTGTATACATATATTTTCCCAAATAATAATTACTATAGTTGATTTTAAAATATTGTAACGGGTATGAGTAATTAGGAAGCAAGTACATCACGCAACAATTGCATCTCGTGGCAAAGCTAGCTACTATTACAAAAGTTTGTGAACAATAGATTCAAACCGTACAAGTTGTGATGATTCCCAAACTTATTATTTAAGGTATAAACAACAAGGTCAAACCATTGCCAGATACATATATATATATACAAGTCAACTTTACAAATCAGCTAATAAGCAACGCCAAGTCATTGAGCCAAATAATAATAACAACAATAATAAATAATATTTTACTACAAATCTTATATACAACCTGCCTGCTAATCCATGGGTAATAGCAGTATTGTAGGACTCGATCTGAATGGTTAACCCGCAAATATAAAAGAGTTAAGAATTAAAAAGATAAATTAGATTGAATCGAAAATTTCAATACGAATGGATCAAATTAGTTTTATAGAGATGTTAAGTTAAATTGAATAGTCTGATTCAATTGGATTTGACTGTATGGATCAACTGATGTTTAATAACATCAGGCTAGTAATTGTTTAAACAATCAAGATTCAACCTTTAAATAAAAGGAAGATAAGAGAAATATTATTTCGTTATGGATGACCATAGGAGTGCAGGCATTAGCAGCTTTGACTAGTTCGAAAACCTGCTTGCAAAAAAGGGGGGAAAAAAAATAATAAAGATACGAAGTGGGTATTGAATTTGTACGAAGGTTGACATTTAGATTCATGATGGTATGAAACTTCATATATATTTTGTGTGAAAAGTTCGACCAACGGATAAGTCACATAATTGGCATATTTGATGCGGTATTTTACAGTGACAATAACGGTCGAAGCCTATAAGTTAGTACCGCACCTCAATTCACAAAGCCCTAGCTTGATAGTTTTGTTTTTAAGTGGAGACAATCATCATATCTAACTGGATTTGTGGAAACACTATTATTTATTTCATTTTCTTCAATTTTAGTAAGGTGTAGATCCACATTTTAGCTAATGCAATTTAATCACCAACAATAATATAGCGTCATTTTCTAAACTACAGACTTAGGAGAAAAGCTTTAATGAAAATATGTAGCAGTGGGCAGACAAAAACTTAAAGCTTGACATGTAATGTAAAGATATTTTTTAGCTTATATGGATAGTTTTATTAACATTGTAAGCGAATTTGACACTAAGTTTTCCCTAAATACAACTAAGCATATGAAAATTTTTTAAATTGTTTAGTAAAAATTCCAAGTTATGTGAAAGCAAGCACAATTTTTTTACCCCCCTTAAATTTAGAAAACCCAAAGTCCAATTCTCCATACACTTAGGGGAATCGAAAACAACCTATAAGGGACGGATCCTCCCTTATTCCATTATCTAGCAAGGCAAGTTAGGAGTCACGTCGGTCCTGACCTGTCCCATGTTTGGTTCTGAATATGAGTGTTTGGTTTAATGATATAACTTTTCTTATATTTACTTGAAGCTAAAGGAATCAATAATGCCATTTCTCTATTTTCATGATTATGTTAAAGAATATATCAAGTACCTGTACCATTTACTTATTACCCACATGACTTTTGGGTGATTTTGACCGTACCATAGATGAGTAAAATATGGCAATGAAATGGGAGGAACAGGAACATTCCTCAAAGATTAACAATCCAAAAAAAAAAAAAAAAAAAAAAGAAAGAAAGAAAGAAAAAGGAAAAAAATAAAAAAACAACCGGGGATGCTTTTATGTGGGGCAAAAGAGTGAAGACAGAGACAGTTCCTGCAAAAGGTTGCAATTGCATATAAGGTGGGTGGTAGACAAATAGTCAAGGGCTAAAGATAGAAAGAGGAAGTGTATCACATGGGTTTGGTTCAAAAACCCTTCTTTTACCTCGTGCCATCCAGCTCCAGCAGTGATTTCATGGATTAAGATATTAGGACAGTTCCTTGTAGTTCAATCTCAGTCCCCACATTAGTTTAATGTTCTCAGGCTAAGGTTAGGGTCCAATAAGCATAGGACCTCTTTTTTTTTTTAAAAAAAAAAACAGGTTCTAAAAGCTGTGGATACCCCACCAGGGAGGAGTCTTATCTTTTTTTTTTTTTTTTCCTCCTTAGTGAGTGTGTAGTGAGGAGTGCTGAAAAGATTAAAGAAAAGACCGACTGTTACTGAACTTTCCAACAATGACCCAAGATGCCATTGAGCGACAAGGAAAAAAGATAGACACTAAAATGGACATTGAACCACAGGCAATACAACTAAAATTGACACAAAAAATCTATCCCAAAAAATAAAAAGACGACGCTAAAAAAAAAAAAATTAGTGCAAACGGTGGAGAATACAAAGGTAAAATTAGCATATTAATTGAATAGATCTGGAAACTCTCTTTAACTTCTAAATATATCAACACATACCGATGTACCTCAAAACTAACCCAAACCAATCATCAATGCTCTTTGAGTTTTGTCAACGGTTTGTAAATATATGCATATTTTTAAAAGGTACCCACGCTTAAACCGATAATTTTGAGAGTGCATTTGCAATTATCAACTCATATTCCAGGAGGCAGCAATATCCACATCTTTAATCAGATATGACCCAAACCCATCATTGGTGGTTCTTTACAAATAAGCAAGAAATGGAAGAGATATTGTTAAACTTAATCAAAAGGAGCATCCGTCCAATATCTAATGAAAATGTTTCTGTTTACAACTTTGAACAGCCATTAGATGAAATACCACAATACAACGACAATTTCAACTGATATCATCTAGGTAACTCTAAAAGAGTTCCTTCTTTCACCTTGGCATTCTTTCCAATCAGTGAACTGATGTCATAAAAAACCACAGAAAAACTTATACCACACAAATAAGAGAAGCATGTAAAAAAGTTATGACTATGAAACTACCCTTAGTTTCAGCCTTCACAGGGTGCTTGACAGTTCTTCCCTCCTAACTGCCATTGCCATGACATGAGCAAAATGCATTTGATGTTTGTGGTTTCACCATAACCAAGGCTTCGCCACTTCCTATCTAGAATGGAAGGTGAACTAAAAAATTGACCTCCATCGCTCTATCCCTACCTGGAACATTGAGCTCCAACTCCATAGTTGGGGTCTGCACTAAGAGTATAAAGATTCATCTAGCCCAGGTATAACCAGTGAATGATAATGCTCTATTTACAGATTAATAGAGGCATATCAAAAATTGACTGGGATCCTAGTTTAGAAATTATGATTGGTTAGCCAACTATATGTATAAACAATTACCCTAAATTTATCCTACTACTGGCCATTACTATAGTTCCATCTTCAACATCATGTTATCTAAACTTCCATTGTGTTCTTTCTCAAGGGCCACAACTTTTGCACGATGTGCTGCCAGAGTAATTGCACTCTTTTCCCTTTCCTCTTGAGGAAGCTCACAAGCTTCACTGATGGTTCCGGATCTCAAGTCTGCTGGAGGAATAAAACATTCTGCTGATAGACCTGGAACATTAAATGCAACCTCTTCAATTGTCCAACTTTCTTCCATTCTAGTTTTGGTATGACTCATGGCCATCTCGCCAAACCTGAACAGTGTTACCACAGAACGGCCAGAGTGTGCAATCATAATTCCTTCAACAGGCCTGTAATCATCAAGGAATGAATTAATTGTAGTTTCCCAGTATACAGCATCACCACCATTGGACTGAATGCGAGTCAGATGAGAATCTTCCATATAAACCAGAAGTCCGGTTTTCTGGCTGAAATAGCCAAACAAGACATGTCTTATTATCTCAGCAGGACCTTCGCTTCGAGCCTTCAATGTCTCTGGATCAGCGCAGAGCTTAAGGATAAAGCAATCCTCACCATTATGTTTCTTTTCGCCGATGCACTTTGCATCAGCAAATAGACTACACGTTGTTCTAGGATCAAGACCCTGAAAACCAAAATTGCAACTCAAATCAAACATTGCACCGACTGACAAGAACCTCAACAGGGAACAGTATTCTACAAAACTACCCACCTGAAGTGCACGGCGCAGTGGCCTTACGGGCCCTTTGGCGGTATGCGCACCGAGCCAAGGGGTGTGCCTCCACACAATCTTACCATTACAACCAGCATGAACTTTACTACCACCAACTGCAAGTTCCACATACCACATATCAGGATTCATCTGCCAGAGTACGAAACCACCTGTTTGAGCAGAATTACGATTCTTAATCACTTTTGTTGCTGTCTCAAATCCCGAGGTTGCCATCTTGAGCTTTCCCATCGCATAGGCGTTTCTAATGGAGTTCTGCAGCTTCTGCCCCCCAGAGGCTGCCGTGTATTGCTGAAGTATGTATTGAGCGGATGAAGTTTCCTGCATCCAATTCCCACATAACACAATGCTCAGCTTTGGTTTCTCCCGAATTTTACTCAGGACAACCATCATTATTCAATTGCGTCTACAGATTGTGATAACAGTAATCCATAAATTAAAGCGTGTTCTGCCAAAAGGAAACTCTACCCATTGTCTAAGAACCAAAAAGTTACTATTGTAGTAAATCATGAATCGGATCTTCTTCGCCATTTACCATCAGAGTGGTAAATGCAGGAAACGGTACAACGGTCAATATACATTTTCAACGACATGATCTTAAAGGAAAACAATTATGGGAAGGGAAAAAGGCTCCATTGCACTGAAGGAATTAAACAAAAAGGAGAAGAAACGTAAATGGAACAAAAGTTCCTCAATTTAAGTAGCTCGGCATCTACTACGTAAACAAAAAATATGCATGAATATAAACTGATACAGCATTTGATGCTTCTGCTAACCAGTGCCTAAGGCTAACAATAAACACAAAACTCTATAACAATGAAAATTTTCATTAAAGCATGCAAATGAAACTCTTATTCAGTTCTTATCGAGTATCTCTCGAATATATTAACTTTCTTACCGAGAAAACAAGTGATTACTCAAAGGAAAAAGAGGGGAAAAATAAATGAATAAATAAAAGCGGAAATATGAAGTCACTAAAAGAGGCTTACAATGGGAGTGTCCTTGATACTGAGGTGAGGCAAAGGGTCAAGAGTGCTAACGTGCACCGGGGCGAGAGGTGCGCCGAGCACCCCAAGCAAAACCCTAAGATCAGACCTTTTCATAGAACCTGACCCGACTGGAGGAACAGGAGGAGCAGACTTATAGAGCTGACCCTTGACCCATTGTCCAATACCTGAGCCGTTAGACCGTTTCGAACCACCAATTTGGCTGCCATCGGGCTCGGGGCCTTCGATTAATGGCGTTAACGTCTCCCCAACGGGACGTAAAGAAGCGGATCTCCAAATCAAGGTTTCGACGGGTGGTTGTTCCTTCTTGCTGCGGTGGCGGAGGAAGAGGAGGGATGAGATTGGGGATTGGCTTCGGATGGTGGGGCTTTGGGAACGGGCTGGTGAGAGTGTACGGACTACTTCGTCCTTGAGGGTTGAGAAGAAGCCCTGTTTTTTCTCCATTATAGAGAGAGAGAAAGAGAGAGAGGAGTGTGTGTGTGTGTGTGTGTGACGGAGAAAGAGAAGGGGTAAGAGATGGAGAGATAATGGGGATTTTGGGGGTTCAGAAGTGAGAGAGAAGAGAGTAGTGGGAGTGAGATGGCTTCATTGGGAGAGGGGGAGAGAGAGAGAGAGAATGATGGAGAAGTGGGAAACCGGGGGGGAGGGGGATTGGGCTTTGAAGAGAGTGAAATGCAGGGGAGAAAGAGAAGGGGGGAAAAAGTGTGAATGCACAATATGGAAGTGGAAGTGGTGGTGTGAATTTAGAGAGAGAGAGAGAGAGAGAAAGAGGAGGAGAAGATTATTTATGTAGTTTGCGTTTTTCCTTTTCTGTCTGGACAGCGCAGGTTAATGTTGAATCCATGGTTTTATGGTTTCTGTATTAAGATTTAGGATACAGCCGGTCCAATTATAGTTGTGGCCTTCCGTTTCCGAAGAATTGATTAACATATATGGCTTAGATATATGTATGAGGAAAAATTATAATGTAATATAGATTTTATTAGGGGTAACTAACTAATACATTAAAAAAAACTGTAAATAGATAAAAGGTTAGATTTTATTTTCTTTTATTTGTTTTTTTTTCAATTAAATATTATAATTAATAAAATAAAGTAAATATTGAAATAAATATCGCATGTAATAAAAAAATTACATAAAATAAACATTGAAATATAAATTTTCAATCTAATATTAGTAATATTCATTCTTAAGATATAATTTTTGTATTCCCTATAATCTTATTATAGAAAGTAAATAAACCAGTAGTGATACAAATAAGTATCAACAATGCATCGGATGATGGAAAACGAATTTTATATGTTTCTAAAAATACAAAATAGTAGTAAACTCATATAAAATGTAACAGTAGAGTAGGGATGCAAATGGACGGGTTATTTTAAGGTACTTGACCTGTTCAACTCGACAAAACCCTATAAATTTAAAATCGAGTTTTGGGATATGATTCAAAATTCTATAAAGTTTAAGATTAATTTTCGAGATTATAAAAAACACGATCTAATAAAAAATTAATATATTAATAAAAAATTTACTCATAGCCTACACACCATACACACCTTATACAAGTTTTGTATTATATATACATTTTGATTTTCAATTTTTATTACTATGTAAGTTAGTAAATATAATTTCAATCCTAATTAGCTGCTTTACATTTTACTTTCTTCTTCGTTCCATCTAAACTCCATAAAAACTTGTTTATATAAGGTTTTTGACCTTATAGGAGGAGAGTTTTGAAAACATGGATGAAATCTTATAAGGTTTTGAGAAATCTTAAACCCTATAAGAGTAAGTTTGGATTTTATAAAATTTGCCTTATCTCAATAAGGTGTTGAAAAATTCTTTAGTGAATCACTCAACAAGTGATATATAATGTCATCACTCTTGGTTATAGTAAATCTCTAAAATTATAATGAATAAGACACATTAATGGTAAAAAAAGGTATTGAGTCTTTTTGTGGAAGTATGTCGATAGCCCCAGATAAAAATTGTAAAAAGTTTTATTTTTATTGTAGACAATTTTATTTTTGCTATCAATGGCCTTATTTGCTGTAATTTGGATTAATTTATTGTAACTCAAAATGAGTATATCCTACAGCCGTTTTCAAGTGATTGTACTGCATCGTTGCTCAAATAAATCACTTCGTACAACATTAATCATCCATTTATATGACCAGAAAATATATATCAAAATTTTCATACTTGGCCTCATATATACAACATAACATAGATGGTATAACTATATGGTTGTTGGGCATGATAATTTATAACAAAGAAAGATATAAAGTGTACAGTATACACTATGAAAATTTTTCGATTAAGATGGAATGTATTGATTTTCTCTTTCCCCATCCCGTGTATACATATATATAGTAAAAGAAAATGCAAGTGCATAACATAGGGAATCAATTTGATTCTAAATCATGATGAAGGTTTTATTTCAAATTGAAAATGGGGAGATTCCCTTTCCTATGTAATTAATGGTTAAATTGGTAAGGAGTGAGATGATATTACAATAATATTATAAGGTAATATAAAGATTTAAACCATCTGGATAATTGATTTTGAAAGTCATAGAAATTTTTTGAAAGAATAAAAATAAAGAGGATCTAAAATTCTAAATTCGAAAAGCAGATAATAATGTGACAGATGACACCACAAATATCAGCATGGATAACATATGTCACGTTTCGATGATGTATGTATTATCCATTATCTATATTTTCCTGTATTTCAATTCAAATTTCGTGGAGGTCAAAGTTCACGCAGATATTCCATATTCTTCTGTGGTGTGGCGTGGTTTTATGAGTTGAAAAAGAGGAAGCAATTTATGCCGATCAATACTTGAATGATCAATTTGGGAAAAAAAAATGATAATAATAAGTTAGTGAAAAAATAAAGAAAACAATTAAGGAGTTATTTATACAATAGCGGATAAAATTAATTTTTTTTTGCACGATTGAGATTCGAATTCCATAAGCTTTATTTTCAGCTATCTAAGTCGTAGAGCATGATAGATAAAAGAAAAAAAGGCAATTGAGTTTTAGCATGTCTGTGTGATAGGAGTGGAGGTTTACTCCTCCTAAAGTGCTTGTGCGATATTTGACCATCTCTTGTCTCATCATATTTGTTCATATTTTGGATGATGAGTTAGTCTTTTTCTTCTTATCTTTTCAAGACTATTTTAGACTCTTTTATCTTTAGGAGTGTTATTCGATAATATCACTAGTCCTCATATTATTGGGAGGCTCAACTTTTCAACTAATTTCGGCCTACCATAGATATTATTAAGAGAGCGACATCAGTTTTCAACCAATTTATTAATGGTAAGCTAAACTTGTCTTGAGAGAGCTCCCCACCCCATGAACAAAATACTTACTTATGTCACTCACTTCGCATTAAACTCTAATTAAAAACCGCTACTTCCCTTCCAAAACACAGACCATGATATTTTTCCTTACCTAAATCTACAACAATCTCATCATGGGGTCAGCTCTTTGCTATTATCCTGCACCAAAAGTTCACCAACCCTATTCATCCATAGCTCAACTCTACACCATGATTGTCTTTGCTAGGACTCAGGGCTTATACAGGCATCCTTTTACCCTCACCCTCTCCTCTTATTCTCCGAGATCATCTTTTGTTGAGTAGCCCAACAATATAGTCTTCCCATTGAAATTCTTTTTATTTTCTAAGGATTTAGGCAAAATCTTATTATAATGCAGCTCATGACACAATTGTCCTCTCTCGCAACAATATCCTCTACCTAATAGCTGCTCCTCTTCTCGAGCTTTATCCACATAGGCCCAATTATCAACAAGAACTAAACTTTTCATTTTATCACATTAGGTAGTATTCATATGGTTTGTTAAGTTGGAATCGTTTTGCTCTAATACTATTTGTTATGGGACTGGAGGTTTACTCCTCCTAAAGTGCATATACTATGCTTGATTGTCTTTTGTCTTATTATATTTGCTTGTATTATATATAGCAAGCCAGTTTTTTTCCTCTCTGTCTTCCCAAAATTGTTTCAAGCCCTTCTATATTTATGAGTGCTATTTGGCATTGTCATCGGCCTCCATATGATTAGGAGACTTAACTTCTCATCTAGTTTCGATTTGCCATGGTCAGCATTAGGAGAATAACATTTGCTCCTGATTAGTTTGCTCATAGGAGGTTAAATCTGTCTTGAGAAATCTGCTTATTGACACCATTCACTTCATATTAAGCTCGCGTTAAACACCTCCCACTTCCTAGAACACGAACCATGACACTTGCTTGCTTCAAACATTGTGAGGGTTGTAAATGAGTCAAATTGTAGGGTAAGTATAGTTCTATTTGATTCCATTTTTCCATTTATATCAAACTAAATTGTGAATTGCAATTCAACTTTTTTAACATTTAACCCTAATCACTCGATTTGGTTTATAAATTTTTTGAACATAAAAGAAACGATTTAATCTAATCCAATTCGCAACTGAAAATATAAAAGATGGATAAGAAACAGTTCAATTTCTTTAAAATTTTTTAAAAATTTTGTGATGTGTTCAAAATACTTATCTAAATAACCATTTATTGATAAGTTATTTTAAATGTGGGCATCCAAACTCGAGGCGATCTCTTCAAAGAATGGATCGAGCTCTTAAATCCCAATACAACCTTCTCTTATTTATGCCGAACTACTCACAACTTGTCCATCCTAAGTAAGACTTATGTTAAACTTCCTAAAACTCAACTAACCTCACCATAGGCCATTTCAAGTTGCTAGCTTGATGTCTAACTTGACCAGAATGAAGATTTTCAAGCTCCTTAGATCTTAGACCTTCAAGCCCAAATCAACTAAGCCTAGCCTATGGATTTAAATAAAGACTAGATAGGAACATTTCGGTAGATAAGGCAAGTTATCAACTGTCATCAAACATGCTCTACGAAATCCAAAGCAAATCTAAGGATGCTGATCTACTTTCTAAAATAACTTATCTAGTCCTCTATAAATAGGAGATTAGGCCTCATAGCAATGGATACAACTCTTTACATTCTCTTACTACATTCTACATTTCCCTCTCAATTCTTACCAACTTAGGCACTAGAATGTCATGCTAAAACTACATTTGGCACTCCCTTTAGTCTTATTCCCTTATTTGGCAGGTGATCAACCATCTTTGAAAGATCAAGAATCAATACTATTCAAAATGGCAACCTATTCAACGTAACTATCTAAAATCCAAAGAAGTACTAATCTATTTGACCTATTCAAAATTTGCAACCAATTTAAATGCTTCTACTTAACCTAATTCATCTAACTCAGAAAAATTAGTATTATAATATTTCTTAACCTTTAGTTGCATTATTATTAATTTTATATATCCCCTCTATAATTCTCAACAGCTAGCATTTCATATTGCAAACATTTATTCATAGTAATAGTCAAGTATTAAAATGTAAAAAGCACTACAATGCCAAAATCCATTGATCCATCACCTTCATATAATAAGGTTTGTAGTACCGAGTTATTAATCCCAGATAGTGATCTACTTTCAAGATAATAGAGCATTAAGTTTGAACTCAAACTTAATTGAATTTGAAATTTTATATTTGGCTTGACTAAAAGCAACACATGAAGAAATTGGGCTCGACTCAATTAAATTCATTCCACTTATTTAAAAGAAACATTTTTCTTCTAATTTAATTATATGGATATCCAAACTTGACTTTGATGCAAATAATTAAACTGAATTCTGGATTTGCTATACTTGACTATTTGAGTAAATATTGAACTCTTGAATAGGTTTGGTCCATTTACATTCATACATATTACCTTGTATATGGTAGCTAGAAGTCATTGCTAATTCACTCTTACATTTAGACAGTGTTTCTTTGAAAAGTTCATGAAGTTATTGCTTAAACTAAAAGTTTCAAAAAACCTTGATTGTAGAAACATTGATTTACAACTTCAATAGATTTTTACTTTAAACAAATGGTAAATGTTAATCTTGAAACATCTATCTTCAGTTTTATTTATGCTAGCATGTAAAATAGTATGCATGATTCATATTAGAGATCAAAATCATTACATGATTTAATAATTATGTTTAATTATGTGTTCTTCTTATGTTTTTTATTGTGTTTTTTTTTTAAACCAACTACATTATATTACAACTTAGAGAAGGGGGAATTGAAACTCATCTATTCGCATTTGAAGAATAATTCATACCACTAAACAGTAATAATCTTCACTTTTTAATGTGTATTGGATGTTACAGTATATTTAACTAAGCATTAAAATGTTACAATATATTTGGTTTTCTAGGAATAGGTTCCAATCCCACAAACGAGTGGTCCTTTTAGAATACACAGTTCGATAAAAAACCTATAAGTCAGTACTCATAAGGTCCTTATGAAGTATAAAATCTAAAAATCAATAGGAAACTCCAATAAAAAATAATATATCAATAAAAAATTTTATTCTTAACCTATATAGGCACGCCTTAACTCTACTTAATTTTTTTTTCATTCTACTCTCTCCTTTATCTCATTTAAATCTTATGAAAATCTGTTCCTATAAACTTTTCTAAACCCAATAAAAATCCATCCTTATAGGGTTTAGATAAGGCGTAACAGGAGCGAGTTCAGGATAGATCTAATAAAATATAAACTTATTACTATAAGATCTAGTTTTTTTCAAAACCATATAAATGCTCAATATGATTTTACCTCATATTACCAAAGCCCATCCTTATAGGGTCGAATCAATTAAACATCTTGTTTGTTTATTCTTTATAAACCAAATCTGAAAGCAATGGCTTACAAAAAAATAAAAAAAAAAAACATTCTAGAAAGTGGACTTTAATATTCCAATCAACCACTGTAAGGGGACTTTGAAAATATGTGTCTTGTTATCAAGGATTTGTAAAAATTATGCCTAATATGTCAATCAAACTCTTCTCCCAAATGGTGAACCAAAATGCCCAATGGATACATGATAATTTGAAAGGTTATTAAGTAATGACTTGAGTTTTGACTTTTTAAGATAAATGTATGTATTAGATAAATATATTCAAAGGATGCCACAACCATAATTTGTCCTTTGTAAATGCAATCAATCAAACGCATCATTATTATTTAATAGGTCTTAACCTTTATATATATATATATATATATATTTTCACTGCGGTGTGGTGAAAGTCTTTTATCATTGTTAGTGATAGAACTATAGACTAAGTTCTATAGCGACAGAAAATCGTATATACATTCTTTGCACATGAGTGTTATGCTTTGAATTCGATGGGCATGAACGATAATCCATCGGATGTGCTTTGCCTTGTTTCTGACAGGCACACAAAGGCTCGAGAATTATCCACTCTTTCTGTTCTCATCCGAAATCTTCAATAATCTAAAACATTTTAAAGTACGTCTCAAAATTGAGTGAGCTAAGCGCAACAAGGCAAAAGCCTACCTGCACATACACTCAGTGCCACAATGCATATGAAAATGTAGTGGAATAATTGTAGATAAATTGCAAATATACTCCCTTGTAAACCTTCAAATGTTACAAATTACACCTTTAAACTTTGATAAATTATTGACATAAAAGATATTTCCATTTTTAGTTAGAAAAGTTAACCTATGGTCAAAGTTTAGAGAATTTTAATATATAGTTTAATAAGTTCAATAGGTATTTCTACGTTAAAATTAAAGTTTAAGAAAGTTATTTTTAACTTATAGGGTTATTTTATTAATTTATTAAAGTTCAGAGAGTTAATTTGTGACATTTGAAAATTCAAAGAAATAATCGATATTAAGTCAAAATTCAAGGGAATTATTAGCATTTTCCCCAAAACAATACATTAAAAAATTTATAAACTTAGGAGTAAAACAGTACTGTAGAAGTTAAAATGCAATTTTTTTTTAAAAAAAAAAAGTTTATGTATGTGAATGCTCAATTTAAAAAGTAAAATTAAGCACACATGAAACAAATAAAATGAAGTAGATCGACAATTTACCAAATAATCATCCGTAAAAAACATGCCCAGTCATTGATTATTCAATATGGTGGATAACATAAAATAGAAGCAAATGACATCCATATCCTAGGTCAATAAACGACATCAATTATATGCTATAATCTAACATCTAAAACACAAAATTGTCACATACTAGTTCTGTCTTTGAGATAGCTATATAGGGAGTCTAGTTCACTACTTCTATCCATAGTTGCTTCTTATATCAAAACTATGACCCTTGGACAGCATCTTTCTCTAAACGTCACGACCCGTATTGAATATAACTCCGCCGTTATCAATGACTGGTTATCGAACCTTAACGCCTAATTAGATGTCATATCATCCAAGATATTTATCCTATAAAATGCGATAAATACCCAGTCCATGAAGGTCTACTAAAGTGATTTCCACCTTGATTCTAATCACAATTAGCATTAATCGATAAAAGGCTAGATATTAACTAATCTGTTTATTTAATCAAGCATAGGCAAGTAGATCAAATAGGGTAGCACATTTACTTACTTGCATTTGTTTGACACATTAATATTTTGCATCCATATCTTCAGAACACATAACATTCGCAAATTATAGAAATATATAATTAAATTCTAAGGCTTGTAAAAAATCATTTTAACTTGTTATGAGGGTAATTCTGATGGTTATGGCAAGTTAACTACTATTTAGGGTCAAAACTAGCTACCAAAATTGAATAAAATAAACAGTAGATGAATGGTAAGTTTTGATAGTCAGTTAGGGGATTTTAGTGGCTGACCACGGATTTGGGGGATGGATTAAAGGGCTATTGTGGTCAATCAGTTAGGCCTGATTTGGTCTTGTTTTGTTCTTTTTTTTCCTAGCTTATAATTTGTCTAAGTTAGGATTTAGGTCTTACACATGATTTGGTAAATTCTATTCTATAAATTTTGGGGGGTTTTATCCAATTTAAGTTGCATTTTAGTTCCTGTGAAAATTAGACTAGGTCTTTGAACAAGTGTTTGTAACTATAACTATATCAATTAATTACTTTTCACATATTCAACTAAAATTACGATCTTTTATTAATTAAATTAAATTTAAAGTCAATCATCATGTTTTAATTAGGCTTCTAATTTATAAGTTCTCTTTTTTCTTGTAGTTTTTGCATTCAACATCTAGATCTAGGTTTATTAAGAGATTTATTAAAAAAAAAAAAAAAACTAAAACAATAGTGTTATTAATAACTTGAGGCACAAGAAATAATATGTCACTTTTAGTATGTAGAATTGGTGTGGGAATAAGACAATTTAGAATGACAAATTTATTTTTGTATTTGGAAATGCTCACATAATTGTTAATTGCATAATAATATTATGTTTATTTGTAATATATTTAGAATGAAATGGAATGCATTTATAGTAGTATTTGTAAAAAATGTATTTAATTATACGATATCGTATTATATTTTAAGTTATAGGTTAAATAAGCAATTCTAATTAATGATAGTGCCCCCTTAAAAACGGAATAGAATTCCCTATAAAAGTCAAAATCATCAATTGAAAAACTAAGTATTAAGTTTAGAATATTTATTGAAAATACTTCTAGACATGGGAAAAGAAAATAAAACTCAAAACTGATATTCTATTCTAAGTCTATTGTAGCATGCCAAAAGTGGCATTAGATTGAATGTTTAAAGCAATCTTGGAGCTTATAAGAGCTTGACACTTAAAAAGTTCTAAAGCTAGGTGTTAAGTTTATAATATTTGATTAAATATGATCTCAAATTCAAATCTCATGTATTGTGAAAAAAGAGACTTGGTATGAATCTTATTATTTTAGACTTGAATGAAGTCACATTAATTAGAAGAGACAAAAAATATGACTTTTGATTTGTCTAGATCTCTCAAAGTGGAAAAAAAGACTTAATGGTATTAATACGTCACGACGTGAATGGATGAGCGGCGTATAAGTATCAATAAAAATTTGACATATAGTAATAAACGAATATACTTTTTGAAAAAGTAGCAATTATATTTTTAGAGTTAAAATTTTATTGATATTTACATACTATTTATTGATTTAAATAGTGTGTTAGTATTATTGAAGCATTTCTCCTCTAAGTGAGTATTAGTTCTCTTACTTGCACTCTCAACTCTCTTATTCAAGATTTCTAAAAGTATCGTTTTTATACCTAAGTATTAAATGATTAGAAAATTGCTATCCAAATTTCAAAGTTTGTGGACTCAGATTGTATCTTAAGAGAATTTCATATTCCAATAATTCTCATAGTAATCTTGTTATTGGAAGACGTAAAATTCTTTAGAGAAACCATTTCTCATACCTCCAAATCATTATTTTAGATTTTATTTCATTCTTTTAAACCCCATTTTCTAATGTCATCCTCCTTGGCTCTAGGCTTTTTGTCCCCCAATGGGATGCATCAATATTTGTGCTTATCTTTCTGTATATATTTATTTGTTATTTTGTATGATTCCATGATTAGTTTCTTCCTTATTGGTATCCCAATATCCATGCTATATTTTTGTTTTCCTTAAACCATTTTCAGAATTTATTCCAACATAGATATGGGCACCTATTTTGGGATACATAAAATAAGGATCCATAAATTCACCCCACTAGAATACAAAAGTACATGGTACATCGAATATTCGAGGAACATGAATGGCTTAAAAAGGATATCCATGGACTGTATGTATTACTTAACTACAAGCCCATTTCATCTTGTCGGGTACAAGCAGCATTGAATCCGTAACTACCTCAATGTCTAACCCACCTATTTTCAATTTCCAGTCGTATACCGAATTACGGACGCCTGACGAGCCGTTCAAGTGCTTGTCTCTAGTTGTTCCCTAGACAGATGGCTTGTGCATTTGAATGGCAACTTCCCTTCTGATTTGAGCTTCCAAAAGAGAATTAGCTCATTTTTATGCTTCATCCTTTTTTGTCAATTTTTCATGGAGACGATGAAGGTATGTGTTTGCACATATCACTGACAAAATACACCTTTTTTTTTTTTTTCTTTTCTCAACCTACTGAATGATTTTGAAGATAGAGGTACATAAGATACTTGAGTTCATTCAATATTTACTTCAATTCAACTCTATTCGAGTCATTAGAGTAGTTTAATGAGTTGACTATCTAATATAGTTATTTTTAGGTTATAGTAAATTAGCTTGATATTTAATAAATTAGATTTATTAGTAATAAAAAGAAGTTGTCAATATCTTCTTGAAAGTTACCAACATGTGCCATTTTTACTACTGATAGTTTAATTTTTCCTATTAGTGTTCTTATTTTCTGTAAATTTACATAGTTTATTGAACTCAAGAATCAAAAGTGACTACATTATAGAATCCCTTTTCTTCTTGATTAGGGTTGTAATCGAGTTGAGTTGAATTAGTATAGTATTAGGTTCAAGCTCAGGCTCGAGCTCGATTTAAAATCTTGAAACTCGAGTTTGATCGAATTTTAAATTTTAAACTCGAGCTCGACTTGAAAATATATTTGGTAAGCTCAAGTTCGGCTCAATTAAACTTAAATAATCTCAAACTCGCTTATATTTAGAAAAATAAAAAAATAGACTAAGTTCGATTAGACTCATAAGCTTAATGAGCTCAGTATTTTAAAGTTTGAGTTTGACTCAACTCGTTACTCGAGTAGCTTGACTCGACTGTTACCAAATCAAATTCGAGTAAAAGCCAAACTGAACTTGAATAGTTGGTGAACTGGCTTGGTTTGTTTACAAACCTATTCTTGATGACCATATCTTCATTCGAGGTAATAGAGATGGAGTTAGGGCAAAAGAAAAGTTAATAGAAATGGAATAAAATGTTTATTCTTGAAATAGATTCTATTACCTTATTTACTTGAAATTTGATTTAATGAGATTTTTCTATTTTTATTCAAATGATATACCAATTACCTTCTACCATCGTGATATAAATTATTCCTTCTAAAAAGGTAATAGTTTTTATAATTATATAGCCTTTGCTCTTATCAAACTATACCACTACCGCATGATTACCACCATCACCACTTTTACTCCCTTGTTTACATAAAATCCATCTAACGAATGACTAATCAATAAAGCCTTTCTATTTCTTTTTCTCTACAAAAAATAATCCAACAACAAATACACATGCACACATGTACATTGATGCGCATACGTACACACAAATATCAACGTACACATGGATACACATGCTCAAGCACATATGTGTATACACACAAATGTACACATACGCGCGTGCACACATTGATGCGTGATCACTAACGTAGAATCTTGAATCTCTAAGAATCAATAATGCAATTACTTGATTCATTGAGAAATTTAGCATAGAATCAAAGGTATGAGTGAACTTGACTTTAACAATAAGAATCATAATAACCTTGGTATTAAGCAATGGAATAAACCTAAGCCCTTTAGTTAGATAAGTTTACGAACCTTGGTATAAGACCTTGACTCATTGAATCATAGCAACCAAATAACCTCGATATGATGAAAAACACAGCAAGAACAACATTCTTGATGAGTTCGAAAGTTTGTAAAAGAACCAAAGAAAAAGAGATGTTTGGATCTCTCAAAAGGATTCAATATTATCAAAGTATCAAAAGTTCTCTTTACATGAGAATATGATACATATTTATATCAAAATCCTGATAAATTAGGGCAAATAGGTAATTATACTACTAAAGTAAACCCTAGGACAAACATATACGTAATTTAAAACAATTCGAATAAAATAATAACTCATGGTAACATAAATACATGTATACGACATGTAAACCTTCCCTTGCTTTAATATATGACGTGTGTTCAACTTAGATTGGAAACATATGTCATATATAAATTTTTCTATGTAAATATATGGCATATACTCTTCTTGAAGTAGGTATACATAGCGTGTTTTTAAGCTTGTAATGGAACACATGCCATGTATTCCTCTCTCCTTGCATACATGGCATGGAATTCATTGGTTGTCTTAGTTTGTCTCTTTCATCTTGATGACGTGTATGCATCATCATATCTTACCTTCTTTGAAAAGGTTCGTACTCGAATCTTGCAAGGTCTCTTCCAGATAAAAAACAACCCTATAAAACTTAAGCAAAGTTAAATGAAAATATTTAATCATTCTAAGCTCAAACTTTATTACACTCTTAAATTCAAGCGCTATAGAGCCCCTTTGCATAAATAGTTCCCATAATAATTCACCATAAAACTCTCAGAATATCAATACGTTTAATTACCCTAATGATATTTGACTCTATGTAACCAATCCCAATAAAGATATGCCACATATCTCATAGCTTTAGCAACAAATTTGACAAATACAATCTAGATTTGTTCCATTTATCATAGACTCCATCCATCAACTCCGTATTCATCCGTTGAATATTGAATTCTAGTAAAAGCATAGCAAAATAATGACAACCACTTAGTGCTCTAACTTTCTTGAATAAGAATATCTAAGCATTCCAGGCTTAAGCTTTGTTACACTTCTCAGTTCAAGCTCTACAAAGCAGTTCTATACAATAAGTTTCTGTAATAATTCACTATCAACTATCAAAATATCAACACATCTAATAACTCTAATGACATCTGACTCTGTGCAACCAATCCCAATAAAGTTATGCCATACATCTCATGGCCTTAGCAACAAATTCGGCCAACACAATTTAGATTTGTTCCATTTATCATAGACTCCATCCATCAACTCCATATTAATCTACTATACATTGAATTATAATAAAGACATAGCAAATAATGATGACCCTGTGGTGCTCTGAAAGAAATCAAACTTCTCATAAGTTGACATGAAATTCTCGTATTTAATCTTATTGGGCCATAAAAATTCAACCTTCCAAAGTGTCCATACAATCTCAAATTACCAAATACTACTAGCTCTTTAACATCATTACCAAATGAAACAAGAATACCACACCATTGGAAGTAGCTACTGATAAATCCATAAGTAATACCTGCAAATAATCTATATAACCTAGGGTTGTAAACGACTTGAGTCAAGATGATATAGTGTTGAGCTCGAGTTTGAGCTTAACTCAAAATTTTAAAGCTAAAGCTCGACTCAAACTCAATTGAGCTTGGAAACTTAAGCTTGAGCTTGATCCTAAATTGCATTAAATGAACTTGAACTCAACTCAATTAAGCTCATTTAAGATCAATTTATTTAAAAACATTTTTTTTCTAATTATAATAATATTAGCATTCAAAACCAACTCAAACTCGACTAACATTTATATTCGACTCGAGCTGAAATAGGCTTGCGAGCTAATCAAGTTAAATATTATGAAGTTAACTACTCAAGTAACTTGAGCTCTAACTTAAGCTTAACTCGATTTTTTTTTTAATCAAACTTGAGTAAATATTAAGTCTAATTCAAGTGGCTCATGAGTAATTTGACTCGTTTACACCCTAGTACGACCTAATAGAATGAAGATATATTAATCGCAAAGGCAGAATATGAAAATTCAAATACCTGCAATCCCTAGTACCTATAAGAGTTGATAGTAATGTAGGAGCATCAAGAATTACTTCAAAGTTTCCTCTTGGAATTTTTATTTCAGTCTCTTTGTTTTTACATACTACCTTTGCAACCTCCATTCGACCCTTAAGCTCCTTCAAAACCTTATTCATATTCTCCATCTATTCTTTAAGAACACCTACTTCTTCTAATATCTCCTCTAGTTCCTTCTCAATGGTATTTTCCATTTTCTTCCTTTTATCAAATGACCATCTACTTACTCTATCTTTTAGATAACGTAGATGCTCTCACACTGTATCTTTAGGTATGGGCCCAAAAGCAATTCTTTTTCGTTCCCTTATAATTAAGTATTTATTCTCCAATTCCCAATACACACCCTTGTGATTTGTTTGACAACATCTTCCTAGATAAATATGAAAATCATTCATAGGAATGACATTGTGTAAAATGTTCTCTTCATATATTTACCTTTAGAATAAATAATTCACACCTACTATGCTACATGAAATATTATTTAGCCACAAACTAATTCATATGGATTGACATGATCAATTGTTGCTAAATCTAATTTTTCTACCATATATTCTAAGCAAAATTTTGGCAACAGTCATCAATGCATAGACAACAAAATGCCCTTAAACCTTGAGTAATGTGATGAAATATCTATAGTAACTTGTATGCCTCTTACCCATGATTCTACTTGTAAACAAAAATTATTAAAACAACTACAGAATTGATTAAGCTCCATGAATTTTTTTTTTTTAAATGACACAATCAAAGGAATGAACAAATTTTAATAGAAGATTTAAAGATAGGATTTTTAGGAATGCAACAAATATCTAAAGATGGAGTTTTCTTTTATGTGTATGCTTTTATTTGTTTATTTATTTTTTTTGTTTATAGGAATTAAAAAAATAATAAAAGACATTGAAAGCAACTAAACATAAAATTTTTTATATTTTTTGGATTTATGAATTGAAACAAAAGAAAGTGACAATTTAAAAAAGACTCAATAAAGATTTTTCTTTTGACCTCTTTTTTTTATTTTTATTTTTAATTTTTAACAAGAAAAATTACGAAATCAACAAATAGAATGAGACAATGAAGGAAAATTGGAATATAGTAGGAAAACTAACAAGGTGAACAAAGCAAGATTAGTGTTACAGTTGCTGATCTCAAATCAAATCGGTGAAATTGATTCTTAAATTCTAAGAGCTTTGATACCAAACCGATGCGTGATCATTAACATGGATCGCTAGACTCTAATAGTCAACAATATGGACTTCGAACCATTGAGAAGTCTAGCGTAGAATCAAAGGTATGATTGAACTTAACCCTACCGATAAGAATCATAAGAACATCGGTATCAAATAATGGAATTGACCTGAGCCCTTTGATTAGGTAAAATTCACAAACCTTGGTATAAGACCTTAATCTGTTGAATTATACCAACCAGATAACCTTGATGTGATGAAGAAAGCAACAAGAATAAGATTCTTAATGTGTTTAGAAGTTCATAAAAGAACCAAAGAAAAGAGATGTTTGGATCTTTCAAAAGTATTCAATATTATTAAAATATCAAAAGTTCTCTTTATACGAGAATTTGATGCATAATTATATAGAAACCTTGAAAACCCTAAGGCAATTAGGTAATTAGAATAGTAAAATAAAACCTTGGATAAAGGCATCGATGTAATTTAAAACAAGTTAAATAAAATAACAACTTGTAACAACATAAATACATATATACGGCATGTAAATCTTCCCTTACTTCAATATACAGTGTGTTCAACTTGGATTAGAAACATATGACATGTATAAAGTTTTCCATGTAAATACATAACGTATACTCTTCTTGAAGTAGGTATACACTGTATGTTTTTGAGCTTGTAATAGAATACATGTTGTGTCTTCCTCCTTCCTTATAGATATGATGTAGACTTCATTGGTTGTCGTTGTTTGTCTCTTTTATCTTAATGATACGCATGTGTCACGAGTATATGCATGCACGCATACACATACATACATAGATACATAAACATGGATACATATAAACATAAGCACACATGAACACGCATACACACATGCACATATATACCACGTATGCATGCACACACACATACACACATGCATGTGCACACATAAAACATACATACACACATGCCCCCTCACACCTACACCTACACACATACATATATATATATATATACATATGTACGCGTATGTGTACATCATAAAATACCATTAACACCACCATTGCTTGTAGTACACCTATTAGTTATAACCACTACCACTATCACTATCACTATTACATCATTATTACCACCATATCTCTATCAACTCTTCTACTTTTGCTTAACTAAAACTACCGTTGTTGTTGCCATCATATCTACTACCTTTATGGTTACCACCACCATCATTAGCACTATGAATCCCATTAGTGCTACTACTAATATGTACCACCTACCACTACTACCATTATCATTCTTAAACATTATCATCAATTCAATTGTTGTCATTATAACCATTGTTGTCACATTAATCATCAATAGTTACCGGCCTACTACTCTATACCATTACAATACAACTACCACCATAGATGTTAGTTACCACCTCTACTATTAACCTAATACCACTACCACTATCATATAACAATCAATGACGACCACCATTGTATCACTACCTTTGCTATTACTATTGTTGCTGCCTTCCCTGCCTCTATCATCGCTACTGTTATAATCATTATAAACTTACTCACTAGCACCATCAGCATTGTGTAACCACCATTGCTATTACCCCACACAACCACTCCTTCCTTATGTCAACACTACTATCATTACCATTATTAACACTAACACTAATACCAAAACATGATCATCACTATCATCATAATATTACCAATGGTAGTGGTTCAATGGTGATGTGATGGTAATGGTATAGATAGAGTGACGATAATATTATTGTGAGCTTGAAGTGTCATGCTAGAATTGATGTTGGTAGAGTGATAGTGGTGATGGTAGGATAGGGGAGGTAATATGATGGTAGTGAACAAAATGGTGAAGATGATAGTAATGGTAGCGACAATACTTTTCACCAAACTATGTTACATTGGTATTTTTGTTCTATTCTTAACTCAATAATGCAATTTAGTAATATGATATAAATAATAGAATAGTTAATCCTTATTATAAAAAATTTGGAAAAAGTGTACAAAAAGGTATCAACTTTTATGAGTAAGTTCAAATAGAGATTAAGATTTCAATAAATTTAAATAAGTGGTTTAAATAGGAGATTTCATTGGTTAACCATTATAGCACTAATTTAAATGTCTGGCATAATTGTTAATTGACAAGTGGTACTCATTAGTGGTTATGTAGTGCTTACGTGTCACTATTGACAAATAGAAAAGGAAAAATAAGGAAAACATGTATAAAATTATGAATATATATATATATATAATTCAAAATGTAAAGAAGGAAAAAGGAGCAATATTTATAAACTTACGGTGTACAATTAATTTATTTAATGAAAAAATAAAAATAAACAAAAAAGAAAGAAAAATTAAAAAAAAAAAAACTACCACAAGGTAAAGGGTTAATGTGATCGATTTAGCTACTATAAATAGGTAGTTCATGACCCACTTACAAAAGTGGGTCGATCAACCCACCATGAAACTTAGGGTGGGCATCCATCACCTTAAGCTCAATATTTTTTTTTTTTTAAAGTTGAAAACTAATTAGGTGTAAACGATTCCTATGACTCAATTGGTTTTCCCTTGAATTTTTTTTTAATTGTACAATCCACATGTCACATGATGGGTCAAACAACCCAGTTTTATAAACTAATTGCAACCTACTATCTATATTGATGTGAGTCGATGTCCCCTCCCCAAGTGGCTACTGACCACCTCATAGCTTGAGTTAGTTGGCTTTATTTTTTTCAAATTTTCTTCTTTTTTTCTTTTATTTTTTGTGATTTTCCATTAATTAAATTAATCATCTATAGTTATATTTTCTAACTTTATATATACTGCATTTTTTTTTCCAATTTTTCAAAGTTTTTATGTACTTTTATTCATTTTTCATAATTTTATATAATTTTTTTTTTTTTGCTTATTTTTCTTTATTTATTTGTAAATGACAATATATAAGCGCTACGTAAGTGCTATGTGTTAAATAACAACTATATCGGCGTTACAATTTTTTCTTTCTAAAAAGTAAGTGGTCCTTACAATTTTCTTTCCCATATGTAATGGTACGTAATGGGTAGAAATGATAAGAGTGGCTAAAAACAAGAAAAAATCTATCCCGAAATATCTTGTGTGCCTCTTGTAGTAGTGCACCACTTAGAAAAGCTTACACCAGATTGTCAACTTCATAAATTGTTGCCCAAACCAATGGACCCGTTTCCATTCCCATATAGTTATCCAGCAGGATTTTCATCATGATGAAAGCACAACCGATTAAAAAAGAGCAGCCCCGTTAGTCTCTCACGGTAGGAAGGAATGTTTTCTTTAAATTGGTGGTTAAACACCTCATCTGCACTTCTAAAACATTTTTATTTTATTTTATCTTTTTTATGTTGAATCTTGTAGTCGCTCCTCGTCCGAGGCTGATCCTTGAATGATTTCGGCATTTCTTAATGAATGAGAGTTTTATTTTTGTCAAATAAATAAATAACAGCACCAAACAAGAAAGGTCAATTATATGCAATATGTTAGTATCATTATATCTTTTTTCAAGATTTAGAGGGACTTCACACAATAATGTGTTTGTCCAAAAACAACAATATTGAAACCATTTCATCCTAAATGTGAAAGTGAAATGACTAAATAATTCATTATACAACATAAATTTATTTTCTTGGGAAAAAGAAACTATCATCCGTCTCCATTGTCCTTTCAACTAATTCTACGACTACTTATATCTCCATATTTAAAATTCAAATGCTATATTATATATATATATATATATATATATATGTTACATAGATTATACAATACTGAGATGGATAAGTAAAGTATTCCTTTTATAATAGTTGATTACATGATTGGACCTCTTGAGGGAGGCTATTGTTGAATGTTGAATTGTTGATCATTTAGTTATCTTTTCCTGGGTGAATGCATGTCGCCTGTTGGGCATTAAATATATTCCGTGTCGTGTGATTTACTTGAACCACTCCTAACTACTTGATCACTTGATCAACAAGGCTTTATATATTTTGAAGGTTTCGGGCTCAACTTATTAATTATCACACTCACAAGTTAATTACGATTATGGAATTTCGAAAAGTGATGGCTTGCTGCTATTATTATGTTAGTTTAACAAATACTGTGACGTTCAACCTTTCAAACTAACTTTTTTGAGATCTCATCTCATTCTTAGATTTAACAAATTCGGTAAACCATCCAAGAAATTACTTCATCTTATTTGCTTATAAGAAAAGTATATGACAGCCTTAAACCTAGTATTCTGGGGTGGGTATAATCAAATAAAACTAGCAAACTCCATACCGCGTGCAATGGATACATAAAGGGAGATAAGGATTATATAAATAATATATGGAATTATTTAAAAAAACAAAAAAGAAGAATGTAGCTAGGCCTCCATATGAATCAATTATCAAATAATAGCAAATATATATCGGCACGACCATGCTAGAATAACGCCATCGTCTCACTTACTACAACTACTTCTTTATTTTTTAGTTTATTCGAATAAGGTGTTCAAGATGCAAGACGTCAGAATGGGTTTATACTTTAATATTATAGATATTTACTCATCATAGATGTCTTTGTATATTTACATTTATTTCTTTATTTTTTTAAGTATCTTTGTTAAATTAATATCAATACGATGCAGAAAAGATGCGTGTTTGCATCTCCATTTTTAACTTTTATATTGTCAAACTTCTGCAAAAATAAGAACGGAAACTATTCACTCATATTATATATATTCCTCAAAACTCTAAACGCTATTTTATACGAATAACAATGGGAAGGAAACTTAACACGGTTTAATTCAAACTTACCAACCGCTGTGAAGTTGTAAAATCCAAAACTTAAGTTATATCCATTATAGACATTATTTTCCATTCTTTTAACCCCTCCTACCAAAATCAGTTGTATGTTACAACCAACGTGTTTAGCCAGTTGTACCATCTCCAACAAATCACAATGCCCTCCCTCCATATTCTAGGTGGTTCTAATAATGTTGTTAGCACGTCAAGAAACATTTTTCTATGCCTTTAGTAAATTTTTATATAATCCGATAATTATATTATAAATTCTTTATGTTTGTATCAAAATTTAATTAAATACTTTATGTTTTAAATGAATTATTTTAGTCATGTGTATCGTTAGTGAATTTTGGGATGAGGAAAAATCCTATAAAAGAATATAAAATACTTGGTACCGAGACTTGTTCGATGAGGCCACTCTGATGCCTAAGTCTATAAGGTAACTTAGTACAACAAATATGTGAATAAATGTTATCAAAACCAATTGTCGGGATATCTTAACTTGACATCTCCCCTCATATATAAGAATAGTAGGCAGTTATGTAATATAACCGTACTTATGATAATTGTTCACACTAGACTTAAATTCAAATCAAGAGAGTTGGTTACGCGGTATAAATGCCGTGTATCATCCATGTGGTGTGAAAGGCCGAGAGAGTTGGTTATACGGCATCTCGGTAGACGAAATGTTGAGTGTTGGATGAATGAAAACTGACTATCAATATTTGTCCCCTAACTCCTGTGTTCATGCAATTGATAAAGGGAGTTACACATATATATTGCACTAAAGGCCAAATGGGAGGAGACTCTTTAGATTTATGCCGAGTAATACGGAAAGTAGGATGGATTACATCCCAGCCAAAAGGTCGTCATTTCTAAACTCCCACCCATTCGAGAAACTGAGAAATTGGAGGCATAACGTCTGTTGCTTAGGTTATTATTTTGTGGCAGGCCTAATAACTGTCAAAGAGTTTTTAGCTGTCAGATTTCTATCACGAGACACGCGTTAGTGACCCGCGAGATTACCATATCAGCGCATCATTACTGTTAGAAGCAAATTTGCAGTTACAAGGATGAATAATCCTTATATAAAGTGATATTCACAGTCAAAATTGGCTTCTCTAGTCACATTTTAAACTTTCGTTCATTTCCTTATCTTCAACTCAAATTCTTTGATTTGTGTTTTATCATTTCAAATAACCATTTAGGTATGATTCGCAAAGTTGCTCGTTGACTTATACTTTCTAATTCCGAGGCAATAGAGACCGAAGCCACTTTCCCCTCCCCCCCCAAATAAGGAGTGAGGCAGCTTGTTCTTCGGGCAGTTCGGTCAATAGCATGGAGAAAAGGTAGGATAAACTTACTCAGATCAACAAGCTCTCTGTAGATAACTATCCTAAGGATAAGGAAGGGAGGTCCTTAGCTAAATATTTGTTCAACACGATAGCTTATTTTTGCGATTCTCTAGATGGAATCGCCAGTTCCGTCGATAGGGTTCTTGTCACAAAATATAATCAGTACTGGCAAGATCTTCCTGAGACATGAAACTTGAGGAGGCCGAGAGATGAGGAGAAGGTATACTTCCCTAGGGAATGCGAGTTTCGTATATACCTGAAATATTTAGATTTTGAGTTACGCTTCCCTTATTTGGCTTTTGTAAAGGGCTTTTTCAACTATTTTAAAGTCGTGTTGAGTATGTTCTCACTCAATACATACTGGCTTCCAGTAGCCTTTGAGATAGTCTATGAAGAAGTAGAAGTTAGGGTGATGCCTCAACTGTTTCGATATTTCTTCATGTTTCAAAGGTAGCCTGATGGGTAGTACTTTGCTGCTGCGAGGTATTGACGTAAGTTCATGGATGAGTTAGAATCTAAGATTCACAAGTGGCACAACAAGTTTGTGTCAATAATGTTTAACAAGGACTTGGACTTCTAGACCCAATGGATTGAGCTGATACATACAAAAGACATAAATCTAATGTCGAATGATGTAGCAGCAATGAAGGAAATTCAAGACAAAAGTAGAAATAAAATATTCTTTTGGGATGTCGAAAGAATTATATGGCATTATAAGAATGTGGAGCCAATATTTTCTAAAAAAGAAGGTACGCTAATGTAGTCCCACCATGCTAAGTATAACCACGAGGAAAGTCGTTCTTGAGACTTGGGGAGAGAATAGTGAACTTTGAGCCTTACTTGATACGGAAAATGTAAATTCTTATTTTTTCCATGTTTATATTAATTGGTGTACTTGTATCGTAGATATGGGCGCTGGCAAAGTTACTAGCTTAAGCTAAGGCCAAAAAATCCAACTCTGATAAGAGGGCAACCACCTTAACAACAACTACTCTGTCTATTGTCGTAAAGAAACCGGCAAAAGAAGCTGCAGCAAAGCAGATGGCTATATAGATCTCTCATCCTGCCAAGAGGTTGAAGGAGAATGAGAAAACACAACTAACCGAAGTTGTTCGTTTTGAGGAGCCTCCGGTCATGATTATTCAAACTTCTGTTGAGTTGAGGGATGGCAAGCATTAAGAGACACATCTCAGTAAGGAGGATGAAAATGCCATTGCTGCAGAAGGTTCATCACTGGTGATTGCGGTAGCTCTGAGTGGTGACAAAAGATCAAGGAAGGAGCTCGCCAGCTAACCACCTATCAAGAAATCTAAAGGCTTAGATAAAAGGGCGAAAGAAGCTATGCATTCCAAATCTCTCAGCATTAGTAGTGCCGAATTTTTTCCCAATAAAGAAGCGGCGAGTACTTTGTCCCTTGCTGGAGCCACCAAATTTTGGATACTAACTCGACCCTGGGAGATAGGATGAAACTTTAACTTTAATAGAAGGGATCATTCTTCCAAAACACAAAGGTATCGCCACAAACAATGTCAACAGGGTCGGCGGTTGCAATAAAGCCCATATCACAACTAAATTGTATGATGTGAGTATCTTTGATCATTGTTTTTTATTATCAAATTCGTTCGAGTAACTAACACATTTCTTTTTCCAGATGAGTAGCCACATTCTGACAACATTAGATGAGGCTGACAAAGTGGCAAAGAAGGTAATATCTTCAGTTGTATGTGTAATACTTAACCACTTTTGATTGTAATAAATGAATTTGCTGCAGAAAGTTGAGAATATGTGCAATGCATCAAAAGCTCAAATTGTTATAGCAAAAAATATGAGGATCAGGGCTGAGATGGAGGCGAGAAAGCTTAAGGAGGAACTTGTTGTTGAGAAATTGGCACAAGACCTTGCCACTGATGAAATCTTTAGCCTGAAGGCCAAAATGGAAGAACGGTACAAAGAGTTCGAAGGCTTGAAAGAGCTGTAGAAGAAAAAGGAAGAGTGCTGGGGTTGAGCCAAACTATATGCACGATGAGTGACGATGAAGACAAACTCAGGATGCAAATAAAGGAGTTAAAGACCAACAACTTGAACTTACAGAGCCGTGTTGCCAAGTTAGAGGAGACTGTGAGGAGGGGGACATCTATTGAAGAGGCTCTCGATATAATTACTCTAAGTCAGCAATACAGGAAGCTTTTACACAAAAAGTTGTTGGAGGGAGTTCAAGTGGTAAGAGAAGAGGTCTTGAAGCTTTATCCCGATTATGATTTCTCGTGTCTTGACTTTGCTAATATTGACGACAAAGTTAGTAATGCCGACGAAGATGAAGGTGACGAGACGGATGCCAAGAGTATCGATCAAAGTGATAATGAAGCTCATACCAAAGAAGTTGTCTACTTCGAGAACCCAACTGCCAAGGAAGCCCCAGCTAAAAAAATCACTTCTGCTGAATCTAAAGATAGGCCATATGACTTGCTGTATTGGTACATTGCATTCTTGTATAATTTATTAATTAGAACGTAAACGAGGTAATGCTGAGTTCTTTTGACAATTTCTCGTATTGCACTTTCTTAGTTTGTATGATATATGTATGTTGCTTTGTGATCTCATTCGTTAACATTTTTATTTGTCATACTATTTGTTTATCGGCATATTTTATTTCACATGCCATTTTTCTTTAGTATGTTTTATTTCACACACCTTTTGTTTCTTAGCATATTTTATTTCATACACCATTTTTTCTTAGTATATTTTATTTCACACGCCCATTGTTTTATACTATCTATTAACCATTTGAGATGTAGATTAGTTGTATTACTCGGCCGTAAGGTTAATTTGTATAGGTCGTTAATTACGTTAGGCTAGAACCTAGATCAATTCGTTTACCGTGCAGCGTGGAACTTGTTAATTTGGTAATCGTAACCAAAATATGACGAGACTTCAAATATATAATTGTCATAAATATTAATCTTACAAACATATTGGCTACCGCCAAAGATAGACGGTAGAAATCATCTTGCATTAATTGAAATAAAATTTCAGATTCTTAGTGTTCTAAGCTTGAGGGATGATAGATCTGTCTAATCTTTTTAGTCGATAGGCCCCTTGCTAACGACTTCCCGGATCTTGACAGGATCCTCCCAATTCATGCCGAGTTTTCTCTGATTTGCTCGCACACCAGTTGCTTCCATCTTATAGCAAATCAGATCTTTGGGTTAGAAAACATTGTGCTTCACTTTTTAATTATAGTATCTTACTATTCTATGCTGGTACGCCGTGACCCTAGCTTTTGCAATGTCTTGAATTTCCTCAATAGTGCCTAGATTCGCTATCAATCCGACTCAATTGAGTATAACATCAAAATTATGTGTCCATAGATTAGGCAAGTCCAACTTAATTAGCAATATGGCTTCAGTGCCGTAGGCTAACTTAAATGGTATCTCTCCTGTTGCAATTTTGTGAGTGGTTCTGTATCCCCATAAGACGTTTGGTAGTTCATTAAAACATGAAATGGTATCTGGTTTTAGGTATTTAAATCATGTACTGGCTGCATTCCTCAAGGTTGAGGAAAAGGCTTAATAGGCCACCGCGTCGCTTATACCATGTAACTTAGCCAGCGTACAGTAGTACTTTAAGTGGTCTTCAAGGTCTTTCGTCCCACCATATGTTTCAAACCAAAGTAGTTTAATGTGCCAAGTTATTACTTTTTCCAAAATCTTTGGGACAAAAGGACTTTTCTTGATTTAGAACCATTTGGTCATTGTAACAGGGGTGTTAACATGCGAGGGTTCCGCATGATACACATGCTACAGTTGCTTGTGCTTATCGATCTTCTTGAGAGCAAGAATTGAAGGTTTCGCTCTTTTGGCAATTCAAGTGAATAAATTGAATCGTCAACACTGTTGGCATCCTGATCCCTATGCTCTTTATCTCTATTCGAGTGAAAACTTTTATAAAAAAGATCAAGGATTTGTTTATGTTTGTTATTTAACTCGGAATTTTGTTTGGCTAAATTGAGCCAAAGTTGCTCGAGTCGAGTTAATCATTGTCCATCAACATGCTGACTCCCTCCTTCAGGGTGGTAGGAGGAAGTACTAGCACCTGTACTTCTAATCATTCTAATTTTAACCACATGGTTGTGTTTTGACAAAAATAGACAGCGTTAAATGTTGTTAGTGAATTTTAGGATAAGAAAAAATCTTACAAAAAAACGTGAAATATTTGGTACTATGACTAATTCGGTATGGCCATTCTGATATTTAAGTCAGTAAGGTAACTTAGTAAAGTAAATATGCGAATGAGTGTTAGGTCCTTATCGAGTTTCTTTTCGATATTTATAGATAATTGTAGTATCCAAAGTAGTTATCCAAATAACCGCTAAGACATGTAGAAATTTCTTAACTTGATATCTCTTCTCATATGTAGGAGTTGTAAGTGATTATGTAATATAATCGTGCTTATGATAACTGTTCGTACCAAACTTAAATTCAAATCAAGAGCACTTCTTATACTCGGTATAAATGCTGTGTATCATCCATGTGGTACGAAAGGCTAAGAGAGTTGGTTACGTAGTATCTTGACCGATGAAAGGCCAAGTATCCAACGAACGAAAATTGACTATCAATACTGTGTATATATTTATATCAAAATTCAATTATGTTCTCTTAAAATATTTCGTTTCATGAGTCTTTCATGTTTTTATGATCATATCTGAATTATTCGTAAAATTAAGGGTTTTCCTTATTAACATAAGATAACGGTATTATTCGAAATATAAATTCAAATGCAAGAATTATACAGTAGATGAGCAAATCAAAATGGTGGCCGATTTGATGGACATGCATGTCTTTATTCGCTTTAGCTACATGATCTTTGTTTTCTCGACAGGCTGTAGCTTAAGTTGACTACATCCATTTGGAAGTTCGAAAATACGAGAAATTTGGAGGACGCCGAACCACAAAACGACAATTCCAAAACATGTGAAACGCCGAAATAACTTCCCGCGTTACGCGTTTTTAACTTTAATTAAATGATATGTAATCGCGTCCAGCTAAGAAGGAAGGGGAAAAAAAATATTCCCCAAACAACTTGGTGGACCCCCATTTTCAAAAGTGTATAAGATCACTCATCTTTTTATCTCCTTTTCGGTACTCATCTTTTTTTTTTTTTTGGAAAGATTTGGCTAAGACCGGCTGCATGTGGTACACGATCACCGGACTTCTAAAAGGCATCAAACGGAAAACTAGTTTGAGCTAAAATAATCAAAAACCTGCTCCCTAAGATAGTTTTAAAGTATTCCAATGTATGAGAGCCGTTCTGATTCCATGAAGCTGGAACCAAATTGCAATCGTACTGAGTTTGGAATGGATTTCCAAAATTTTAATCTTATTATAAGTCTCAAAATCTATTAAGAATTTTATATTAAGTCTTAGTATGACTTGAAATTTGACTAGTCGATTAATAATTCCATAAGATAAATAAATAATAGAATCTAATAAAAAAACCACTTATCTAATAAGCTAACCTGTTTTAACTAAAATAAGTTATGAGTCTAGGAATAAGGGTCTAGTTAGATCATAAATCGTCTCATAATCGGTTTATTTATATATGAATCATAGCTCAATAGGTCCAAATCGATTCCAAGCCAATTTTGAACCAATCCTTGGCTATATGGGTCAAAGAATAAGGTTTTGTAACCACACGTCCATATTGGAGATGAAAGTACATTAATATATATGTCATACATAACAATAATTATCTTTAAAAGTGAAATGATTTGAATAATTACTCAAAACAAGTTTACATAAAATTTTGAAAATCATCTTCATATTCTTAGACAAATTAGTCTCTTAAGTTAAAATTCAAACTGTTGGATATTCTATTCTTTTACCAAAAACTCGATTTAAACCCTTCAGAGTATAAGATTGCAATCGAAATCCTCTCCGACCATATTGAAAAATATCCTATCAAGTCTATAACCTCTGTAGTTGTTTTTTACTTTGCGTTGACTTCAGTGAGAAGAATAATTCATTACTGTAAAAGGTCGCTGATTCCTCATAAAAGCTGTCAGAAGCTAGGAAAAGGAAAAGAAAAAGCAATCAGAAAGCTTAAATTTTCTTTTCGATATAACTTAAAATTGAAAATTTTAGTTTTTTTTTTTTTTTCCCCTGAGCACTAAAAATCTAATGTGGATAATAAGCGCTAAAAAATTAAATTGACTGCTATATAAAATATTTTATTATCCGAGGAAACCGGAAAAAAAAAAAAAAATTACCAGAAACGATAGATAAGTCTAGATAAAAAAAGTAAAGTGACCGGGCAATGTTGAGGCCAATATTTTTCTCTATCAATCAACGTGAGAAGTACTAGAAATAGTCCTATCGCAAATTACTAGCCAAAGTCAAAACACATATATTAATGCAATGATTGTAGACACACCTGTTAAATCAATTGTCCATCGTGAATAGGTTAACTCAAACTTTGCCTTTTAAAACTTAAAAGATACAAATAAGCTAGAACGGTGCTTTAGCAATAATTTGGAAATTATAGTATATTACTAATAATTGATAATGAAATCACACTTTAAAGTTTAAGGATATATCCATCCATAATACGAGGAAATGTGTTTATTATTTACACTTTAGTTATTGTTTAACATTATGTTGAAAAAATTTAGTTGGCTAGACTTAGAATTTAGGGATTTGGAGATAAACTATACCTATAGGTTTCGTTAGGGATAATTACCAGGGATAAATCAGTTTGAAATTAACTTTGAATCGCTAGTTTATAAAGTAGTAAAAGAGTAAACCAAGCCTAGTCATTAAGGAGAAAGGTTTGAGCTGATTTAGTAACATTTGAATTATAGGATTTTTTTTTTACTTTTTTCTTTTAAATTTCCTTAATTATTATAAATAATTTGTAAATTATTCATCTTTTTTTTTTCCTAACTAAATCTAAAATTTTATGTTGCTTGTAAATAAAAAATTTTATTTTCGATTCAATTTTTATTTATCCCAAAATAATTTATTTAAAATGTGTGGCATGAATATGTAATATTATATTATATATAATATATATGTATATTATAGTATATTAATTATTATACATTATATATAATATTTACTTGACTGCATTATATAATATAATATGAATAGTATATTATATATAATATATTAGATTATATATATATGGTATATATATAATATATTATATATTATTTCTATATATATATATATATTTTTTTTTTTTTAATTTTCGAAATTCACTTAATTTTAAACCACCGATTTTGATGACTTGCGAAGCCAATGGATTGCCATATGTCTAAAACTTTAAAACTCGATGAATCAACACCTAATTCAAATCCATCTAAAGTAAACCCGGATCAATTTATGGTTTGGATCAAGCCGTTACACAAATCTAGTTTTTCCTATTATGACGGAACACTGAGGAAAGCAAATTGGAGAAGAAGAAACTCCACNTTGATAAGTTAGTGGTTTTGAACCGGTTCGAGGTCTTTGAACCGTTTTTTTTTTAATTTTATTAATTTATTATATATATATATTAATAATTTCTAATAATGTAATCTTCTTTTGCTTTTTTTTTTATGTATATTAATTCATTAATAATTTCTAATTTTTTTTATTAATTTCCAACTTAATGTGATTCCAAATTTTTTTTCTTTTTTTCCTCAAATTTTATTTTTTTCTCATATTCAAATTCTTAATATTTGATAAGTTTTGAATAAAAAACTTACATTAACTGAAATTGAATTTTCTATCTATCCTTAATACATAATTAATTTATGATTAATCATTTATCATTAATTTAAGATATTATTTAAAAAAAATTATCATTCAATATCGCAAATAAAGTAGCTTTAACATTCAATGACTTACTAGATATTATTAAATTATTTTTTCCGACTTAGTGACTTCTCTTTTCTCTTTCTCTTTCTCTTCTCTTTCTCTTTCTTTTTTTATATTATTTTAAGGGGTCAATCGACCAAGCCGACCTCAAGTCGACGGTTTGTGACTTGCCAATTTGGGCGATTCCACCCTTTTAAACCGCTTAAGCCCTTAAAGCCCGGTAGCTCACCAGGGTGATTCGGCCTATCCACTTTCGAGCCAAGCTGGTTTAAGGCCCACCTAAACTGGTTCGCGGTTCAAAACCAACCCTACCCAAGTCTAGGTGAGAGGATATAAGATAGGTTAAGTGTAAGATTTTACATGTATTTTATACTATTAAGTGTTGATTCTCAAATTTTGGTTTGGAATTTACCATAATATAGGAACCATCCAAGAATTTGTAGAAAAGTTGCCTAATAAACTATCCATAGGTCATAATTGGTGCATTGTCATCTTTAGGATTAGGTAAAAAAATTGCAAATCGTGGATTGAACTGTAAACTAAATCAAACCAAAAAGTCATTTTTTTTTTTTTTTTGTAAATCATTCAGTTCGCGGTTTGGTTCGATTATATATAAACAATTCGAAAAACAAACTAAATTGAGCTATTTGGTTAAACTAAAAAAATTTCATGCAATTGTGTTGTATTTTTTTTTTTCATTAATCTTCATGGATATCATCAATTTTTTCATATTTTGTTTTATTTTTTGTTTTTTTTTTTAGGTTAATTATTAAGATTTAGTTGAGTGAGTTCCATATGAAATTTTAAATTTAAAAATTTTCCTTTTCTAATATGTTTGCAAATCAAGGGTTTGTACATGTTTCTTATTTCTTTTCCAATCTTTAGCATGTCTCTTTTATTTTATTTGTATCGTTTTTGAATGGGTAGCTCTACTTCTCCTTCCTTATTATTGTTTGTTGGAACAAAGTCGCTTTTCCTCATCTAATCAAGTTGGGTTTGTTAAGTTTTTATACAACTTTTTTATTAAGTATCATTACACATGATAAATGTATGAAAAAATCAACTAGAAACATATACAAGTTTAATAGAAAGGAAAATATGTTATTAGAAATAAAAATATTTAGCCAAAATTTGACATGAACAGTTCGAACCGTAAATCGAACTGGATTAAATCGAACCGAATGATTAGATTTGATTTCAAAAAAGAAAAACCCGAATCATTATATTAGATTTGGTTCGATGAGGGAGAGTAATATCGACGTTCAATAGAGAATTGATTAGAATTTGCAGATCCTTTGTTGAAGTTACATAAGAGAAGTATTCCAATGGGAGCAAAACAAACCGGAAGATGTTATGCGATCGGAAAGGAAAAATGACTACTAAATTTTATTTCCATCAATACAGTTTATATACCCAAATCTTTAATAGTAAAATGGGAATGTAAAGCACTTTTAAGGTATGAAATAGTAAGATCATTGTTACTTATGATAATCATATCATCAACATATAGAAACACCATAAGAAAGCTATCGATACGATTGCGAATGGAAAGAGAATAATCACTTTTGGACTAATAAAACCCCTGTTGATCAGAAAATTAGAAATTTCAATATTCCATTTTCATTATGCCTGTTTCAATCCATATAACAACCACTTAAGTCAACAAACCTGACTTGGTAAAGCTTTAAAATACCCTTAAGGCAGAGTCATGTAAATCTCTTCATCAATATGCCCATGTAAAAAGGCATTATTGATGTCATCTTGATATAAAAGCTAATTACGAACAACGGCAACAGTAAAGAGAATGCATACTAAGCCTAACTTTGTAACTGGAGAAAATGTATCCGTATAATCCTCTCCCCTAACTTATGTATAACCTTTAGCAACTAGTCTAGCTTTATACCTTTCAACAGACCCATCAGGCCAAAACTTAACTTTGTAAACCTATTTAGATCTGATAGCTTTATTGCTTTTAGGTAACTCAGTAAGTTCCCAAGTATCATTCTTTTCCAAAGCATCTAACTCAAGATTCATAGCATTAATCCATTCATTATGCTTAATAGCTTGCAAATAACAACTTGGTTTAGGAACAGTCAATGCGTTACCCAAGGAAACAATATATTTATGTGGTAAGTGAGCAAAGGTGTATACATCAAACAGAGGATATAAATATGCATCTGAAATATGTGGAAATGAAACAGAACTAACAGTATATACATAGTCCTTTAGCTACTGTGGAGGTCATATAGCTCGAGAAGATTTTCAACATTCATAAGTAGAGATAGTGTTATCATTAGAAGTTGGTAAATGCACAGAATCCATAGTAGGGGCAAAAACATGGTCAAAAGGCTCAAAAGAAACATGTAAGTGCAAATCAGGATGGTGAGAAGAAGAAACGGACTCAGCATTAGTATCAAATACTGTAGAACTAGTAGACAACTGAAAAGGAAAGATATGTTCATAAAAAATGATATCTCAACTCATAAAATTGTTCTTACTTACAAGATCAAATACCTTATATCCTTTTTGTCCTTGAACATAACCCAAAAATACACATTTAAGTCCTTTTGGGTCTAATTTGTCATGAGGAATTGGATGTTTAGCAATAAAGCATAAACACCCTATGGTTCTAAGATGAGTATAATCTAGCTTATATCTAAACAAGGTTTCAAATGGTGTTTTCCAGCTTAATGAAGCCATTGGCATTCAATTAATGAGATAGGTGGCAACAAGAACACATTCACTCCAAAGTTCCTTTGGTAAATTGGCATGAAGTTTAATTGCTCTAGTAGTTTCTAGCAAATGTCGATTCTTACGTTCTACCCTCCCATTTTGTTGAGGCATATAGGTCAATGTGTGTTGGTGTACTATCCTTAATTGATCAAATAAGGATTGACAAATGGATGATAAAAATTCTAAACCATTGTTAGTATGAACAATTTTAGGAGTGATATCAAATTGATTATGACCATATTTGATGAATTTATCAAGTACAGAGAATACTTGAGTTTTATTATTAATCATGTATGTCCTAATACTTCTACTAAAATCATCAAGAATGGTGACAAAATAATTTGCACCAATAATTGAAGTAATACGATAAGGTCCCCACAAATCAATATGTAACAAATGAAAAGCAAAGATTGATTTGTGTTAACTGTTTGGAAAAGGAAGCTTGTGCATCTTAACTTCATGACAATAAGAACAACATAAGTTTTTCAACTGAGAAGAAGAACAAAAATCAAGATGTTGTAATTTTGAGGGTAAAATATGTCCTAATCTAGCATGTAGTAGTTCAGTTGAAACAGATTTATTACAAGGACGCAAAAGGGTTACAGTAGAAACTTCTACTTCTAATGAGGGACAACCATTAGTAGCTTAAGGGCTTAGTACATAAAGTCCACAAACCTCATTTGCTATAGCAACAATGGACTTAGTTGTCTGGTACTAAAAATTACATGAAGTAGGTGTAAAGGTTACAATTAGCTTCAAGTCATGCAATAATTTACTAATAAAAAGAAGGCTATGGTTGAATTTAGGAACAAAGAACGCATTATGCAATGTGAGACTTGGAAAAATGTGAACAGTTCCAACTACTGTTACATATTTCACATTGCTATCTAGTAATTTGATAGGAATTGGTTCATAAGGGTTCTTTTGTCAGTAAGCAAAGAAGATAAAGGTGTCATATGGTCAGTGGCACCCGTATCCACTATCCATGAACTACAATCAATTTCATATACTTAAAACAATTGTTTGTAAATGAGATAATACCTGAAGAATGAATCATATTAGATGCTGTAGTAAGTTCCTCTGATTCAACTTGCTTATTCTTCATGAGTTTCATAACTTCTTGATACACATTCTCAACCAACATAGGATCTACTAAAATACTTGCACAATAATCTCTATCATTAGTGTGATAGTCGAAAGGTGTATCCACTTGTTGTAAGCCCTAAAGTTAAGCCAAGTGTTCATAAGATTGAACTTAGAATATAAAGTTTAGGATGATCAATTAAAGAATCCGATTAAACCTAAATTATAAACTATGGACAGAAAAATTAGTAAAAACGATCTCGTAAACTTGAATTTAAGAAAATAAGTAATAAATAAGTACACCATATGTATTTACGTGTAGATAAAAACATGTGAAATTTCTTAAATTGCCTAAAACTTAGTAAATAATTAAGGAAAATTATTAATTAATTAAGGAAAAATTAGAAGAAAATTAGAGGAATCAAGAATGAAGTGGATGTGGTCGTAGTAAGTCAGAAAGTGCAGAAAAAAAATTGCCCAATCAAAATTAAGCAACACAAAAGTCAAAAACTAAGAGATTTAGATAATGCCTTATTTAATTTAATGCACATTAATTACCACAAAGCTTTAAAACTAAGGAAAAAATTTACGGAGCTCCTTTAGACAATTAGAAATTAGAGAAAAATAGAGAGCATCAAAATTTGAGAGAAAAACCAGAGAAAAAAAAAAAGAAAGAAAAACTATGTAATTAGGGTTAGTGAGCCAAACTCACATACCACCATCACCACCACCATCCCACTCCAGACCCACCGTCTAGGCCGACCGACACACTTAGATCGGAGTTGGACGGTTAAAAGGCATCGAACCAAGTGAGTCTCTTATCTGCTCCGATTTTATATAATTTCTTAAAATTAGTTGTTTTGTCCAGAAAATTATGAAACTTGTTATTCCGAGGTTTTATTGTATGTAGATTTAGGAAAAAATAGTGATTAAGTTTAATCACATCTGAAAATATAGGGTTCTTAACAAATTAAGCAAAACCTAGCATGATTAAAACTAGAAATAAATAGGCTTAGGAGTGTAGTTTGGAGCTCAAATTTTTTCTGTAGAATGCTTAAGTGATATAGAATAGTGCTATAAAACCATTTTTTAAAAATTAATTTTATAAATTTTTAAGTAAATTTTTAGCCCTAAAATGATGGAAAAATTAGGTAATTTTGGGTTAATTAAGTAATTAAGTAATTAATTACTGATTTAGATAGTAATTAGATGTTTAGGAATGTTAATCTCTATTGTGGAAACCTAATCCTAGCCTTTGGAATATTAAGTGTAATTAATTTAGGAATTAAGTACTAATTGTAGGAAATTAGGAATATGTGGAATTGAAAATTTAATAAATATGAAAAAATAGAGTTATTTAGATATTATTATAGTAAAAATTAGAATATACTAAATCTAAAACAAAATTTAATTTTAGGTAATTGTATAAAAAAATATAAGATTTTCTCACATCGGGAATAAGTCCGGTATCCCAATTAAGATTAGTATGTACTGAACAGTTTAGAATACTAAATTAAGACCCAATAAAATATTAGAATACTCGAGCTTAATGTGATTAATTTCACATTAAGATTCGAGCATATTTAAGACTTTAGAATCAAAACTATAATCTAATTTAGGATCCGAACCCCGAAATAAGGTAAAAAGAATCAATAGTACATAATAGGTATACATGGAAAAAAAATGAGTTAAATTATAACTTATAATATGAATCCTTAAAGTATAAGTACTAGAAAGACCTATTTATATTATAGGATACCTAGAGATGAATTAGCTTGCAACTAAGTGATCGGGCGATTAAGAAATTCTAAGTAAGTTGGGTTATTACTTATTGTATTAAAGTACTATTTTTATGGTACTCGGAAACTTAGGATTGTATATGGTTGTTATTGTAAGTAGTTTACGCATGCGTTTAATGAATCTGAATTTGTGCTGAAATTTGTAATATGATTGATTTTGTGTCATGATTGAATTAGTGTGAAATTGTTTGAAAAGCCTAAATGAAATTTAATCTTATTTGACTATAATGACCTAAAATGTCATGTATTGCAACTGGTTAGGGGATCATTAGGATTCTTCAACCAAATAACGACCCCTTCAAAAGGGATAGCGCAAGATTGCATAATGGTACCTTCTTTATCCTTAGTCGAACTAAGTGACAGGAGAGGAGGTCGTGGTGAGGGTGAAGTCAATAGTTCGAAGGTAATCACAGGAGGAACGATGTCTCCATTGCACAAACTTGGGTTTGGTTGTGAGCTACTACATAACATGGAAACTCTTCAACCTGGATTAGAGCAAGTGAAATTTCTCTGATTTTACAACGGATCGGACTACGTTGTGCGATGACACTTGATTGTTGCATTACATGAAAATAATTGTTTGATAATCTTGTTTGTGTTTGTATATATTCATGAGTTTCCAATTCAACTTACTGAGCTGTAGTTGCTCATATCCTTATAGATTCTTTTATAGGTCCTAATTTTTTAGTACTTCAAGTATTATGCCGCCTTACAATTACCTAGAGATTAGTTTTTTTGAAGCCAGGGGTGTAAAGATCAATTTACTTAGTAGTTGATGTGTAGCTAGAGTATCCTTTATAGTTTAAGGATGAAAGACTGATAGTTGTTATGTAAAATAGTAAACCGTTATGTTTATGTAGAGTTTCTTGGGAAGTTTTGTAGACTTTACATATAATTATATATGTTTATTAAAAATTAGTGATATTTACCATAATTGTAGTTAAACATTTAATTGGACCGTTTACTTCAAAGCGAGGAGTTATCGATGCCTTGTGTAGATCATGTCTATGGTACGTACTATAAGGCTAGTTACTATCATAGAATAGTTTGCACGGCGAGACTGTTATGATTATGCGACTTCAAGGCGTAACACTTGTTTCTTTTCTGTTGCACAATATGAAGCTTAATGTTTATTAAAAGCTCCTTTCCCTTTCTTAATCATTTGTTTCCCTTTATACAAATCAGGGTATCCGATTATTTGGAAACAATTCTCCATAGTATGTCCCTTTGATTTGCACTGTTTATAATATGACCTAGCTACCACTAGTTTCTGTTTCTTCTTATCTACACTCACTCGATTGGAAATAAAAGCTGTAATATCCATGTTTTGATTCACTATAGTAGTGATCTAGCGTTAAGTCTCAACCTGTTGTACAGGATAAAATGCTCGACTAATGGAGGGAAGTGGATCTATGCCAAGGATCTGACTTCGAACACTCTCATAACAATAAAAAAATCCCATAAGGAATTGTATGAATTTATTTTGAGATTCAAACTCAACAATTCTATTCCTCAGCTCATATGTGCAGTACTCCATTCGACCACAATTACACATTGGATAAGCATTCAACACTTGCATTCATCCCATATCTTCTTCATCTTTTTATAGTAAACAGTTACTATCATGTTTCCTTGTTTAAGACAACAAATCTCTTGCTGTAGTAGATAAACAAGTAGACTGTTTATGTGTCCATACTGATCTTCTATTGCATTCCATAAATCCTTTGCAGATTGAACATACAAATAATTCAAAGACAAATCTAAACTCATTGAATTTAACAGCTAACATCGAACCATATAGTCGCATCGTAACCATTTAACAAGTTTAGGTGAATTATTTGCAGGTTATGGAATTGAGCTATCAATGAAACCAAGTTTTAACTTTGCACATAAACCAAGTTTTATGAAATAACTCCATGCGATGGAATTTGTGCCATTAAAGACTACATTTCTTAGCAACATATTTGGATTATCTGACCTTGATAGAAACAATGGATCTATGTTTGTCCGTTCAACTATTGCCATTGCTCAAATAAAAAATTAAGTTTAGATGAAAATTATAGACTGACTGTAAATGATGAAGATAATGCGCCGTTACTCGCTTTGATACCATGTTGATGCTCAATAGAGAATCGATCAGAATTTGTAGATCCTTTGTTGAAGCTGTACGAGAGAGGTATTCTAATGGGAGCAGAACAAACCGGAAGATGTTATGTGATCAGAAAAGAAAAATGACTACTAACTTTTATTTCCATCAGCATAGTTTATATACAAGAAGTTTCATCACAACTAACTATAACTATTTCAATTAACTCTAAGTTCTCAATCAATTACTAAACTAACATGTGATAAATATAACTCAATTCATCTTACAGCTTCTAAGCTTAACAAGTAAACCGTATCGAACTAAACTACTCTCACTCTTCATCTATATTTGCTACAACAGTTTAATCCTCATACTTCTCTTTAATGAATAATTCTAAATAACCTTCATAGGATGTTGTAATTATGAGATCTTATATAAAAAGTAGTGGATATAAACTATTTTGAAATCATAACAAAAACTTTGAAAATTTGTATGTCCCCACTAATTATCATTGTGGATTCCAAAGAATAAACCTATCAAATTCAAATTATTCCATAATTAAAACTTCAATAGGACTTAACCATTAAAATATTTGGATTATATTTTGTTTCTCTGGAAAAAGGTAATTCATTTGTGGTAAACACTGAATGGAATTCAATATGAACTTAGTTAAAAAATAAGCTAATCTAATTAACAACATATGAGGGAATATATGAAAATGGTAGAGAAGAGAACATGGAATTCTCACCAGTGACAAATGAATGCAAAGAAAATATGTCAAGATTATCTTAGGGTCAAGAGAAATTAAATGATGTCAAAAGTTATGAGACTTACGAGAGTACAAGGGAAGCAAACAATGAAGAATAAAGGATATAATATACTTTTCGATTTTTACTTTCTACAATAATAAATGATTTTGGTATTGTGCACATGTTGAGATAAAAATAATATATTTTGAAATTTTAAATATCATTGACTAAGAATTTTCATAAGGTGGGTACATGGTATCTTGAAACTTATATCATGTATACTTTATATAGGGAAGATATTGTATGTTGTACCCCATCTTGTGGGGGGTAGGTTTGCAAAATTAGTGCTAGAATTTTTTTATGATTGTCAATATTTATTTGAAACTTGCCTTATCATAGAGTATAGAGCAAGTTTCAAATTCCAACAATGTAGTGACTCCATCCTAATCAATTTTAGTTAGGTTTATCTATATAATCTTCATTCAAATATATTTTATAACTGTTTTAGCTCGATTTAGGGTCTAAAATCAAAGTGAGTGAGAACCAACCAAAGGAAGAGCCGAAAGTACTTGACATCATACATATTTTATTAGGGGAAAAGGAGAAGAAGAAGAAGAAGAAGAGGGGATTAAAAAAAAAAAAAACCAAAGGGCTAAAAGGGGAATCGGATGGCAAGAGGGATAGAGGAAATTGCATATGAGTTGCCTAGATATTTCACTGAGTAGTACCATCACAAACTTATTGAGTTTGTTCATACACATATTAGCTAGAAAATTTGTTTTCAACCAACATGACATTACAATTATTTCGCATTGATGGGATTTATGAGAGAAGGATCTAATGTATTAATATTTGATCAAACCTTTGAATGTAGGACTACATGTTTTGATTTGACATCTTTTAGCTGGCTAATAGAATTAATATATATATATATATATATTTTTACCAACTTTCTCAATTTCTTTTTTTAGTGTTCATCATTACTCTAGTTCTTAAAAGGAATGGAAAATTTAGGGTATGTTTATTTCACTGAACATGTTCTTTTTGGCTTTATTTGATGCAAATACTAGTAAGTTCATTTGTTATAAGTTGTAAGGGAACATAAAGAGAATGGTTCATTTAACCACCAATGCTAACGTTTAAAAAAAAATTAATAGAAAATGAGAAGAATTATTTAACCTTTCTAATTTTAACTTGTTTTCTCCATTTTTTTATTAGCATTTTCGGTGATGTATCCATCACTATTAGTCATTGATAGCCTCCTTTGTACAACTCAAAATCATTGGTAACTACAATCTTATAAGATAATATTTAATGGTTTTAAACTTTTGGTTATGATAAATAATGGAAAAAAAAAGTCTGAAAAATATGCCATGCTCCAAACTCCACTTTTGTCGTAGAAGTAGACTTCTCAATTGCTTTCATAGATGTGGTATATAGAGGATGCTAATAACTAAACTATTCTAAAGTGTGAACCATGACAATTAGTGGAATCATATACAACCATAGGAATACTATAGAAATAAATAATGAGGCACATTTTCTAATCAATCACATACATAACTTACATATGCTGCCTAAGTGGTAGTTGTACTAGACTTCTAACATATCACAAGCTCAATGGCTCCTTTTAGCCATCTTAATACATATTTTGCTGAGGATTGGTGTTGCATTTGATACCCTAACTTTCCTTAAATGTATAATATATTATCTAAACTTTCAAAAGTTTAATACTTAATTAAAGTTTTCATTGTCATTTATATTACTTGACTTAACTTTGTCATTGTTCGTTTGTTGACATGGCATGAATTAACATGTGGTAGTAGCATGAATTGGCTAGTTGCAACTTTGACATGTAGCACTTGTTTTTAGTATTTGACTTAACTTAGCATGATACACGAAACCTTTTGCTAACATGGCACGAAATGTGGCAAAATCATGAATTAACATGTGACATCTTCTTTTAAAGGAAAAATACTTTTACCAACTTATATCCATACGTAGTTCACATTACACACTCTTGTACCTTTTTACTCATGAATATTTATCACATGAATTGATATGTGACATCTTCTTTTAGAGGAAAAATGCTTTTACTAATAACCAACTTATATCTATACATAGTTCACATTACATTCTCTTATATCTTTTTACTCATGAATATTTACGATAATGTATAATATCTAGAGAGTTTCTTTCATGTAATATTCATGTAGGAAATTTTATGAGGGTATGGGGTTTTGAAATGCAAGTTGCAGTTTTTGCAAGAGAAGGAGTTAATTTTGACTCTTTTTCTTTTTCACTTGATTTAATTTTTAATTTAAAAAAAATGCTCAATCTACTTTTGAATCATACAAAAATTTCTACAAGAATACTTCTAAAACATACTTAAAATCCATATTAAAGTAGAATCTTCAAGTATGTTTTACAATTGAAGAGCCCTCTTTGATACGAATTTTTAGCACATTTTAGAAGTGTTCTTGTAGAATTTTTTGTATGATTTAAAAGTAGTCATGAAGTAGATTAAGGATCGAGGATTTTTTTTTCTCCTAAATTGAAAGTTAAATCAAGTGAAAAAAATTAAGTTAAAATTGACTTCTTCTCTTATGAAAACTGTAAGTTGTAATTTAAAACACCATACTCTCATATATTGTTCTACATGGAATGCTACATAACAAAAGCCCTCTATATATTATATATTATCTCAAATACTCATAAGTAGAAAAGTTCTAGAGAGTGTAGTGTTAACTATACTTGGATGTAAGTTGGTTATCAGTAAAAATATATATATATTTTTTTTCTCTAAGAGAAGGTGTCATATGTTAATTTATACTTATGTCATGTATCATACTACATTAGTAAGAGATAAGTTACGTCGGATATTATAAAAGGTACCATGTGTCGATTCATGCCACTGTCACGTGTTGATTCATGTTATGTCAATAAATGGAAATTAACGGAGTTTGGTTAGGTAGTACAAATAACAGTGAAAGCTTCAATTAAATATTAAATTGAACTTTTAAAATTTTAGGTAGCATATTGCACATATAAGGAAAGTTTATATACCAAATGCGACATTAACCATTTTACCAATACTATCTCTCATAACCTTGAAATCCATGCATATACTATGAGCGACTTGACTCTTGACGTTTGAGTGACCTAAGTTACAAAAAAGACTATAATGAAATGAGAAAAATTGACAGGTTCAATAAAAGATAGAATACTTGCATTATACTATACACAAAATTAACTAGGGTTATGATACAACTATTAGTTGCAATATTTGCAATCATGTACCAATATAAATTATTGTTTGGTCTAATGTGAGATTATAGAAATAACTTCAGCTTTATTAGGGTTTCAAGGAGTTGCATTGAGGATAGGCATAAGTATGTAGTTAGTAAACTTAAGTAGTGCAATGAGTCACTTAACACATTCGAAGGACCTTTTCAAATTTGTTCTCAAACCCGGCATGATTAGAAATTGATCTTTGAAAGTTATTTTTTTCCTAAAGTTGCATAAAGTTTCAAACCAATGGTGTTAATTGTTTAGATCTTTGAAATATTTTGTGATATCATTATGATATTATCTTTTTAAAAAATATACATAATGATAACCATTAATTTGTAATTTCGGTAACCTTAAGAAAAAAATAACTTTAGAAGATTCAATTCTATTGTGATTGCTTTTCTTTTTTTTATTTAATGGGGTTAGGAAAACTTTGCTCTTTTATTTTGGGATTTAATCCCATAAATTTGAGTTTATAAGTAAAATCTTATACAAAACATCTTATTTTTAAAAATAAACTTTGCATCTAATTTTTGTTATTTTGTCATAATTTAAACTTAATTGATGAAAGATTTGTTGAACTTGAATTTTGGAATGAATGTTTTGAGTACAAATTTTTCAAGATGTGCAAAGTATCCTTTTTCAAAACATTCATACCCTAAATTCTATCACTTGTTCATATACTCCCTTTTATTGTCCAAATATATACAATCTTATATGATTATACCAGTTATATCGGTAAACGGATATAATGGTCTTAATATGTACCATAATGACATCTTGTTATTATCACCTCGTAGGAAACATTCGACTAATTTGAAAATCAATAAAAACATTACATATAGAGATGTTGTCGAATCCAATTTAAATAGTTGATTCAAACATATAAGAAGGTAAAAAAATTAAAGAAATGGAATCGGGTTGAACTATGGTTTAACTAGGTTGGATCGGATTGGTTTTATAATCGAGTTAGATTGAACATGATTGAATCACAAGGGTTAACTTAGATTTAATATATATAAGGATGCAACTGGACAAATCGTTAAAGGGTGCTTAACTCATTAAACCCAATAAAAATCCTATAGAGTTTAGGATTGGGTTTAGAGATTATAAAAAAAAAAACTCAATGGAAAATCAAATCCGAAAATATTTATTCTTAACTTATGTATAATACATATTTTATACAAATTTTACATTATGCAATATATTTGAATATTCATTCTTATTATTTTTAAAGTTAGTAAATATAATTCTAATTCTAATTTTACTTAACTTCTTTTCTCTTTTAATCTTTTTTTTTTAATTTCATCTAAACCTCGTAAAACATCCATTTCTATGGAGTTTTTTTTATTCTATAAAAGTCCATCTCTATAGAAAGTAAAACCTTATAAGAGTTTTATAGGATTTTGATAAACGCTAAATCCTATAAAAATAGGTTTGAATTTTATAAAACTTACCTCGAATCTATTCCGATTGCATCTCTAATTCAACAACGTTGGTATTTAATAGGAGAAATAGCTGTATAATAGTAGCGATGAAGAATTAAAAAGTTAGACCCCCTGTTAAGAAAGATTGGGATGACCATAAATCAATTCTGTTCACCCAACATTAGAAAGATCCATATCTAACGTCAAGATTTGAGTCTATTCAGGTAAAAAATATCTTATAATTATATGGGGTTGTCGCTATCCATTCAAGCAAAAATTCACTTTCATTTCAATGATTTGTCAGATTTACGAGATGAAAAAATAATAGAGGACCTGGGCCTTTTGAATTGACTACTAAACTATTAGACAATAGTCTTTGTGGGCCAATTAAGAACTGTTTTAGACAGGCATATATGATGGACAACTTGATGCTCCTTTAGACAAAGGAATTCTCAAGAAGCTTTTTCAAAAGCTAAATATAAAACCGGCGGGATCAGACCATTAGTTTGTCGTCTTATCATGCTAAATTCGGTCTACGAAATCTAATAAGATGAAAATGAATGTGTAAATTTTTATGAATAGAATAAATTGATAATAGTTATTTTTTACAGTTATCTTAAGATATCATAAATAGATATAAAAATATATTATAAAACATTAAAGAACATTTCTATCTTTAATCTTATAAAAGAATCATAATTCTTTATTTTTCAATAGTAATAATATCATAAAATAGTCATTCTATCTATTAAATATAAAAATATATAAGTAGATAAGAAAAAACCATTTTACTCCATTATTATTAAATTAATCAAACGCGCTATAAAAGTTGTAATCATCCAACGATAAATTGGAGGTTGGACTATAAAATAACTCATAATGTGACAGCATTTATTAATGGTTAAGAAAATATATATTTCCATATATCGATACACTCGTCCCTTGGAACCTTATTTAAAATATCATTTGTTAATTCAAACCGTACTGGACGATTGCAACCCACCTATAGTCTGACATGACCTCTAATCCAACCGCTTTCAGATTGTACCCTTGTGGAACATATTTAACGAACAAAGTCTGACAATTCTGTAACTCGTTCCAGGTGCGAAGTCAAAAGTAACTTGTGTGCGTGCCAAACTCAAACGGTAAAGTGGAATGGCTAAAATTGTTCGATTTGATTTTCTTTGTCTCCTTTTCTTTATTGTTATTATTTTTTAAAATTGACACATACGGTCGAAATCGCACTAGCAATCTTCAGGCTTCAAGCACAACGAGCATATCGATGGAATCCAACTGATATAAAGTGCTAGTCCACGACCATAAATTGGCGTGTCATAAATTGTTTATTTAAAGGTAATTGAAAGAAAATAAAATTGTCATTTCTTTTTCACATTTTATCACCTTATTTATTTGAATTTTGGATAGACAATTTCTATTTGTTGTACATTTTCTTTTTTTTTTTTTGTAGATAGTTAATTCCTTATAAAATGTGGAATCTTTTATTCTCTCTGCAAAAAAATAAAAAAATAAAAATCCAAAATGGTTTGATTATTATACCTTTACTAAAAATTTAAATTAACAAAATTATTCATCTAAAAATGGGAAAAATTTGGTATTTTTGATTATATGATCAACTTAATATTTCAATTAATGAGTGAATATTGGAATATATATCCCTTACAATAGAAATTTACATGATTTAAATACAGAAATAAGAATTTCTTGTCTACTCTTGGTAATAGTCATTCATATGGTGTAAGCTTTTTATTCCTTATTTATTCAATTCTACAAAGTAAGTTGACCGTGAAGGGTTCCTATCTCATGGATGACTTTATACTCATGATCCTTGAGCTCGCCCGGTTCTTATTAATTCTAAAGCAAATTATCAAAGATAAAATAAAAATATAATTGAATAATATTAAAATTTTAAACTATTCAATGCGAATTAGAAAAAAAATTACTTTTCATTAATAACATTTAATATATTGCTAATATTATGATTCAATTTGGATGCAATTTTGTAAAAACAAATGTAATCCTTTACAACTTCTTTAGAAGTTGTTTAAAAACCACATGGTTGTTGCACATAATTTTTTTCTTAAACTTTAAAAACCTTTTTTAAGAAAAAAGAAGATTTGTTTAAGTTAGTTCATAGTCTAAGCCCGCAACTAGGTAAGTCTACGAACCTTGCCAATTCCAACCAAGTCGGAGCCTTATAATTGGGTCTAACTCATACTATAGCCCTGTGAAATTTGTTTAAGATAGTTTACAGGTCTAACAACATGCAGTTTGCATTTTTTAAAATAAACCTCTAAAATTAGTTTAGATTAGGACTATAATGAATTAAATTAGTATAATATAGTGTTAAGCTCAAGCTCAAGACTAATTTGAAATTTCAAAACTTGAACTTAACTCAATTAAAATCAATTAAACTGGATTTATCTATAAATTTTTTTTTGTTCTAATTAGAATCATATAGTATAGTTCAACTAAAATTTGAATAACATTTATATACGTTAGAGCCTAACTTAATAAAATACTCAAATAACTCAAATTTGAATCAGTATAATATCCTATGTGAACAAAAATTTCCATATTGTGAAAAATTATTAAATGGTAATTGTCAAGCTTGAATTTTTAGTTTTTTAATTTTTATTCTTTATTTCTTGATTAATACTAAATCCTAATTCATTTAATATTAATCTTCGACTAAAGAAAATGGAAAATTTTGGTTTCTCTCTTTTTTTTTTTTAAATTGAAAATCTTTTTGGAGTTGCCACTCGACTGAAATTGAAAAAAGAGATAAATTGTAGTCAATTGCGTTAATTAATTATAACTTAGCTATTGGTCTTTAATTTTAAATTGATAAAAACTAGAAATTTTTGAATTTGGTGGCTACCTATTAAATCATAACAGGTACTACTATTAATTTTCTGAAATTAGGTTTAATTTTCAAAATTACCCTTTAAAAAAAAAGAAACAAAGTTCACTCACTAGAAAATAAACAAAATTGTATTTCTTTTATAAAAAATGGGTAATTCGAGTTATAATTAACAAAAAAAAAAAATGAAAAAGTAAAGTTTTCATAATTTTTGCATCATCCCATAAGTATCTACATACTTGCTAATCACCTACATACTTCTTAATCAGGATCAAATATTCGTAGTTTATTTCGAAAACATTAGTGTGTTGGTTTGTTTTAATTTTGAAAAATCCATCGAGTTACATTTTAATTTTTTTTATTTAAAGAAAATTTTAAAAGGAGCCTAAGTTAAGTTTCTATTTGTTTGCTTTTTTTTTTTTTTGAAAATTCTAGAAAGAGGGTCCTAATTTTTAGAAAGGGTTGATTAAACTTTTATTTTGAAAAAAAAAATAACTTTCAACTTAATAAAACATGTTTTTAACTAAACTTTTAATTTAAGAAAAAAAAATTCCTAAAAAGTTTAACAAAACACTTTTATTGAAAAGGCCTTTTTTTTTTTTTTTTTTTATTCTTATAGCTGACAAAACAAATAAACCAATAAATAAATAAACAAAAGAAAAGAAAAGAAAAAAACCCGAATTGGGAAAGGAGCGCAGGTTGTTGAGTTGGTGTAAGTCAATTGGGTTCGATTTGGTTCAAATCTTCAAATTCGAGTCAAGCAAAATTAGGTCACCAAGAGGAGCAATGGGGTGGTTCAATTTCGGTCAATTCACCTACCAAAACGAGTAGAAACAAGCTTTTCGTAGGTTTTAGACTAGACTTAGCGAGGTTAGGACCAATGCTATGGCCAAGGATTGTCATTTGGTGGTGGTGCGCAAGAATAGGGTTGAGTGTGGTGGGCCGACAATGGTTGTGTGAATGTATGTGATTAAGGGTGTTGGTCGTGCGAAGGTGAGATTGATTAGGGTTGGATCAATGGAGTGGTGATTGGCATTGCAATGTTCGGTAAAGATGATGGCGCTATACTATACATGACAATGGCTAAGAGTGTGAGTGGAAGGCTAGGGTCATCGATGGGCAAGTGTGTGTGTGAGGGTCATTGGTGCTTTGGCTTGGCCGTAAGTGGAGTGCAGCAGTGCATAAGGATGGGTACACGACAGTGTTGGATGTTGCTATGATGGTCAAGTGTGTACTGTGCAATGGGTTTAGTTAGGTACGCTACTATAAGTTGCAACAATGGTAAAGTGTACAGTGGCGAGCATGGGTTTAGGCAAATTGTAAAGTGTGTGTGTAGTGCTAAAGGAAGGTGGTTTTGGGTTGGTCAGTTGCTGGCTAATCGTGTTTAAGTTGTGGTCGAGATAGCAATGGTGGTCGGCAGCATGGGATTGTAGACGAAGGTGGTGGTCAATGATTATGAAAGTAAGGGTGTAATGTTTTCTAATGATGAAAGCCTTCCCTTCATCTCATCATGCGATCATTATTTATAATACTTCTAATTAAATCTTATACAAATCCATTAAACTAAACTAGATTTGAATCTTTACAAATCTTCACTTTATTAGATTTAATGTTATCATTTTAGATATGTGATTTTTCAACAATTATTTTGTCACGATTTTACAAAATCTGTTTAAAACAACAATAATAACTCAATCTGATTTGTTTTGAATTACGATTCTAGAAACCATATTTTTTTTTCTTCTAGTTTGTTTCCTCATTAGAAACTTAAGGATAGAGATGAAACCAGATACCCAAGGCATACAATTATATTAAGAAACCAATGTCAAGCACTCATGCACCAGACTTGACCAAGTGAGGCCTTTTGGCCTCAAAATATGTTTGGGCTCTAAGCCCTATCGTAAAACCGAATCCCTTTTTTCTTTAAAAATTAATTAAAATAAATAAATAAGTAAATAAACCAAACCTTAAATCAAAAGTTAATCTAAAGTTGAAATTTAAATGGAGGAAAACTCATTAATAAATTAATTTGATCCCAAATGAGGTCCAAAAAATTCCATGGCCCAAAATTAAGTTTCCTAAAAATGATGTTGGGCTAAAAAAAATTATTAATTTTTTTTATAAAGGACCTTTTCTCTAGATTAAAAAAAAAAAAGAAAAAGACTAAAATACAAGGGACGAAAATGGAGTGTCTACAGTTACTTTCCTTTGTGGTGAAGTTTAAATAAAACTTTATTGCAAAAACAAAAGAGACAACATTTTTTCCTTGGGGATAACTCTATCTTAAGAAGCGCTACAACTAATTAGTTATCCTAAACTTGGTCTATTGGGGATTTGGTGATAGAAAGCTCGGAAAGAAAGGTGGTGAGGGTAGTGCCCATGTGGGCTAATAGGAACCTTAAAAGTACTAAAATGTGGATAGCATCCCTGTGGGCTGGTAAAAACCCTAAAAGATATTAAAAGGAGGATAGCGCTTCTATGGGTTGGCAAGAACCCTAAAAGATATTGAAAGGAGGGTAGCGCTCTTATGGGCTAGCAAAAACCCTAAAAGATACTAAAAAGAGGGTAGCACTCCCATGGGCTAGTAAGAATCCTAAGGGCATGTCCAGTGTATGGAATTAGAATTCTATTCCCTCCTTATTCCACCATCAACACGTTTACTTGGTTTTTGGTTAAGTAATAGGGATTCTCTAATTTAACCAAGGAATCACGATTCTTCACTACTACCATCATCACCACCACCGTTATCGCCGTCGCTACCACTACTATCACTGACCACCATCACCACCGTCGTCACCACCACCATTGCCACAGCTGCCATCACCATCACCGCTGCCGCCACCACCACCACTGCGTCCCCTCCCCCCAACTACTGACCACTGTAGCCACCTCCACCACTATCACTGCCGCCACCACTACCATCATTGCTGCCGCTACCACCTATTACTTTAGGATTAGTTGAGAAAGAAATTGGATCAAAGATAATTTAGTTATTAAAGTTATATTATATGTTTATTCCTAAATTGCTTATAAATCCAATTAAACAAAATAGTATGTATTACACTCTTTTCTTTTCCTTACAGAATTCCAATTCTATTCCCTCCTCATTCTATTCCATGAACTAAACATGCCGTAAAAGATACTTAAAGAAGGGCAAAACTCCTATGGGTTAGCAAGAACCCTAAATGAGGACCCGATTATGCTCTTCTAAGTTAACTAACCTAAGTAAACGGGTAAAGCACTGCTTGAGTTGGCTAAGAGCTTAAATGAGAACCTAGTCATGCTCCTTTGAGTTAATTAACCTAGGCGAACGGGTAAAGTACTTTTTGAGCTGGTTAAGATCCTAAATGAGAACTTGGTAGTGATCCTTTAAGTTAATTAACCTAAGTAAATGGGTAAAGTACTCCTTAAGTTAGCTAAGACCCTGAATTGCAAATAGAAACTTGATCATACTCATTTGAGTTGACTAACCTAGGTGACAGTATCTCTAGGAGACTAGTAACCCTAATTGAAAAGTTGATATGAAACTTAGTTGTGCTCCTTTGAGTTGACAAACATAGGTGGCAACGTCTTTAAGAAATTAGCAACTCCAATTAAAAAGTCGAAATGAAACTTGGTCATGGTCCTTTGGGTTGACTGACATAAGCGATAGTGCCTCTAAGGGACTAGTAGCCATAATTGAAAAGTCGACATGAAACTTAGAAGTGCTCTTTTGAGCTAACTAAGATAGGCAGGAGCATTTTTAAGGGACTAACAACCCTAACTAAAAAGTTGACACGAAACCTAACCGTGCTCTTTTGAGTTGATAGACCTAAATGAATGGGTAAAGTACTCTTTAAGCTAACTGAAACACTAAGAAAATGTAGCTTAGGACAACGCTTTATGAGTTGGCTAGAACTCTAAAAGAGAACTTAGTTGTATTTCTTTGAGCTAACTAACCTAGTCGGGACAGCGCACTCCTTGAGTGCATATGGAGGGGGCATGTTGATTATGGCTTTGGCTTTATCGGGATCTACTTTGATGCCCATTTGACTAATTATGAAGCCCAGTAATTTTCTCGATGTTACTCCAAAGGTACACTTCTATGGGTTCAACTTTAGCTGAAACTTCCTTAATCTATCCAACAACTTCCTTAAATTATCTATGTGATCCTCCCCTTCTCTAGATTTCGTGATCATATCATCAACATATACTTCTATTTCTTTATGCATCATGTCATGAAAGATTGTGATCATTTCTCTTTAGTATGTTGCCCTAACGTTTCTTGAGCCCATAAGGCATCACTTTGTAGTAAAATGTGCCCCAAGTTGTTATGAAGGTGGTCTTGGTTTTATCTTCTTCAAACATTTGAATTTGATTATATTCAGAAAATCCATCCATAAATGAGAAGAGACGATTTTTGGCTGTATTATCTATCAAGACATCGAAATGAGGCAGAGGAATGTTACCTTTAGGCATTGTCTGATTAAGGTCTCGAAGGTCTATGCACGCTCTGACCTTCTCATTCTTTTTTATCACTGGAATAATGTTGGCTACTCATTTCGGATAATCAGATACCTCAATGAATCTAACTTCAAGCAGTTTCTTAACCTCTTCCTTGATTTTCAAAAGGATGTCAAGTCGGAATCTTCTTAACTTTCGCCTTTTAGGCTTGATGTCTTCAGAGGTAAGTAGACTATGAACTATGATTGACGGATCTAACCCAAGCATATCTTCATAAGACCAGGAAAATATATCTCAATATTCAGTCAACAGTTGAATCATTTTTTCTTTTTGCTCCTCTTTCAAATTTCCTCTAATCTTCAAATTCTTCAAATTATCCTCAACCCTTACGTTAATTGTTTCAATTGGTTCGTTAATGGAAATTCTACACAGTTTATGTTTTTGCCATTTCTCTTACATATCACTATGGTCATCAACATTATTCTCGACGACTAACCCAGTAAGGCCGGAAGTGATATTGGTATTCTCATCATCTACTTACGCGAGGTATCCTTGGTTTTCATTTAAATCATTAGATCTGGGCAAAGTATATAAAGAAAAGTGTACGTAAGTAAAAGAGAACTGAAACATAACAGAGGAAAGGAACTAATATTTTATTCATTGAATGAAAGGTTCACTAATACATTTGGAACGATAACAATAGAAAAGAAAAATTCAAGAAAATACTTAAACTATGATTCGCCCTTTACCCTAGGAAAGACCTGTCACCTTTCACAGGGATGAAGAACCAGTTATTCAGGTGGTGCTGGAGCTTATGAGATGAGCTTGTTGATCTTTCTTTAGTAGATTCCGAGGCTTGAGTCTCTACCCAAATGAATGTCTTGGTTAGTGGTGGGAAGGTCATTGACGTATGGTACAATCTATCACCTCTCTTGCCCCTTTACTCATTTCTTTTGAAATTCTTTTGTTGGAGTTAGGTTGTAGCCCAAGCCATAGGTATCGATCTAGCCTCTTCCTTAAACTCTGCTTTTCTGGTGCAGGCTTGAAGATATGGCCCTTACTGAATAAATCCAGGGTCTTCTCAAAAGTAAGTTGAAAGACCTTGGGATATTTGGAATATGGAATATGATATTAAAGTTATGAGGGCCGATATTTACTAGTAAGTCTATCTTTCCTATAATCTCTCTTCTAAAGCTAAGGCCTTAACTATTGTAGAATTGGGTTTAATTACAGTTGTATCAACACCCAACAAATTTAAGGTAGCGAGCAGGCATACAATTAGTGATGATCCATTGTTAATGAGTACTTTAGTAATGATTATATCATTGCTCCTTACCATTATAAAAAGTGGTTTTGTGTGCTGATTACCTCTTTCTCCTAATTCTTTTGCTGAAAAACAAATTTAATTCATAGTAAGGATGGAATCAGTGATTAGTCCCATCTTCTCAATTGGCATTTCATGAAGGACCTTAAACTCTCTTAAGGTGTGGAATAGAGCCTTTTTGTGTAGTTCGGATGTCATTAATAGACCCATTAATGAAATTTGTGCCGAAGTCTTAATGAGTTGTTCCATTATCTTGTATTCCCTCGATTTGATCATTTTGGTGAAGGAAAATAACCCTTCCATATGTTCGGCCATTTTGTCATTTGCTTCTTTTGACATGCTCTTCTTCTCGAGCTCTTCCCTTAGGTGATAAATCCTTCCAAATCGAGCGATTCCCCCTCACGGAAGAACTTGACTTCTCCTAATTTACCACCTAATAGTTAAATGGGCAGCTTTGTAATTTTCTAGTGCTATCGATACGTGGAAAGTGTACTTCTTAGCTTTTAAGGCCTACTCACTCATTTAGAACTCAAAAACCTTAAGCTTTTTGTCTGGACTAATCATTTTGAGGGTGAAGTCATCATAAACTAAGCTGATAATCAAGCCGTGGTTAGGAAACATTCAAAGTTGGGGCTTCTACAGTCTAACTGTACTGACCCTTCTTCTATTAGGTCTTGAATCTTGTTCTTTAATCTCCAACATACATTAGTTGAGTGCCTCACATGTCTACAATGATACTTGCATTTCTGATTAAGATCATAAATTCTTAGCCTGTGTTGATCACTAGGGAGCTCATATTGAATCAAGTTGTACTTTCACAACTTCTTGAAGACTTGACTTAAAGGGATTAGTATCTTGGTAAACTGTCCAAGGGCCTTATTGGCCTAAGGTTGTTTTCTAAATTGATGTTAAACCAGAGGTAGATTTGTCCTGAAAGAAACTTAGGCATTCGGTTTGACATTTGAACTTACTATGTTGATCATAGATTCTTTAGGCTTGCTGGCTGCTGGTTTAGAAATGGAAGACAAAGCCAATGGTCTTCTATCTGATGACTCTTGAAGCTTATTAGAGGAGATGGCACTTTCAATCCTGCATCCTGCTGCCACTACCTTGGCAAAACTAGACGAGGCTTGCCTAATCAAATGGGAGAAATGGGGCCTCTCTAACGTATTAATGAAAGTTGATGTAAGCTCTTTCTTGATCATGGGAGTGGATACCCTTGTAGCCAAAGATCTTCATCTTTAAGCGTACTCTTTGAATTACTTGTTGTTGTTCTTCCGTAGGGCCACCAAATCCATCACGATTGGGGCTACTTTAACATTGAACCTATATTGTTCATAAAATATCCTAGCGAGTTTCTTCCATGTATTTATTTAGTTTAGGTCGAGTTGGGTGTACTACGTTAGGGCTAGACCTATTAAACTACCCTAGAATGTTTGCACCACGAATGGGTCATATTGAACATATTTTCCCATCTTCCTTACACATAGTCTAGTAAAAAGCTTAAGGCATTCCGTCCTGTTATACTTTTTAAACTCCAGCACCTTAAACTTCTTGGAGTATGTTCTAATGTCATATGTAAAGAACTTGGTGATCTCATCTTGTTTAAATCCATCATAGCCCCCTAAGTGCCCTCATTTTTTTGGCTATCAGCTAGGTTGCCTATTTGCTGGGTCAGCTTCCTTTCTAACTCTTTCAAACTATTTGCATTAAACCTTAAATTAACTAGCCTTATGTTAGCTAAGGGTACATATGTATCAGGCTCAAAGTTCGAGTTAACCTTTGGATAAACTTTCTTTGACTCAAAAAGATCCTTTAGATAATTATCCTTTACTTTAGGAGCCTCAATATTCTTCCCATAATGGCGTTTGAGTTCTCTTCATTAACCAGTGCCATGGTTCAGAGTAAGGCGATGCTATCTACTAGGAAACTCATCTGTTCTACCATCCTTTCCATGGCCTTTTCTAAAGAATGGAATCTTAACTCGATAGGATCAGCGATCTCAAGGTTTTTGTCATTGTTGTCTCCTTAGGTAGCCATTTTGGTTTAGGAATGAGTTCTTATCGCACTTCTTTGAAAGACTTAACGTTTGGGAGCTATCTTGAAATCTGTTTGGGAGCATTGCACAAAGAGTTAGCATCTATATACATTTTTTCTAAAAAAGATTATTAAATGTACAAATACAAAAAATGTATGACACACGAATGTAAGGAAATTTAAATTAGCAAGAGACCTTTAATGTGGCAAAACCTAACTAATTTTTATTAATCTTTGTAAGTTATGAAGCTTTATATCACTTATTTCATTCGAAAAAAGAATTCCTAAAAGAAAGAAATAAAAAAAAAAACTATGTTATATTCTTCTTATGGCTATTGGATTACACTTGTGCCTTTTTCCTCTTCTAAATCTTAGGAGCTTCCTCTTCCTTATCCTTGCTTCTAATCTTCCTAAGCTATGCTTCTAATGCTTTTATCCTCTGGCAGTATTCCTCACAATAGGTTCTCATCTCCTACTTTGTTTCACCGACTTTCTTGGGTTTAGCTTCAACTTAGACTTTTTCTTTCTCCTTTGTCTCTTTTATATCTTTTAATTTATGTAATTGGTAATAGAGAAATTCTTTGGTTGTCTTACTTTTGCTAGGTATCCCTTTAGTGGTATGGCTGGTCTTCCTTTTGCAACAAGGAGCTTAAATGCTTAGAAGTTTAGTTACCTTGTCAACCACCAACATGTTAAGGTCATGAAAGTCAAGTGAGACAGGTTATAATGACGGTTAGGGAATCGTATTTTAGGTAAGTCTGTTGGCTGGAATGTATCCATTACAGAGGTTGAAGCCAATCAGAGGTACTGCTTTGAAATCTTCACACTCTTTTACCATTTCCTTACTCGAAAATCATCTAAGCGTCTACAGCAGTTCTATAATTTTCATAAACTAAAAGTATTGAACTTAGTAACGAGTAGCTATATCATCAGGCAACTTGATTCACTCATCGAAAGACTTGATGAGGTCATATCGTTGTGTAAACTCGACTCGGTTGAAATTGAGTTGGTGGCTAATAAAATAGACCAAAATCAGAGCCATATTAGTCTTTAGATATTTGCATTTCTTCTTTTTGAGATGATTCAATGAACGGATTTGTTTAGCTGGGAGAGTAAGGACATATGACTTCCCTTCAAGAAACTGGGTTACCATTTCTGCAACTCTAATGTAGACTTGGTGTCTTTCATCAAGGAATAGAATGGTGTTGAAGACCACCAAGATATAAGCATTAACCTAGTGCCGGTGCCAAGTTTCCAGGTTTACATAGAAAATGTCCCATTTATCTTTGTGTTTCAGCTCAATAGAAAACTGGTTGATGATGTCCCCCATTCGAATAGTCTTCCCTTGAACCAAAACCTGATTTATCTCGGCCTTTTTGTCTTCTAGTAACTTATTAAAGATTTTCGATGCGACAACTTTTAGGTCTAAGACATAGATATCAGTAGTAATAGCAAGGGCCTATAGCAATTGGGAGCACTCTTTGATGGTTGGACTCAGTTGGTGTAGGTTAAGGCAAAATGCAATAGCTTTGGATTCCCATATAGGTACTAAGGCCCGCATTAGAGTAATATTCACAGTGATCTTCTGTAGAGATAGTATAAGCCCAATCTTGCTCTAAATGAATTCCTATCTATTTGGGTTGAAAAGCTGGAACCAAGTCTAGAGTAATTTTTTAGGTTTATGAGGTGGATGAACATGGATTTCTTTAAAAGTAGCTCGAATTGATCTAGCCATATCTATAAAAAAAAATAAAAAAGAATTAAAATTACAATCAAAGCCTATTCTAAACTTTATATAGAATTATTACAGAATATTTACAGGGAAAATTACAAAATGACCATATAGGTATAATATAAGGAAGAAATTCAGGGAAAGATACAACTTCACAACTGCACTTATCTGTTTACGTTTGCTACATTACATGTTCTTACCAATTCTTTGAAAAATGGTTTTCATATATGCAAAAGTGTAGGTTCTAAAGGTTTTCAAGTTCTATGACTTCACGCATTTCTAAAAAAAATGGTTCTCTAGTTACATTGAAACTTGAGTAGGGTAACTTGATTAGTCTCGAAAGGTAGTTGCCTACACAACATCTAAAGCTTATATAATAGCTCTCCTCTTATGGTCCTAGAATGGCTTAATTTTAATCGTATCTATCATACATCTCCCCCCACATAGGTGAGTTATAACAAACATAGGTGAGCTATAACAAAAGGATTAGTATAAGCATTTATATTTTACAACAAAAAGAAAAGGAAATTTACAAGGATAATAATCTCAATTTTGGAAAACTTAAGTGGCTAGCCCTCATGAGCTCTCCAATTGAGTCGCTAAGTTGTTGAGTCTAATTTTTTGGTTTTTTTAATTTTTATTCTTTATTTCTCGATTAATACTAAATCTTAATTCATTTGATATTAATCTTCAACTAAAGAAAGTAGAAAATTTCGGGTTTTTTTCTTTTTTTTTTAAATTGAAAATCTTTTTGGAGTTACCACTCGACTGAAGTTAGAAAAAAAGATAAGTTATAGTCAATTTTGGTAGATTGATTACAACTTAACTACCGGTCATTAAATTTAATTGATAAAAAATTAAAGATTTTCAAATTCAAGGGATACTTATTAAATCTTAAAGGGTACTACTATTAATTTTCTGAAATTAGGTTTAGTTTTCAAAATTACTTTTTTTTAAAAAAAAAAAAAGGAAAGAAAGTTCACTCCCCATCAAATAAATGAAATTGTATTTATTTTATAAAAAATGGGGAATTCGAGTTACAATTCATAAAAAAATGTAAAACTAAATTTTTTACAAAGTTTATGTCGCCCTAAAGGTACCTATGCAATTGTTAGTCAGGATTAAATGTTCATAGTTCATTCCGAAAACATTAGTATGTTGGTTTGTTTTAATTTTGAAAATCCATTAGGTTTACAATTTAATTTTTTTTTTCCATTTAAAGAAAATTTTAAAAGGGTCTTAAGTTAAGTTTCTATTTGTTTGTTTTTTGTTTTTGAAATTAGAAAGGGTTGATTAAACTTTTATTTTGAAAAAAAAAAAAAAAACTTTCTAGGTGATAAAACACATTTTAACTAACCTTTTTATTTGAGAAAAAAAAAATTCCTAAAAAGTTTAACATATCACTTTTATTAAAAAGGCCTTATTTTTTATTCTTATAGCCAACAAAGCAAATAAATCAATAAATAAATGAAGAAAACAAAAGAGTAGAAAATGAACTTGAATCACGAAAGGTGAGCATGTTACTGAGTTGGTGTGCGTTAGGCTAGTTAGATTCAGTTTGAATCTTCAAATCTAGGTCGGCCAAAATTGAGTTGCCAAGAGGCTATAGGCTAGTTCAATTCTAGTCAATCTGGCCACCAAAATGAGTGGGGAACAAGATTTTCGTATGTTTTAGATTGGACTTAAGGGGGTTAAGACCAATGCCATGGCCAGGGACTGCTGTTTGGTGGCAGTGTAAAAGTAAGGTCGAGTGTGATGGGTTGACGATGGTTCTATGAATGTGCATAACTAAGGGTATTGGTTACATGAAGGTGATATTGATTGGGGTTGGATTAGTGAAGTGGTGATTGGTACTATAATGTTTGGTGAAGAGGATGGCACTATACTATACGTGACAGTAGCTGGGAGTATGAGTGGAAGGTTGGGGTCTTTGATGGGTGAGTGTATGTATGAGGGTCATTGGTGCTTTGGCTTAGCTGTAAGTGGAGCGTGGTGATACGCAAAGATGGGTACATAACAGTGTTGGATGTTGCTATGGTGGTCAAGCGTGTATTGTATGCTGGGTTCAGTCGGGCACACCGTTGCAAGTTATAGCAATGGTGGAGTGCATAGTAGTAGGTATGGGTTCATATGACTTGCAAAGTATGTGTGTGGTGTAAGAGGAAGGTGGTTCTGGGTTGGTTGGTTAAAGGCTGATCATGTTTGAGTTGTGGTTGAGATAGCAATGGTGATTAGTGGCGTGGGGCTGTGCATTAAGGTGGCGGTATCTCAAAAAGCGAAAAAGTGCTTTGAGGGTGCTCGAGTTGGTTCTTCTATGGTCACTTTAATATTTAAGTTAAAGGCTACAGAGAGGGAAGGTGTATATAATGTGTAAAATGATAAGGTTTCAAAATCCTTCAACAAGAATATTAAATCTTCTATTAATAGTTGTCAACCCTGAATATTGAAATAAAATTTGAATCTTTTAATCCTTTGGTTTATAAAAGACCCCCTCAGAGTATTGATAAAAAGGGAGTTTAGATCTTTCTCTACTAGAAGTGGTGTAATTCTTACAGCTATGCCCCTCCAGTGTTGTGCATTCTCCTTAAAGGTTTCATTACTTTTCTTGTTCATATTTTAGTGAATGACCATAGATACGGCTAGAGGTGGGTAAGTGGGCATTGGTTCTCAAGTCAGCCCATTTAACCTTATTTTTAAACAGGTTTAAACTAAGGTTTTTTGACTTGTTTAAAAGGTGAGCCAAATAAGCTTGGTCCGTTTAACTCGCAAGTTAAAGTGGGTTGGTTTAGGTCAACCTGTTTAGCACATTTACGCCTTTTGCTTATGGGTTGGCCTGTTTGACCTACGGGTCAATGTAAGTTGGGATGGATTGGCCCATTTAATCCACTTGAACACCTCTAGATAGGTTGACTTCAATATTGAATTTACATTGATTGTAAAAAGCTTTGATTAGATTTTCTCATGTATTCATCTCATTAAGATCTAATTGTGCATACCAAATTAACGTAGGCTCGTAAGGCTCTCTTGAAAAGTTTAGGCCATTAGTATGTCATATTTTGTATAACGACCCGTTTTCCTTAAATAGAGTTGAGTGTGCAGCATAGGACATCCCATCTCATTATACTTTTTGAATTTCGGGACTTTAAACTTCTTTAGATATTCTCCTTCATTCATTGCTTGAACATTAACTAGACCCATTTTCTTGAGTCCATCTAAGCTTGTGAATCCTTGCATTTTTCATCCATTCTCTAGAAAAGTTCTTTTCAAGATCTTTCTATTTCTCCTCTAGATCCTTCTTTGAGACACTCATGTTGTTTCAAGACTTGTTTTCTTCCAAGGGAGGCATAAGCGAATCTTTGTTGTTCTCATTAGGTTGATTTTGTTGAGGTTGGTTGTTCTGAGTCAACTGCTAGAGCATCTCCATTATTTGATTCATGGTAGTTTCCAATTTGTTCATCATTTGCTCAATATTGTTTTGTTCCAATTGTTGCTTGGTTGCAATCTTCGAAAACCTGGAGACTTATTATGCACGAGTCGGAAACGATGCAGGGGTGGATCCAAATTGAGTTTCTAGATCTTCAACGGTCTGCAAAACCCTCAAAAAGCACTACAATGGATGGTGACCTTCCAATCTTGGTTCAATCGACTCGTTGTAACCCTTACTAATGAGTTATAGCGATGGAATGATAAGAGGCATACACTAGAATTGATTTCAAGTTTTGCCAGGAAGATGGTGTTTTGGTTTGCCGATAATGGGTAGTTGTTCCTAAAGTTTCAGTTGATTGTTGATTGAAATGTATTCGGCGATTAAGGATGAAGGAATGGTATTTTCTAGTGCTGTGGATAGTGACAAGATGGTCTAGAATGGTCACGAGTGGTGGTTCGAATGGGTTTAAATCTCTTGGATTTGTGAGAACCGATTGAAACTTGCAATGGCGGGATGTATGGGTGGGGATTTTCAAATGGTTGTCTCTATTGTGTGCTAAGATTTGTTCAACTATTAATAATCGAACATGGATGCAAAAGATAAACTTCGAAGCTACCATGGATGAACATGCCGGAAGAAATGGGTTTTGAAAATTTTCAATCCTTGGCAACAACAAATAATCTAAGGCCATTACTTATTTTAAATGGATTAGGATTTGTTTTAACCATAGATTAAAAGCTTAATCCGTGTCGATTTTTGAATCAAAACATGCAATTAAACTTAGAGATAAGCATTGTTGAAATTCAAATTTTGAACTTAGACGATGCACATCAAGTCTTTAATTTAATGGTGCTCTCTGTAATCACACTCACAATCTCGTGGCTATTAGTCCGTGCTCTTTACCACTGGGCCAGTTGGTCTGTACCTACATATGATTGCAAACGAAATAACTACAATGTTAAGTGGCATGAACCGATAATTGGTTTAGCTGGAAAATGGCTCCTTCTTTTTTTTTTTTTAATTAATGAAAGGCCTAAAAATACATGTTCTAAGATGGATTTGTCAGGTTTCAATCCAACGTGGCCCAGTTTATATTAAACTTAAATTAATTTGCTTCCATTTGAAGCTTAAATGTTCCAAAATCGTTCTTTTAAGAGTAATTAAACTATATCAAAATCAAATATAGAAAAAACGAAAACTACAGATGGTACATCAGCATTAAAAAAAAAATGCCATTTTTGACCATGAATGAAGAATTAAGATGATGTCTTTTATTTTATTATGGTAATTTATTATTTTGTTTTATAAGAGCAAAAATGAAGTGTCTATAATAGTTGTGTTAGCTAAGCTATTTTAGAAATGTGATAAATGTCCTAAGATTTTCTATGTTTGATTTTGGATTTTCTGGAGAGGATCTTTGGAACAGACTTATGACAACTTTTGAGTTGCCTTATTTAATCGCGTTGCTCCCTCTCAGTCTTCATTGAAAGTTGTAGGCTAGGCTTGATTGTCATAAGCCTAAAGGACTGACCCCGAGAAGTAGATAGAAGATGGGAGCTTAATCAGGTTCTTGATGAGTTTAGACTTCAAGTTGGGGACCAAGCATGCATTTTGAAGAGGTTAGTCGAGCCCTAAGGAATTTGGCCTGGGTTCTAAGGAGGTTGGTTAAGGCTCTAAGGACTAGACTAATGCTTTTAAGAGGTTGACTTAGGCTTGGGGACCACAATCCAAAATAGCCAATTAACAAGTGGTTTATGAGACTAAGGTAGTGAATACCAAGTTGTTGTTAGTAGAAACATTTTAGTATAGTGGTTGAGAAGGCTTATTAGTCACTTATTGGTTAGACTATTGGGTTTTTTGGATTAAGGCGTTTCAAATGGCATTGAATTGAACCCTTATCAATAAGTTGACGATTTTGGGCAAACCAAGGTAGAAGTTGGTGGGTCTTTTTGCACCTAACTTAAAGAAGAGGTAAAAGGGTGAGAATTGTCACTAGCATGTCACTTCTACCAAGTTTGTAGGATGACCTATAAGTAGCAGGTAACATGATGAACTTAATTATATACTCAAAATCGGGAAGAATTGAGCCCCCAATTATAAGGTTACATGATTAGTACAATACCCCTCTAAGGAGAGGAGAATATAATACTTCATTTTAGCAAAAGACTCACATGAATGGTAGGAGAATATTAGTGGTGGTAAATAAGATTGAATTAGTTAATACAAAGTAATACTTAGGTTAAGTGGTGAAAAAGGCACATCTGACTTTTCTTGACTTTATACTATTTTTAGACCAAGGATAAATTATTATAAGTGCAATACCAAGACCGTACATTGGTTGAGAGAGTTAAATTCATATTTGTAAAAATTCTTTACTTTTAAAGACTTTATCGTACAAATCAATCTTGCATTCCATATACCATGATATCATGTCTAAATCTCGTCTTGATAAAACTTAAGGATCGTTTTGGCTTCGTATAGTTTCATTTCGACATCGGCTTAAAGACGGGTATTTGGCTACCATTTCTTGTGGAGAAAAACAATGATGAGGTTACTCGTTATCGTGTACTCGATAGAAAAGAGTGGAATGGGAAATTATCGTACGGTTCTAATGCTTTGAACCGAGAAAATATATTTTTATTACTATAAAAATAGAAAGAAGCTAATCACTAAAATATACTCCGATACTTTGAGTTTTTATTCTTCAATGTGTTATGATGTCGTTATGACTTAACTAGAGAGGACTTGGGAGAAAAGAATAAGAAAAAGGTCAAACTATCTCAAGGATTACATATAAGGTGTTTATAAAAGGACTTAAGCATACATTTAGTCGCATAGATTTAATAGACTTACGCGTACTGTATTTAGGTTACAACTTTACAATAGATATTACAATAGATTTCTCGTTATAAAATAGAATATCAATGGATTGTAATAGAATGGGAAAAAGAATATAAATAGTAAGAGTCGCAAAAGGGGATACCCATCTTGAACCATGAAATCAGTTTCTCTCCTTCCTTCTTCGTTTTGTCGAGTTGCTTATGCACTCAAAGCACAATGTTCATATGCTAACAAAACACAAACAAACCTTACATTCAAAGAAAATAGAAACCCTAAGAGAGATATACAGAAAGAATAAGAGAGATACCTTCGAGAGAGTTTAGATAGGTTAAATAGAAAAGCAAAGCAAAGTTAGGGTTTTGTTGCTTAAAGCATAAAGTAGGCTCAGGCCGATAAACTAGGTCGTGAAAGGTTAACAAATGTTGTTGGCTGTTGAGCCTGATTTTTCAATTTTTTATATTTTGATTTCATTTTTCATTTTTTGACTAATACCAAATCCTAACCCATTTAATATTAATCCTCGATTAAAGGAATCGGGAAATTTCGGTTCTTTTTTCTAAATTTAAAAGAACTTTTAGAGTCGTCACTTGATCGGAGTCGGGAAAAAAATTGTAATTAATTAGATGGATTGACTATAATTTAACTACCGGTCTTTAATTTTAATTTGATAAAAACCAAAGAATTTTGAATTTAAGGGCTACCTATTAAACCAAAATGAGTATCACTATTACTTTTTTGAAATTAGGCTTATTTTTTAAAATTATTTCTTTTAATTTTTAAGAATAAAAAACCTAAGCTTTTTACAGATTTTTACGTTGCCTCGGAAGTATCTATGTACCTATTAATTAGGATCAAACGTTTGTAGTTTTTTTAAAAAACTTTAATATGTTCATTTATTTTAATTTTGAAAAAAAAAAAACAACCGAGTTTATATGTTTATCAATTTAATTTATTCAAAGAAAATTCTAAAAGGACCTTAATTCTTTAGTATTTTTATTTTATAGAAAACTCTCTAAACGAGAAATACTAGAAAAACTTAATGTAAAAAAAATTTCCTAAACTAAGATATATATATATATATATATATTTACATATTTTAAAAGAATCACTAAACAAACCTACATAAATAAATAAATAAAAAATATATAAAAAATGTAGAACCGAACCTAAATTGGTTGTGCACTGTATGGGTTTGTGTGTCGCTGTTGCGCGGACATGATTTGTATGTGAGTGTATAGACTGGACTGTGTGTGTAGACATACGGATTAGACAACGTGTGGACGTGCAAACTGGACGGCATGATAGTGTACAGGGCGATTTGTGTGGAGTGAGGATGGAGCAGTGGCTGCTATTTGTAGGAGGCTATAACTGGAGTTGCTGTTGACGTGGGCTGTCGTTGGTGTTGGCTACGAAGTGTGGTTAGTGATGTACTCGTGTGCAAGTCTGTGTATCCATGATAGGGGTTGGTTGATGTGCGTGACAGTGCGTACTCAAAGAGTGGATGTAGCCACGTGAAAGGGGATGTGCGTTCACTGTTCATAGAAAACTGTACTGTGCATCGGGCAGTGTTGGAGCATCGGTGCTAATTGAGTATGGACGTGAGGGTGATTGGCTGTTGGTCGACGTGTGTGAATCTGTGAGCTGTCGTGTTCGTGCATGAGGTCGAGTGTGTGTGCCTGGTTGAGATTGTAGTAACGTGGGGGTTGTGTTGTGCTATTTGTGTGGAGCGCGTATGTTGGATTGCGGATGGACTAGAGTGGTTGGTCTGCTTTGTGGATTACGAACAGGAGGCTCTATTGTGGATGGCCTAGATGGCTTGTGCAATGGGTGGTACATGTGGGATTTGGAAGTGTATATGGAATTGGAAACTCTAGAGTGTATAATTTTTTTATGCCGTACGATCAATATTTATAAGACTTAGAACAAATCTTTTATACTGATTCAAATCTAATTTGATAAAAATCAAAATCAAATTTGAATCATACAAATTTTTATTATATCGGATTTAACATTATTGTATTAGATTCATGTTATCTCTAATAATGATTTAAACATAATTCTATTAGATTCAAAAGATTTGATGAGACTTATAATTAGATTTAAATCCCACACGTTTAGCCGGTTTTCGCAAATGGAAGAAAAAATAAAAGGCATATGTATACCTAATAAGATTTGAACCCATGAGCTTAAGTTAACTTAATATCAATACTTAAGTATTTATCCATTAAACTATTAATTTATACCTTATCATTTAGTACAATTAAATTGTACTTAAGCCACACAACTCTTTAATATAAAGCTCCCTAAAACATTTTATTTTCTAAAAATCTATTTTCCTAAAAATCTTTATATTGTTTTCTTTTTCTAAGAATTTTTCACTTTTTGTGTTTTTATCATTTTTAATTTTTTTTATTATTTTATTTATTTATTTATATAATTTTGAATTAGGACTCTTTGGAGTCAAAAACTAAAATTATGCTGAGGTGAAAATGAGGTGATATCTTACATTTACAGAAGCTTAAGGTATTTCTTGTAAAGCCTTAAGGCAGTTCATCAAATCGAACGAAGAACCAAATTGAATAGGACCAAACTGTAAAATGAAGTTTATTAATTTGGTATACAGTTCAGTTCGAAGAGTTCAAATTGTTCATAATTTAGTTTGAGGGATTGAACATGAATCGAACCACTTTTTGTTGACAAATTAATAAGCTAGGATGCTTTTTAGTTGTAATCTCTTGTAGTCAAAGCTATTGTAGTTTAACGGTATGAACTCTGGTATTCTAATAGGATGGGTTAAATTTGAATCCTCTTTCTCTTGAATTTAACAATAATATAGTTGGCCAAAATAAAAAAAAAAAGAGTTATAACCTCTAGTAATACACTACCATCACTCATTTCTCAAGCATACATGTATGCCTTCACTATCAATTGTAGATACATATATTAGTATATTCAACTATCAATCGAAGATGATGGCCAAAAAAAAAAGAAAAAAAAACTATCGAAGATGTAATGTTATCGTAATATAATATTAGTATGATTTGAATTAAACCAAACCATATTAAACTACATTTAAAGTGATTTAGTTTAGATCTATCGGCTGTTAAAAGCGATTTGATTTTATTGAAAGTTAGAGTCCAATAATTCCAATTGTGATTTAGTTCTATTTGACAAACCAAGTTAAACTGAATCCATATACACCCCTAGTCAGTGTGTCTTTAAGACCTTCATCGTATCCCGATGATCATGACTTCAAGGGAACTCCCCTAGCTACTTATGCTCCCTGACTTCCCAATGTTTTTGTTATTCATTGTGCTGCCATGGTTTACACTTCATCGGGACTGTTACCCTTCTCAGGGCTTCCCGCTCTGGGCATTCTCCTAGTATTGCCGTACTCCTCTGATCTGGCTTCTATACCGTCTTGATCTTCTAGCCATATTTTATCATGATTAAGAAAAAAAAGTTAATACATAGATTCGATACCAATAAGATAAAAATAAAAAGAACGAAACAACCAGACAATATGATAGACAAAATTGTAGCAACTAGGGCACAGTATTAAGTTGATACAACCTTTGTTTTTTCTATTGTCAAGACATATTAAGAAAATAAAAAAGAAAGAAGTTTCCTTTTGTTGCTACTCTGTTCTTTTGTCTTCTTTTTGACCCAAAGAAGAAACAAAACATCAATGTTGAATATATTCATGATCACTTCATCACATGATAAAAGCTATATATATATATATATATATATAAAAGCAACATGGTTTATAATTAATAATAATATCGTACAAGTTTATACCGTCCTTTAACGAATAAATCTGCCATATGCACTGGAGCATCTTCGCCTCCAAATTGGTGGAACTCCGGAACATATCTAAAATTATAATTATCCAGAAATATTAAATTCTATAAAGTCTGACAGGATAAATTGTAAATGCATTCTATGTATTGTTCCACTATCTTTGAGTTCGAGCACGTACGACTTGAATCCGTGGGAGCTTTTATTTTCATTTTGATGAGACCAGCATAATACTTTGTCTTATCTTTTAATTTATATCTATTAGATTTAAATTATTAAAAATTGAGTTAATTTATATATCTATTAGATTTATGTTATTAAAAATATAATTAGTTCGATAATTTAGATTTAATTAATATAAAATCAAAAGTGAAATGAAGAACTAGACCCATTCAATAAAAATTTGGACATGATTACAGAAAAATCTTAAATATATTAAAATTTTAATTTTTTACCTTATTTTACTATTTTACCCTTAAATGAAACAGTTACAATGTATAAAAATCAATGAAAAAAAGTCATGTTTGAGTCTAAAATCACTTTTTTTAAAAAAAAATAAATAAATTCGGAACATTTCAAAGATAGTGGATTTTCCAAAAAAAATATCAAGTTAAGTTCGTACCTTATGTCCATTAATGATTTGACATTCTCTCTCAACTTTTAACGAAGTGATACTACTCTTAAAAAGGCAGTCTAGCAATTAGTACACGGGTGATTTAAGTGTTCAGAACAAGCGACCCTTGAAATTTTCTCTCTACTCTATTATTGATTTTTAGATAATACTCGGAATCAAATTCAATCATTTTAGGCTCCGTTTGATTTATATTTTTTCCATCTTAATAGTGTCTTATAGGTATCTACTTGGCTTTTTGTGTTTGATAAGAATAAAATATAAAAAAATATGAAAATATAATTTCATATATAGATATTTCTCTTTTAAAATTAAATATCCAATAAATTTGAATTTATTTACCTTTTATTTTATTTATATTTATAAAAATATCAATTAAAATAATCATTTTTAATATATAAAATATATATTTTTAAAATCTTTTCTTTTAAAAGTATGTGAGTTTTTATTTTTCAATTTTAATACTCCAATCATTATCTTCATTATTATTATGAAATAAAATCAAATAAGATACAGATAAAATATTTTTTCAAACACTAAATTTCAAATAAATATAGATAAGATATATATTAGATATAAATAAGATATAAACCAAAAAAAAAAAATCCAAACAAGATCTTAATATAACAGGCTATAACATAGCTATACTTGCACTTTATTTTTGAACCAAAGGCTTGGAGGAGAAAGATACCAATACAAGGTACAAACATATTGAAACTAATAATAATAAAACCAGTAGTAGATTTAAAATTGCATGTGGATTATTACAAGATTTAATAGTGAGAAAAAAAGGGATCCGCAAGGTACCTTTTCCAAAGATTTTCCATATTATTTTAGAAAATATTATTCCAAATTTTCCAAAAATTAGAAAGTTTCACTATATAATCAAGCTTTATAATGCATCTAGACTTAAGTATGGGCTAATTCTAACTAGTCAAGTGGCTTGGAACTAGCATTATGAAATAGAAATCTAATCTCATATCAGATCGATAATTCATGGATAAAAGTTGATAAAAAATCTCAAATATAAAAAAAAAAAAAGAAATTAAAAAAATTATTGAATAATATTGAAAATTTGATCTATTTCAATGTGAATTAGAAAAAAATTAGTTCTCATTCATAACATTTAATATGTTTTTGTTGATAATACCAAAAATAAAAAACCTCATTACCTCCAACAGTATATTGTTTGGTATATGTAGACTTCCATTAAAAGGAAGTTCTTATTCCTTAACGATATGGGATTGAGATTGATTGTTATCTATTGATCTTATTTATAAACTTTTACTAATATTATAACTTAATTTTAGTGTGGTTCAGCACAAATAAATGCAAATCCAGCATTTTCAAAAGATGGTTAAACATTACTTGGCTTTTGGGCTCTGTTTTGTATTTTCAGTTTCATAAGCTCCTCCGTCATAAAAAAATTTACTCCATTGTTTAAAAGGAAAATAAGTAGTAGTTTCAAGAAGGAAAAGAAAAAAAAAAATACGACAGGTATAAGAAAATTCTGATACCGTTTACATATTTGACAAAATAATTATAGCAAGACATGTATGCACAGCCAGAAGATGCAAAAGCTCAAGTAATGTAAAAAAAGAAAAAAAAAATTAGAGATATACAAAGTGAAAAGAAAAAACGAAAGTTAGAGTTTTTTAATTGTAAAAATAAACAACAAAACTATATAATTGTGAATAACTGAATAGACCTTTTATAATTAACCGTATTTATTATTTCACTTTTTCAACTTCTGACTAATAGACAAGAAAAAAAGAAGTGAACTAGAATATATGTTAATTGGTAATTATTGCAACTTAAGCACATAATAATTCGATCTCGACATTTGAATTTCGATCTCCTTTTGGATTTCATCCGTCAGTCCAACGGTGAAAAAGCGTGTTGAAACCCAAATATCCATTAGTTCACGGCCCAAAATGGGTGTTATAAATCCCTTTGAGCCCTAAGTTATCATTGGCCACTTTTTTAAAATCCCTTTTCTTTGTTCTTCATCCTTTAATGGAGATGTTTTTTTTAAATCCTAATTGTCTTTCTCCTGTACATTTTCATTTTCATGGTTTATTTTTATCTTTTCTATGTGGCGTTTGCATGTTATTCCTATCTCATTAAAAATATGTTCGAATCGTATTATTCTATTTGTATTCATGTTTGATATGTGTGTATTATTTTTCTTTTCTTTGGTTTTTATTTTAAGTTTGAATTGTTTTTAGCATAGTGCTTATCTTATTTTACTTTTTCCAAAAAAAAATGCAAATAACCCCAATTTTAACCTTAATATGGATGTATATTCTGAACTTTTGAATATTGTAAAGTAACCCTTTAAACTTTAATAAATAAGCAAATAACCCCTAAAAGTTCTGAATACCACTTTCAAATTTATCAAAATATGCTCATACACCTTTTAAATTTTGATCTCAATGCATTTTTATGAACTAAAAAAAATATATCCTTTATGTTGCTAATATTTAAAGTTTATAGAGATTCTTTACAACATTTTGAAAGTTCATGGGATATATCCATACTTAAGTTAAAAGTTTATGGGAATTATTTGCACTATTTCCTTTTTTTTTTTATATATGTATCTTATATATATCTTATTTTGATAAATGTTTCCTTATTTTGATAAAGAAAACATTCATATTTCAAACTTATGGATAAACTAATGTATAGAGTTCTCATTTTGGAACTTGAAAGGAAGTCCAACCAAATAGTTGAAGAACATTGACTTACTAAACTAAAAATATGTGTACATTGGAGTAGGTGAACTCGTACTCCAAGAATAAAACTAAAACCAAAGGTAATATAGATATTTGGCCATGCGTCCCAATAAACCCTTCTTTTCACACTTTATAGGAAATCTAAGTGAGACTCCTCTAACTCTCGCTCTTAACCCTGGTGCCAACTTGTTAGGACTCAAGGTCAAAGACATATTAAATGACCTATTAAATTCAAGGATTTTGTACTTAATAACTAGAGAAATATATATTTTACAAGGAACACTTAGTAAATGTAATGAATCTAGTTTGTATACATCAGGTAGTATGTGTAACTAATATAGCAAAAACACAATAGGTCTAATAGCAATAGTAACAAATTGTAACAAACATAAACAAACATAAAAGGAATAAGCAAGAGATAGAGACGATATCATCCCCTTTATAATAGATCTGAAGTGTTTATTTTTAAGGAGTTCCAAATCCACTCAAAATGATCTATAACACAAACCTACATACATACACAACAAGATCAAGTCAATATTTGTTCTATCATATTACTTTGACAAAGTAGCAAAGAAGAAGAAAGTAAAAATTAGGGTTTTAAAGTCTTATCTCATAAGGCTGTAGAATTAGAGAGAGAGAGAGAAAGTAAGAGGCATTTGATCGATAGTACCAAACATTTTGGTACTTAGGAGTTAAGGTGTGCAATGTAGGTCTGGGCTTCATATTGTGGGTCCTTCACACACCACCACTTTTCATGATTCTCTCATGTGGTTTTCACTTCACTAATACAAAGTGAAAGAATTGCCATTAGAGATAAACTAATAATCTCTTCCTTAGTCAATTTCGTCTTCTTTCAATCATTAATTATCAATGAGACTAACTAAAAGTTTCTCTCTTTTCCTTGTTATAAGAATAGGAACTACAAACAAGTACAACCACAAGGTAAGATTTGATGCCTTTGAAATTTATCTCAAATAATAGAAACTAAATTCTAGTGTTTTGGCATTTGATCAAGGGAAAATCCAATTGGAAGCTCTCTTAAAGGACTTATGTGACAAATCTAGAGAGATTCTTCCAATTCAATGCTAAGGTAAGCACTTCAGTTGACTTTCTTATATAAAAACTTTGAAAATCCTATCACAAATGTCAGATAAAATCGATTGGGAATTCATCAGTAGAGTTAACTTAGGTTATTGATCGAATAATAATTGTTAAGGATGGTAACTTTATGGAATAAAATGATTAAAACCATAAAATGTAACATGAAAACCATATAACTTGGGATATGGACTTGTATTAAGGGCAAAAGATGGATTTTGGGGGGAAAGAAGAGGGAAACATGACCTAACGCTACTTCGCCTATCCTTAAGAGATTAACCTACTAAACCAATTGATTGCCATGTTGATTTAACCTCTCCTAATAGACCTTCAATAGACCATGGTCAATCGGGCCACTCATAATTATGCCTTAAATGCATAATAAGGTTTTGGCCAAAAGAAAAGATGAAGAACAAGGTTACGTGAGAGAAACAAAAAGTAAACCCAGGATTTGCAATCTATAGCATGTTAGAGACCAATTAATGTTACATTATGAATTAATTTATAATTTTATTAAGACTATAAGCAGTCACCTTAATTGCACCCTAAATGATTGCTATTGCTTGTTGGGAGTGTACACTAGATTTAGAATATTGATTAACAAACGTTGGCTAATAGATTTAATTCATGTTGATGATGATTATAGTATATTATTTGTGAAAACTTTTTTAACTATTATAGATCTCTACTTTCAAAATCATGACTTCATAAACTTTTCTCATACTTGCAAAATCTAACTCAAGAAATTCACCCCATACTTTCAAAATTGTCCCTAAAACTTGCTCTACTCATCAAAACTCAACTTTAGGAATTTTGATAGATCTGCATTTTCAAAAATGACTCCAAAAACACACTATGGATTCAGACTTTTAAAAACAACTGCAAAGGGCACTTGTGGATCCACATTTTCAAAAATAACTTAAGGGACACATACATGAGTCTACATTTTCAAAATTGACTCCGTGGGTTTGGTTCCAATTGCTTGTTTGTTTTTGAATTGTGATTAATATTGATTAAATATATATACATGTGTGATGTGTATTGTGTGGTATGCTTGTTGCAATAGAATCATTAGGTATATGCAAGTGATCTAACATTCACTTGTGATTACATGTGATGATTTCATACAGGACTTTTACTGCTCACTCATTGGGGACTTTCATTTAGGTGATTATGAAGAGTATAGTAGCCATAATTACCTTGGATATGATTTATACTATGAAGAACAATGTGATGCTAATTACAGAAGACTATGGTGATTATCTATATTAGGAAACTATTAAGTTTGATTCGATATTTTTGGTAAGTTTACAAACTATGGTTATTAGGTCTAGTTGGAATCTAGTTAGAATTTAAAATGAATAAATTAACTAAAATAAAATAATGAACTTTTATGACAATACTAAATAAAAAAATTAAACTACAAGATATCAATGATTTTGTTATCCCCTTGGACAATTCATATTTTCATATTTTTTAATTTTATTGAAACTCTAGGGTTTGGGAAACTAAGGAAAATGAATATGAGTGTTTTATGTGGCACATATTAAGGAAAAAAAATTAATAGAATACGAGATATTAAGCATAGAGGAAACCTTGAGACTATGGACACTATATACCTAATGAAGTTCTCCTTGTCACTTTTCAATCCTTTGATAGTAATTCAGCATTTAGAATTAGCAAGGAGAAGGAGATGGAAGATGAGGACTTAAGATTTGAATAAAAAAAATTTTTTGGATGCAAATCCATGGTCTTCCACTTCATATGTCATATGCAACCATATTTGGTTCAAAAATGGGGAAAGTAATTATGGTTGATGATAGCTAAAATGTTTGGTGGAACTTTCTCCAGGTTAAAGTTGCTTTTGCTATTTAGAAACCCTTAATGAATTAAGTGTGGGTTTAAAACTTTGATGGTAGTAAAGTGGGGGTTTTGTTTAAGTATGAAAGACTATTGGAATTTTGTGTTGCCTATGGATAGTTGGACATGTAGAAGAGTTGTGTTATTTTAAGGAGAATCCATCATTTGTCCATCGAATGCCTTGATGAAAGCAAGATCCATGGTGGTTTAAGGTCAATGAATTACTTGTTCGAAAGGATTGCATAGAGAGAAACTACCTCCTAGTGATGTGTCTCATGTTCCTCAATTTCATCCTAATTCTTTGGTCAACAAAGTACAAGTAGCAGGATTATAGTCTATTAATGTTAAGGTAGTAAGGCCAACACTCCTTATTGATAAAAGGATGGTAACTACTTGCAATTGCATGGGTGCCTTTGATGTACAAAAGTGTAGAATTATTTCTCTAAGTCGTGGCAGAACATCGGCTAAAGGAAAAGAAAAGATTTTGGACTTTGGGCCTAATTATGCAAATTTCTCATCTGGCCTTCCTCTTTTAGGTGTACATATGTACCTTCGAGATAACCCGTTATCACATCTGCCTATTTTGAACCCTAATTTTAACCCAACTACTGCCTACTTTATACAACCAAAAGCCTTATCTTTTCCATGGTCGACCCCTTTCTCTTAAATTTCCTCATCTACTGTAGTGAAATCTTCTATCCTACCCCTTTTATACACACTTGTAGATACCTTGATAGGTAGCAGGTTTCGAAACCAAGGATAAGGTACTCGGGGTTCGAATGGGAATAAGGAACATAGAGTTAAAATGGGGTTTTGATGGAGAATGTGTATAGATAACATGTACCAAAACACAAACACAATTAGGGGTTGAGCTTGAAATAGGATTCAATATAACTCACGAACACTAAATGTTACTCAGGATTCGAATAAGGGTTAGATTTAACTCACTAACTAGCTTAAATGAAGGGTTCACCACAATCTTAAGGTTAAGATTGATAACAACACAAGGAAGATTAAAGAGTTAATCAACACTCAATAATTCGACAAATGCAAACTCTAAGAGATCAAGAATAACCTTGCTTAAGAGAGGAAAGTTATAAGTGTAATCTCTATATGTATATTCTTCTTCTGATCATCATGTTCATTACAAATGTTATTATTTCTAGTAAGTCCTAATACTTTAATGGAAAAATTATAAATAATGTATAAAACCTTAAACCCTAAAGAATGGGCCCATAATTAAAATAAAAGAAAATATTCACAAAAGTACAAAACTATGCGTTTAGCAGAAGGAGTTAGCATGTAGTCATTTAGCTTGTCTTGGAAGGAGTAGGATCTGAACTGGGTGGGGTCGGTGGTTAGATGTCTAGGTTTTGGTAAGAGTCCCTAAAGTCTTGCAGTGCTTGGTTGAGATACTTGAAAAGTTAGCCTACTGTTACCGAGTTCTACGGTTAGTCGGCATTAATCTCATCTTACTAAGTGGATCTATGACCCCAAGGCCTTGGATATGTAGTCTCTCGGTTTCTTGGTAAACGATGGACTTCATGTCAAGTGGCTCCTTCTCTTCCTCTCAGCTTTCTATTATCAGCTCTTTCTTAGTACCTCAGCTTTGAACAATTCAGCCTCGAGTTAGAGTAGGTCAATTTCAGTTTCTGACAGGTAGGTATCGGCTTAGAATAGGTTGGCTTCAGCTTGAAGATAGTCACAGATTGATTCCTATCATTACCGTGGGTCCAAAAAGAAGTCATCTTTGGTATTAAACAATGAGCACGGGTTATGATGGGAATTAGCCTCCGATAATATCCAAGCCGAGTCCTGTCAATGCTTGTCGAGGTCAAGCTACAACCAGAAGGATGAGGGGAAGGAAAATGAACACTCGGCATCAACTCTGTTGTCAGCCGAGGTGCCGAGAAATAACAAGGCCGAGTACTCAAGACCAAAGAACCACTCGGCACAACCCCGAGAGACTAGTGCCGACTAATTCTAGTACTTGGCAATTATGGGCCGACTTGTTTAGTGTCTCAGCCAAGCCATGCGAGACGTCAAGGACCCCTTCTCGAACCCGTACATCCAACTACTAACCCCATTCGATTTGGACACTACTCCTCTCAAGACATGCCAAGTGACTGTATGCTGAGTCCTGTAAAATGCACAATTTTGTATTCTTGTATATGTTTTCCTTTACTTTATTTATGGGCCTGATTATTTAAGGTTTAAGGCCTTGTACGTTATTTACAGTTTTGCTACTGGGGTTTAGGATTTGCTATAAATAGCAACATTTGTACAACTAGAGGAAAGATAGACATATATATATATACAGAAGAATATACAGAAAGTGAAAACTTTCCTCTTTTGAGCAAGGCTATACTTAAGTTAGCATTTGCTAGATTATTGAGTGTTGATTAGACTTTTTAATCGTCCCTATATTCATATCAATCTTATTCTCAGATTGCAGTGAACCCCTTCATTTGAACCAGTTAGTGAGTTGCATCTAATATTCATATAAAACCTCGAGCGATATTTAGTGTTTGTAAGTTGTATCAATCTCTATTTCGAGCTCAAACCCCATGATTGTGTTTGTATCTTGGTGAGTTATATTTATTCACACTCGCCATCAAAACCTTTCTTGTTCTTCATACCCATTTTCCTTTCGAATATCCATTCCTATTCGTTTAAGATTCGTTGCCATTTCTTCTTTAATTCCTTATTAAGCTAAGATGCCGAATAAACTTCTCATCCCTTTTCGCTTCACCATGGGTGTCGAGTTGTTCTTGATTTCCTCAACGCTCATGGGGGTGAAGCAATAGCTCTTCTCATCCTTCTCCTATGGTTGGCTAAGAAGTAAATTTGCTACATTCATAAGCAGTACGTCGAAGTCAATCTCATCCTCATGTTGCTAACCTTAAATGCTATTCGTGCTCTTTTATACAAGTAGACCATATCCTTATCATTAAACCACTTTCGTCCATAAGATTGGGAATGCGGGCAGGTCGACATCTTCATCTTCTCTACTAGCTTGGTAGAAACGATGTTGGTGCAGCCTCCTCTATCAACAACTAGGGAACAGGTCTTCCCATTCACCAAATATTGAATATGAAAGAAATTTTCCCTTTGGCCAAGATCTACTTTCAGGTCGGCTCGTCGACTTGTCATGGATAAGAGTTCATCCAGATTATCAGCATGGACATTTTCTTCTATCAATTTGTCTTTCGAACTCTTGTCACTATGAATTTTTACTTGAACTTCGAGTCCTTTCCCTTCAAGATCATGACCCTTTATTCGGACATTGAGAAGCAATATGCTTGTAGCATAAAAACTTGAAGCATTTAACTTCTCAGGCCTTGGTACTAGGTACTTTTTCTTTCTTTACCATCTTTGTCTCAGCTTAATCTGGTCGACTAAACTCATCTTTCTCCATCTTCTTCTCGGGTCTTCTTCTTTCAACATACCTCTTAGGTTCAGGGCTAACATGTTGAGGTCGGTTAATCGACCTTTGATGCCTTTTCCTCCTTTGTCTTTCTACCTTCAATGCCAAATTGATTAGCTTGTATAATGAGTTAAACGACAACAGTTCAACTATGTTAACAATGTCATCTCGGAGTCCACTTAAAAACCTAGCAATAGTACGGTCCTGTGGCTCGGTAATCTCACATCTCATCATTGAGGTCTTAAACTCTTGCAAATACTCTTCAACAGTATTTCGACCTTACCTCAAGTATTGGAAAGTATGGAGCATTTCTTGCTTAAAGTATGTCAGCATAAAGTGTTGGTTTATCAATCTTTTCATAAGTCTCCAAATTTTGATCAACTCTTCTCCTTCGGCATCTTGCTTAGCCAATAACTAATCCCACCAAAGGCTTGCATATTTAATAAGGGATAATGAAGCCAGCTTGAACTTTGTCCAGTTGTCACATTCGTTGCATTCAAACAACTTCTCGACTCGGGTAATCTAGTCTAAGAACTCTTTAGGTCAGCTACTTCTACTAAAGGTTAGTAGTTTAAACTTGATGTTGTCCAGTCTTCGGTTATGTGCTCGGGGTTCATCCCTTGCATTCTTAGCTAATCGGTTCACTTCGAATTGGCCACTTCTATTAGAGCTCTACTCGGCCATATCTTTTCTCGGCTTCGGCTCTCTTCTTCGGGCTCCTAGATTCGCTTCAGAGTCAATACTCCTATCATTACTTCTCGTTACAGGTTGGTTTTCTCTCCTTCTTGGCTTGGCATCGTTTCGTGGTTGTCATTCATCATCATTAAGCTTGTTGGAGCCTCTTTTATTGGTGAGTGTTTGTTCCCTTCTTTTATCTCGACCAGTACGTCTGCGGCCTCTAACTAAACTAGTAAGCTCTTGGATAGAACAGTAAGATTCTAAATATGATATTCCAAGTTATCAATGCGTCTCCTTAAGCTTCCGCAAGGACTATTGCCACTATTATTGACCCTATTTTCAAACATTCTTATCCGTATAGTGATATTTAGAGAAAATTTAAACAACACGATTTACAATAAAACATAATTATAGTAACGTAGAAATGACTACTACTCAGCTTCTATAGCTACCATGACTAACTGACACTTCCACAGCAACTAGAATTGATGACTAAAATTACTGTTACTCGTCTCAACAGCAGCACAACATTATGTCTACTAAGAACACGCACAACATACTATAGAACGATAACTAACAAATGTTTAACCATGAACTAAAATTTGAAGAACACCAATACGTGTGTCTCCCTAAAGCTTTGATACTAAGATGATATGAAGTAGGTCTTAGAACCAAGGATGAGGTATTTGGGGTTCGAATGGGAACAAGGAATAGAGAGTAAAAATGGGGTTTTGACGGTGAATTTGTATGGCTATCATGCACCAAGACATAAACACAATTAGGAGTTGAGCTCGAAATATGGTTTGATATGATTCACAAACATTAAATGTCACTCGTGGTTCAAATGAGGGTTATATACAGCTTATTAACTGGCTTAAATAAGGGGTTCACCACTATCTTAAGGTCAAGATTGATAAGAACACAAGAAAGATTAAAGAGTTAATTAATACTCAATAATCCAGTAAGTACAAGCTCTAAGAGCTCAAGAATAACCTTACTCGAAAGATGAAAGTTCTAAGTGTAATCACTGTATGTATATTCTTCTTCTAATCATCATGTTCATTACAAATGTTGCTATTTATAGTAAGTCCTAAAACCTTAGTGGCAAAACTATAAATAATATACAAGGCCTTAAACCTTAAAGAATGAGCCTATAATTAAAATAAAAGAAAATATTCACAAAAGTATAAAACTATGCATTTAGCAGAAGGAGTTGACATGTAGTCATTCGGCTTGTCTTAGAAAGAGCAGGATCTAAACTGGGGTGGGTCGGTGGTTAGATGTTTAGGTTCGGGTAGGAGTCCCTAAAGTTTTATAGTGCTTGGCTGAGATACCTAAAAGGTCGGTACACAGTTGCTGAGTTCTACGGTTAGTCAACACTAATCGTTCCATGCCGTACCGAGTGGATCATGGCCTTGAGGCCTTAGGTATGTAGTCTCTCGGCTTCTCGGTAAACGACAGACTTGATGCTGAAGGGCTCCTTCTCTTCCTCTAAGCCTTTTGTTATCAGCTCTTTCTCGGTATGAGTTTATCGGCCCTAGCTTTGAACAGTTTGGCCTCTGGTTAAAGCAGGTTGGCTTTAGTTTTTAATAGGTAAGTGTTGGCTTAGGACAGTTTAGCTTCAGCTTAAAGATAGTTGCAGGTCAATTCCTATCACACCTTAATTACCATGTTATTCATCCCTCGTCCCCACCACAATCAACACCCGATTTTTCTAAAACTCTATGTTTTCCAATTGCTGCAACAAATGCAGTTGAACTCCCTTTTCTCCCATCACTTTCATTGAACCCTTCTTTTACCCTTGTGTCGCTTATAGCTAGTGTCATGCCCCAAAGGGATAGATCGTAGTAGTCCCACCGTGTAAACCATTCTAAGATAGAAACTGACCATATAGTCGCTATTTTAAACCTGATTAACATAAGGCATCCACGACTAACCCGTTTTGAAGTAAACAGCTCATAAATTAAACATATTATTTACTTATAATCTTAAACAAAATACATACTTATATTGAAATAACCTGAGTATCTTTACAAAATTTAGCAACTTAATCTTAATCTACTTAAGTAATTTGTAAATTAATACTAAAAGCTTTAAAGAATAATATATACTTGAGAGTGTATCCGGTCTTCAATTTATATCCTCACTCTCTAGGATCCTGCAGTTGCTAGCTTCAAGGTAAATGTAATCCGTTTCCTAGTTAGTACTTGCAACAAAGTCTGTAAGGATGTGAGCAATCATAGCTTAGTAAGTTGGTATGGAGACCTAAAACCATACAGCAAACATAAACATGATTATTAACCAAATCATTAGGTGTAATGCATGCTCAAGTAAATGCCATCGCATGACATTGTTTGACCCATCGTGAGATTAGAGAAACTGTACTCACTCTAATCTAGGTTGAGAAGTTTTTATTAATGCAATAACTCACAACCAAACCTAGACTTGTGCAATGGAGACACCGTACCTCCTACGACTACCTTCGAACCATTGACTTTATCCTTGCTATGACCTCTTCACCTGTCACTTAGTTTGACTAAGGATGAAGAAGGGACCAATTATGCTATCCAACGTTATCTCCTTTGAAGGGGTCAATATTTGGCTGGAGAATCCTAATGTTCTCCTAATAGGTTGCTATACATGTCCGATTTAGAATTTCAAGTCATATATTTAATTAAGTTCAGTTTAAAGTATTTAATTATTTTAACAAATCACACAAATATAAGCTAGGACAGCAATCAGAATCATATCTTCAAACTCGGAAACAAGTACATGCATATAGTTAACTATCTAACAAGCACAATCATGTACAATTTTAAGCCTCCTAGTACTATAATTTAGTACTTCGAAATACAATAACCTATTAATCTCAACTTACCTAAACTCTTTGCTTGCTTGGTCGAGGTAAGACTCGCTTAGTTCATCACCAATAATCCCTATAATACCAACGTTATTTTAGTTTTCGTATAATTGTCATAGATTAGTTTTATCCTATAATACTTATTGATATCTTTAGTTTAGGGTTTAATATGCTTAATTATTTAGGTTCTCAAGTTTTTTATAATTATTCTTGATTTAGGCTAGGTTTGAGTTCAGTTTCTACATTGATTTCTAAATTAGGTTTTAGTTCTGTTTTTAAGTGTGAGTTTATATGCAAACCCTAGAAACCCATTTTAATTCATAATGTAAAATTAATCATGTTACTTCTAGTTATCCTAAATATCATAATTACCCATAATCAATATTTTATTCTATCTGGTACACTTAAATTCTTATTAGTATACCGAATTTATTCTTAATGTGAGAAAATTTTATATACTTCATATAAATACTTAAATTTAGATTTCTCACCAGATTTATTATATATTATTATTATAATATCATTTTTTTAACCTAATATTTGCTTACTCATTAATTCCTTATACTTACATATTATATATTATCACCTAATATGTATATAATATACATAGCTTATATTTCTATCACTCCAAATATCATATCCCAACATCAATTAACATCTCAAAATATCTAAATTCATCCAAAATCAGACTTTACACTTAATTACCTTAATTTATAAAATTTACCATTTTTACCTATTACATATTTACTACATAATACCTTAATAATTACATCTAATACCCTAAATGCTACAAATATCATACTTCATCAAATTTTAACATCCTAAAATATAAAATTATGCACTAAATCAGTAATTATCTATTTAATTACCTAATTAACCACAAATTATCCATTTATGCATCATTTTTAGGCCTAAAAATTATCTAAAAATTTCAAAAATTTATTTTTGAAAAAGGGATTCATAGCATTGTTTTCAATGCTCTAACTAGTTTATACAAAAATTTTGGGCTCAAAACTACACTTTTAAAGTCATTTATTTCTAAATCAAACAAAGCTCAATTTTATGCGATTTCTTAAAATATATTTCTAGACATAAATTTATCAAAATAAAAATTTTCCTTAAATATACATACTAAAATATCTTAGAATAATAAGTTTTATAATTTTTCAAATATTTTTTATATTTTTAACAATTTAACCAAAATCGAGTAGAAATTGGAACTTACTCGTATTGGCTGCTTCAACCACTACTGGCCATTAAGGCCTTATCAGCTGGTCTAGGCGCTACCACTATCATGTGGTGGTAGTAGTCGTCCACTTTCAAAAAGTTGTTTGGTTGGGGATCCTTTTATAAGCTTTAACTGTATAGATTTTTATCTAATTTTTGCAAACTAACCATAACTCTCTTATTTTGATCCTCTCTATTTTTTATACTCTTCTAATTGTCTAAATGAGCTTCTAAATTTTTTTTTGGGTATTTATAGAGCTCTAGGGAAATTATAGTGCATTAAATTAATTAAAAAATTACCTTATCTTATCATTTTTCACTTTCTATTTGTTAAATTTTGATTAGTTAATTTTTTTTCTCCCATTTCCAAGCTATTATAACCACTTTCTAGATATTTTTTCATTTTTCATGATTTTTTCTTAATTATTTATGAATTTTCTTTAATTAATTAGTATTATTTTAGCATATTTTTATCTACATATAAATTCATATATGGTACAATTAAATATTACTAAATATTATATATATTATTTCATTATTTTTAGTATGCATCTAATTTATTTTTATTGATTAGTTAGTTATCAGAACTCGTTCTAAGCGTTTTCGATAAATAACGAACAATTTTTATAAAATTCAATATTATGTTAATTAATCATTTTATTACTTATTTTCCTAAATTTAATTTTACGGGATCAATTCTATTAATAATCCTAGCTTCATCATAAAACTTAAGCTAAATTGAATAATTTGTTTGATTGCCCTAAATTCTACAAATTGAATCTTAAATAATTAATTGCGGTGCTTACAGCTAAACCCATGCAAACCTTATCCTTAAAGCAGTCGAGAATCTAAGTAGAGAAAGACTTGAATCCTATTAGTTCGTTGAAAAAAAAAGGCAAAGACATTATCAAATTTGTGGCTGTAAGTTAGTAATGAAGAGTACGTCACTAAAGTGAAAGGATTTTAAAGGTAGGAGTTAAGGGTAAAATGATGCAACAAAAGGTGAAGATTTAGAATCTTGTGGAAGTTAATGTGGTACAAGCTACTGAAATTGCTAAAATTCTCATGGTTGTACTTTAACAACCATACCATTATGATTATTTCGTCTTGGAACTACTAAGGCTTGGGGCGGTCTTTGATAGTTCAAAAACTTGTATGGGTTATACATAAACTTCAGCCTCATATATTTTTTTTTTTTTTTTTTTATGGAGGCTCACAACAAAAGCAGTAAAATTGATTATCTAAGGAAGAGATTTTGGTTTGGTTCTACATTATATATTAATCTTGTTAGGTTGTTGGGTGGATTATCTTTGTAATGGCAAGATGGTGTGAATATAGATGTTATTGGGGCATATAAGAATGTCATTAACATCAATTTTGAGGAAGTTGTCAACATGAAAAGATTGCATATCTCATTGTGTTATGCTAACCTAGAGTTAGGATAAGGCTTAAGTTGTGGGATAGGCTCCTTATTATGGCTTCCAATATGCAACTACTACAGATGATCATTGGCAACTTCAACGAAATTAGAGTTATGGGGAAAAGAGTGGGGGCTGGGCTAAACTGCACATTGAAATGATTTAAGATTGTGAATTGATGGATGCAGGATTTCAAGAATAAAAATTTATGTGGTCAAATAGGTAGTTTAATGGAGTTTGGGTAAAAGAGAGATTAGATAGCGGTCTTACTTATTCTTTGCGGTTAGAGAAATTTCCATGATGCAAATAAAAAATTTACTTGCACATGGATTAGATCATTCACCCCTGGTCGTTGAACTTCATACGGGAGGACAACATGGTCTACAAATCTTTTGTTTTGAGAAAAGCTAGTTGAATATAGAGGATTTTTCTTGATAGGAATCAGGCTACTAAGTTTTTTACCCGCAGTCGAGCTCAAGGACTAAAAGGGTTAACAGGCGAATCCTCTTGCTCTAGCTGATTCTTGTCAAAACTGAATATCTCTATATGTCGAGCCGAATGATTGCCTATCTCTCTAAAGTATGTCGAATTGTAGATTACTAAGACAATAGCCAGACCATTTATGAGTACTCACTTATGTCGGAGTTGACCAAATACTCAGCCTTACCCTTCCCGAGGTACCGAGAGAGAAACCTTGGACTGATCCTTAGCCACCCTGCTCAGATCAGCAATCTAATCATACTCTTTTGTTTGTATCCTCCAAAGGCCTTGCTAATGTATCTCTGCCATATGTATAGGACTACGTGTAGCATCTGTCACACTAATCATTATTGTTCTTGAATATTTATTTTTACCCTCTTATATTTTTGTACATTGCTTCTTTAAGATAATACTCTTTTTGTCTTTTCTCTTTTAGGTAAGTTGCCTTAAACTTCGAGTATAAATACCCCTTGTGTTTATAGCTGTAAACATCATATTATCATCAATACAACTGAATATTCTTCCTTTCGTAAACACTTTTGTTTACTCTCGTTTCACTCTCATCTTAATCTTTAAGTAAGGCTAGGTGGCGAGTAATCTCACTAAATCATCTCATGTATCATATTGAGTTGTGTCGTGAGTTCTCGGAAGTTCCATTGGTGCGTTATATCCTTTGGAGCTGTTCGTGGGTTTTTCATTGACTTTTCATTCTTTCACACATCTCCCATTATCTCTTCGAGCTTTCGGTAAGCTTGGACTCATCCAGTGATTAGCTTTGTCTATTCTTGGTCAAGGTTCGCATCAGTTCTCATGTTATATCATAAGCTTAGCAAAAATTTGGTGAAAGGTCTAACTTAATGGGTTTAATGGGGAAGCTTAAGGTGTATCGAGTTACTTTAGTGAGATGGAGCAAGAGTATTAATCAAAATAATGCCAGACTTATCAAGGTTCTATGCTCTCGCCTAGCTGAGTCACAACATTTAGATGTCACTAAGGTGCTATTTGAGGAATAGTTAGAGCTCTACCAACAATTATAGTTTACTTAGCGACTACAGGAACTTTAATAGCATCAACGATCCCATGTTCAGCAGTTGAAATTTGGAGATTGAAATACAAAGTTCTTCCATTTAACAACTTTGAATAGAAGAGTGAAAAATTGAATACGAAGATTTGAATAGAGGATAAGACTTGGTGTCATGATGCAGATATGATAGATGAAGCCTTTCTTAAATTCTTCTCAAGTTTGTAAACTACTGAACGACCCTCTATAAATATGGATGAAATGAATCAGGATGATTAGGTTATAACAAAGGAGCAAAATGTTTGGTTGACATGTCTTTTAGAGATACTGAAGGTTCATGATGTTGTTTTCTAGCTTGAGAGCCTAAAATCTTCAAATCCCTATGGTTCAGTGGCATCTTCTTCCAATCACATTAGGAGTTAATTAGTACCCACCTTTATGAAGTCATCAACAATTACAGGTTGATAGGTATGTTCTCTAACTGATTTAATGAGATTAACATTGTTTTGATTCTTACAATTGATTGTCCTGAATTTATTTCTCAATTCCATCCTATTAGTAGTGGAACTTTTCTTATAAAATAATCTCTAATATAGTAGTAAATAGACTTTAACCGCTCCTAGATAGTATAGTGTCTCATTTTCAATGTGCTTTTCATTTTAGGTCATTTACTCTAAGATAATGTTATTATGATTCATGACATGTTTCATTTTATTCAATTAAATAAACTTAGAAAAAAAAAATGCTTTTTTGCGATTAAAATAGACATAGCAAAAGCGTATGATAATGTGGAGTGATACTTTTTAGAGGCAGTGATTTTAAGGATGGGATGTTCAACAGTTTGGATTCAATGGATTATGTCTTGTGTAACTTCAATCTCATATAATTTGTTAGTGCATGGTAAGAGTGTTAGACATTTTAACCCATCTAGGGGTATTAGGTAGGATGATCCATTATCACCATATTTATTTATTCTAATGGCTGATTATTTGTCTCATATGATTCTTAAAGCAAGAGTAAGCGATTGTTTGCATGGTATTTGAATAAAGGAATCTAATCTAATGCTTGCCTATTTACTTTTTGCTGATGATTTGTTATGCTTTATAGAGGTTAACAAACTAAATCTTGAATGTTTGAAAGGGATCCTTACTAAATATAGTCAGTTTTCTGGACAGAAGGTGAATTATCAAAAGTGCTCAGTAAGTCTATAGTGAGGTTTTGTAGATTAATAATCATAATAACTCAGGTAAGTGTCACGCCCCGAACAAGAAGAGTCATAACAGTCCCGCCGTGTAAACTAATCTAAGATAGAAGTTGACCTTACAGCTGCTATCGTAGACACAGTTTACACAAGGCGCACAACTCAACCAGTTTGAAACGTCTGTTCTGACATCTGTTAATATCCAAACCTGTGGTAGAGCTTTTACAAAATACTTGTTCTATACAATCTGTAGTTTAGTACTACAACAGTAATTATACAACATTTCATATCCAAGGGTAAATATTACAATCAGAGTCTTTTAAAAACCACAGGTTATACGATTTATATACAATAAGTTAGAAAACTAGTGGGCTCCCAGGGAATTCCCATTTAGTTTTCTTCAAAACTTAAAGACAAAGCAAAAGCTCAGGTTCAGTTAAATTCCTCGTTCCTCACTTTCCCACACAGCAGCACACTAACCTAAGAACGGTGGTACTGGAACATCTTTATCTTCACTCAGCACCTGCAAAAGAGTCTGTAGGGGTGTGAGCACAACTAGCTCAGTAAGTGGGGCGGAGTCGGAAGAGTACTATACAATCACAAATAAGGTTAATAATTATGATGAAATGCAATGCAATCACTCAAATGGAAACATCGCACAGTGTTAACCGGTCCACTGTGAGGTTAGAGGAATTTCATCCGCTCCAACCCGGATTGAGGAGTTTCATCGCGACTCAAGTTAAACCAAACCCGAGCTTGTGCAATGGAGAACACCCCCCTCCCAAGACCGCCTTCGAACCACGGCCCCCAACCTTGCTGCGACCTCCTCGCCTATCACTTAGTTCGACTAAGGATGGGGAAAGGACCATTTCAGCTATCCTCATCGAAGGAAGTCGGTGTTTGGCTTAACACTCTTAATCGTTTCCCGTAATGGGTGATTATGCATGACCAATTACACTTTAGTCGAATAATCATTAGTGATAATCAGGGGTGACCAATAAGTTCACACAATACAGAATCCATGCAAATATGCAGAACAGCACACCAAAGAGTTGAACTCCTGTCACAATAGAGTATCATTCACACACATAGCATGCGCATAATCATCTAACTATAAACACAACCAGAAGTACTCTTGGGTCTCCGGATACTTTTAAATAGTACCCAAACAACGGCGAAGCTACCATCCCAACTTACTTGTTCAGACGTTCGTTATTTCTGACTTGAATTGTCAGCCGTCTTTGGAAGGTCCTAATTATACAAAAGGTCCAAATTTAGTTTTCGTAATAATTACGAAAACATTAGGGTTTAATCTAAAATGGATATATATATACATATATATATTATTTCCATAATATACAGTCATGTTATTAAATTATTAATTATTAACATTGTACATCATATTTACTATTACGTATTATATATCGTTTTGATCGTATCGAAACGTACTTTTTATTTATTAATTCACGTTTTGATTCCGGTAGAGTTACCGAAATGTGTATATTCCTGAATATGTTATAGATATAAGCTAGTTTGCTTAAGGTTATCTGATTTCAACAAAACTAGTGTCATTGAGTTCGTATAGACTTAACGACACATCTTATGAGTCATGTTCCTAGAGATGGATTTTAACGGGTAGTTTGAATTTTTAATACAATTATACATAATTATATAAAAACGACCGTATTATGCGAAATTTACAGTTTTAAATTATATTTTATCCAATTTGTCCTTATATTGTAATAATATAAGTATTATTCAATTTTAATACACCTAAAGTACATCCCGATCAGAAAATATTAATAATTATAATAAAATCTCTATTTAACCCAATTCGACCAGCAATCCTATATATAGGTTTTATTTAACTATTTTACTCATTTTAATCTATTAATATTACAAATACACCCCGACTTGTAATTTAAGCTATTTTATTTAATAAATTCGTAGTAAATAGTTCGGATTACCTAATAATTCCCCAAAAATTTCTATGGACTTCTAAAAATATGGGGAATTCAATTATCACTTGGTTTCAAGTTTTCGACCTATTGCCTATATTTTCGTATTGACGATTTTACTCCTAAATTTGATAATTTATCCAATTATAATTCTTTTGGCATCCAATTAATTTCAATATGACTTAATACCATTATTATTTATTATAGATCAGTACATGTCCATTTCATCAATTAATTTCATAATTTCCTATTAAATTCATAATTTCAGCCTATTTTCGAACCAATTTCAGGCTTAAAAATTCAATAAATATTAAAATTATTCAAATAAAAATTTGGGCTACGTAGAAATTACCCATATATCATACACATCCTACACAAAAATTTTCAGCTAGAAACAACATCATATAGTACATTTATTTCACTAATATATATTCGGATGAATTACAGATTTCTTAATAAAGTATATTAAATATTACGAATTTTTCTAAAATAAAAATATCATATGAAAGCATGTCTAAAATAACCAAAATGTAATTTTTTTCATAATTTTCTGGGCAGATTTACTATTTTTTAAAAATTATTGAAAAACAGGGCAGAAATTTGACCTTGGTGTTCTTGGGTGCTCCAGTGGCCGGCGGCGGCTGGGTGGTTGTCGGAACGCCTAGACGCTGGGGGTACTCCTTGGTGGTGGAGTGGCGTAACAGCAGATTAAAGGGAACCCTAGGAACTAGCCTTGCTCGGTAATTATTCTGTTTTTCTCTCTCTTTTTTTTTTATTTTCTACGATTTTTTTCTGATTTTTCTTTTTGTTATTTTTTATTCCAAATTGTCAAATGTTATCATCCTGCTGCTAGGGTAATTTTTATAGTGCTCTTTCACCGCCTATGATTTTTCTTTATTTTTTTCTTTTGTTTTTTTCCTATTTTAACTAAGCATGTGGTGTCAAATTCTGGCAATTTCACTTTTGATTCAGCAACTTTCACTTCTCATTCTCCTGCCACACCTCCTTCCAGCAATCTCAATGTTATTTAATTAATTTTTCTTTTTCTTTTATTAAATAATTACTTAAATATAGATATTATATGTTAGAATTAATTATTTAATTAATATATAAGTTTATACCCTATGTAAATAACACGTGAAATATATAACTTTACTCATATAATTAAGTTTCTAGCATATCTTTTATTTTTAGGATACATTCTAAGGTTAATTTCATGAATTCAACACAATATATATATAATTACTCAATTTAAAGTTAATTTACGAGTATAATTATTATTTGTACCGGGTATACTAAAAATTACGTGTATTTTTTTATAGTAAATTATACTACATTATCTCATTTTATAGCTCAATTAACTTATCTCTAAGTTCTCGTTGCAATCTAAGTTCAATTTTAGGAGTTCTGAACATTTTAGGGCTTTAGTAAATACTCCAATTTCTAAGGGCAAAATTGGGATTTCAGATCATTATTACTAAAATCTAACTTCACTATAATATCTCGACTACCTTTTTCATTCTAGTTGCAAAGTTTGGGTTCAATTGGATAAGTTACCCTAAAAGCCCTAAATATGAGCTCGGTTATCCTAAACTCAATTTTGGAAGCTTACAATAAGTATCTCGATTTACCCATTTGTTAGGGTCGATTTGAAAATTAGTCTTTAGCTTATGTTAAAGAGAAAATTGTTCACAAGTTACAGGGCTAGAAACACAACTTGCCTTTTATTAGTGTTAAAGGGGTTTTGATAAAGTTAGTGGCATATGCCTTTCCAACTTACTTTATGAGCATTTTTAGTTTCCTAAATAGGAGGTATAGGGAAGTGGAGAGCTTGACCTCTAATTTCTAGTGGGGAGAAAGTGAGGTAGGGAATAAAATACATTGGACAAAGTAGAAATACTTAACTAAGGCTAATGACTTTGGCAGGCTAGGTTTTAAAGACTTAAAATATTTTAATCAAGCTTTATTTAGGAAACTTGTTTGTAGAATTTTACAAAATCCTGATGCTTAATATGTTCAGCTATTGAAGAGTATTTATTTTTTGGATAAGAATTTTTTGAGTGCTTGTAAGGGGGTTATGGAATCATAGGTTTGGTAGAGTATCTTAATTGGATGAGAGGCAATCACTAAAATCTTATTTAGTGAGTTGATGATGGTCAGTCAGTGAACTTTAAGTCTAATCCGTAGTTCCCTTCATTACCAGATTTTAAATTACCTATGAGAGAAGTAGAAACCCATCTGGTTAACCTCAATGTCTCTACAGTTATGGATCATAAAAAACTTACATGGGCTCTTGATTTAGTGATGGATAACCTAACTAAGATGGTGAAACATGCTATTCTTTGTATTCTAGTCACTTCAAGATTGTGTTCAAACAAGGTAATGTGGGCTAAAGAGAGGAGTGGGATGTATTCGATAAAGAGTTGTTACCATAGCTTGAATAATAGATTTGATGACCAGTAAAGGGATGCAGCATCTAGGTCAAATGATATAAATTTACGAATATGGAAGTTTATATGGCATTTATATTGTCACCCTAAATACAAACATCTGTTATGGTGACTGTATTTTAAACTCTAATTTGTTTCGCAAGAATTTTTTAGCTAACCCATTGTACCTATTTTGTAGTTGTGTTGAAATTGTAGAACATTTCTTCATTCGTTGTGGTTAGTTATGGGTTGTTTGGTTTGGAATCCTCAATGTCAAGATTGAAGATTATGCAATTTGGAGTATTAGATACTAATATGTAGATGTATAACACCTATGTGTCTACTAACTATAAAAGTGAAAATGTCATTAACTTTAATATACAAATTAATATAATATTTGTTGATAAGTTAAGAAATTTTACATTTTAAATGATAATTTGATTGCATTTTATAATAAAATTTTATATTTAGAAGGAAAGATAGTGGAAAAGAAGGAAACAAACCTACACAAGGAAAAGGAAAAGAAAGTAAAAAGAAAAAAGCTTTGATTAAATAACAGTAGGTCAAAGCTATCCACTATATAATTTATTTTATCTTCCTTTTGAAACAACATGAGGTCTTACTCCACTTCTTCTCAATGTAATTTCTTTTCTTTCACATATAATTCAAGGAATTAGATAAAAATAATTAGATTTGAAGTTCAAAACCAAACAAGTCCCGATTGGTAAAAGAGAAGAGAAACCAAACCTCGAAGCTAATCTTTTTTTAGTTAAAACCCATTTCTTCAAAATACAATCATCTCCTAACATTTCAATCCTATGGTGTTACCTAAAGATAGGATTAATAATTTGTATTACCAAATCGAATTTGTATTTTACTTCGCATCAAATCAATGTCAATGTAAAACATATAAAAAATTAAATAGAGATTTTAAGTAATTAGCTTATATTACATCATCATTATTTATATGATGATCATGTGATTTATATCATGTATCGTGTTGATTTTATGGTTAGAGTAGGCACAAAGCCTACGTAGCTAGAGGTACCAATAATGCCACTTGAAAAAAAAAATGACCATGATCTTATGTTTAAGGATATACACTTTAATTATATGAAACTTCCCCCTAAATTGTACTCTTTAAAGTATATCTTTAATACATATTATGCCATTTTTGATAAAATTTTAATAATTAACTTTTGATCCCAACTCAGGGAGAAGAAAAGAGGGAAGGCCCTTCTCACCCCTTAAATTTGTCCTTGCTTATTTTTTATTTGTATAATTGTGTATCTTGTTGAACCATGTTCATGTTATCTAGACGCCAATATGGGTTGAGGCCTATCTTGACTTAACCATTAAGAATCACAAGCTATAGGTTTTCAAATTTCCAAATGGGTTATAGCTTATTGCAAGCCAATTTTATGCTAGGTCCTTATACTTTGTAGGTCTAATTTGATATGTAGCGGGTCTTGAAACCAAGGATGAGGTACACGGGGTTCAAATGGGAACAAGGAACAGAGAGTTAAAATGGGGTTTTGACGGCGAATATGTATGGACATCATGCACCAAGACACAAACACAATCAAGGGTTGACTTAAGATATGGTTTGATACAACTTACAAATACTAAATGTTACTTGGGGTTTAAATGAGGGTTAGATGCAACTCATTAACTAGCTCAAATGAGGGGTTCACCACTATCTTAATGTCAAGATTTATAAGAACACAAGAAAAATTAAAGAATTAATTAACACTCAATAATGCGGCAAATATAAGCTCTAAGAGCTCAAGAATAACCTTACTCAAGAGAGGAAAGTAATAAGTGTAATCAATGTATGCATATTCTTCTTCTGATCATCATGTTCATTACAAATGTTGCTATTTATAGTAAGTCCTAAAACCTTAGTGGCAAAACTATAAATAATGTATAAAGCCTTAAACACTAAATAATGGGCCCATAATTAAAATAAAAGAAAATATTCACAAAAGTACAAAACTGTGTATATAGTAGAAAGAGTCGATATGCGGTCATTCGGCCTATCTTGGAAGGAGTAGTATCCAAATTGGTGGGGTCGGTGGTTGGGTGTCCGAGTTTAGGTAGGAGTCCTTAAAGTCTTGCAATGCTTAGTTGAGATACTTGAGAAAGGTTGGCTCATAGTTGCTAAGTTCTACGGTTAGTTGGTACTAATCCCTCTATGCTGTACTAAGTGGGTCTATGTCCTTGAGGCCTTCGATGTGTGGTCTCTTAGCTTCTTGGTAGACAATAGACTTCATGCCGAGTGGCTCCTTCTCTTCTTCTCATGCTTTTGTTATCAGCTCTTTCTTAGCAAGAGTTGATCAGCCTCGACTTCGGACAGTTCAGCCTCGAGTTAAGGCAGGTCGGCTTTAGTTTCTAACAAGTAGGTGTCGGCTTAGGACAAGTTGGCCTTGGCTTAAGGATAGTCATAAGCTGATACCTATCATTACCGTGGATTTGAAAAGAAGTCATCCTCGACATTAAACATTGAGCATGGGTTAGGATGCAGAATAAACTTCTCCTCCCTTTTCACTTAACCATGGGTATCGAGTTGTTCTCGATTTCCTTAACGCTCATGAGGGTTAAGCAATAACTCTTGTTGTCCTTCCGAACTGTGTAAGTGTTAAGGAAGCCATCATGGATCACTTTCCGGTCATACTCCCATAGTTGGCCAAGAAGTAAATTTGCTGCATTCATAAGCATTACGTTGAAGTCAATCTCATCCTCATATTGCCAACCTTGAATGCTATTCGAGCTCTTTTATGCACGTAGATCATACCTTTGTCATTAAACCACTTCAGTCTATAAGGTGGGGAATATGTGTAGGTCGACATCTTCATCTTCTCTACTAGCTCGACAGAAACAACGTTGGTGCAACTTCCTCCATCAACAATCAGGGAACAGGTCTTCCCATTCACCAAACATCAAATATGAAAGAAATTTTCCCTTTGGCCAGGATTTGCTTTTAGGTCAGCTCGTTGGCTTGTCATGGATAAGAGTTCATCGAGATTATCAGCATGGACATTTTCTTCTATCAATTTGTCTTCCGAACTCTTATCACTCTGACTTTTTACTTAAGCTTTGAGTCCTTTGACCTTCAAGATCATGACATTTTTATTTGGACATTGAGAATCAATATGGTTGCATAAACACTTGAAGCATTTAACTTCTTGGGCCTCGGTGCTGGATACTTTTTCGTTCTCTACCATCTTTGTCTTAACCTGATTTGGTTGGCTAAACTCACCTCTCTCCATCTTCTTCTCTGGTCCTCTTTCTTGGCATACCTCTCAAGTTCAGGGTTGATAAGTTAAGGTTGGTTAATCGGCCTTTGATGCCTTCTCTTCCTTTGTCTTTCTACTCTCAATGCCAGATTGATCAACCTATTTAATGAGTTAAACGGCTATAATTCAACTATGTCGGCAATGTCGTCTCGGAGTCCACTTGAAAACCTAGCAATGGTATAGTCCTGTGGCTCGACAATCTCACATCTCATCATTAAGGTCTTAAACTCTTGTAGATACTCTTTAACAGTGTTTCGACCTTACCTTAAGTATTGGAAAGCATGGAGCATCTCTTGTTTAATATATGTCAACACAAAGCGTTGGTTCATTAATCTTTTCATAAGTCTCTAAGTTCTAATCAGCTCTTCTCCTTTGGCATCTCACTTAGCCACTAACTTATCCCACCAAAGGCTTGCATATTCAATAAGGGATAATGAAGCCAACTTAACCTTTGTTCGGACGTCACATTAGTAGCATTCAAACAAATTCTCGACTTGGGAAATCCAGTCTAAGAACTCTTTAGGTTGGCTACTTCCACTAAAGGTCGCAGTTTAAGCTTGATGTTGTCAAGTCTTCGGCTATTTGCTCGAGGTTCATCCTTTGCATTCCTAGCTGGTTGGTTTATCTCAGATTGGCTACTTCTATTGGAGCTTTACTTGGCCATATTTCTTTTCGGCCTTAGCTCTCTTCTTCGGGCTCCTAGATTCACCTTAGAGTCAACACTCTTATCATTGCTTCTCGTCACAGGTTGGTTTCCTCTTCTTTTAGGCTTAGCAGCCCTTCGTAGTTGTCATTTATCATCATTAAGCTTATTGGAGCCACTTTTATTGGTAGGTGTTTGTTCCCATCTTTCATCTCAACTTGCACGTTTGTGATCTCTGACTAAACCAATAAGCTCTTGGATAAAATTAGTGAGATTCTGAATATGATATTCCAAGTTATCAACACGTCTCCTTAAGCTTCTACGAGGACTATTACCACTATTATTGACACCATCTTCAGACATTCTTGTTTGTACAATGATATTCAGAGAAAATTTCAACAACACAATTTACCTTAATCCCCCAATGCCATGCTGAGTGGATCTATGGCCTTGAGGCCTTGGATGTGTGGTCTCTCAGCTTCTCAATAGATGATAGACTTAATGCCAATTGGCTCCTTCTCTTCCCCTTAGCCTTTCGTTATCAGCTCTTTCTCGGTAAGAGTTGATCAGCTTCAATTTCGAACAGTTCAGCTTCGGGTTAGAATAGGTCGAATTCTGTTTTTGACAAATAGGTGTCGGCTTGGGACATGTTGGCTTTGGCTTGAAGATAGTCGCAAGCTAATTCCTATCACAACCAGTTTGGTTCATGTGTTCTCAAACCTATTAAACCGATTTCTTTCTGTTTTCACATTTTTTACATGTGTTGCCATTTTCCTTTTTATTTTATGAGTAAATAATTGATACAAATGGATAATTAAGTAGATGGTATTATGCCATTCAATTGGAATAATAAACAATTTCTTTATTTGTTAAAAAAGAAAAAAAAAAACAAACCTATAAGCGCATTACTCCTTTTAGAAACAAATGCAATGGCAAAAAGAAATAAGGTAGTAATACTACCTTATATAAAATAATAAGATAGGAAAAAAAAAAAAGTAACTAAAGTGAGGAAGATGTTGCAATTTTGTAATGTTTTGATTTACCATATATTATTAAATTTTATAAGAAACTCTATAATTCATAGTATAATCACTATTGGTTTCTCTTCATGTGGTGTTACTATAAGAAATTCTCTAAATTTCAAATGTGAATTTTAAACATGATATTGAAATAACTAATTATATTATGGTTATTTGTATTGATTACAGTCATAATTAAAAATACTAGATTAATGTCCATGTGTATGACTAAATCTTCCTCTCATTCTCCTTTGCAACTAACAACTCTCAATGAAACTAGCCAAGAAGGTTTTTGTCAAGAGATAAAGAGTGGAGAGGAGACTTAACTTATTTATAGTAATTTAACAAAGCCCTCCCATTACAAGCTAACTATTAGGCTCAACGCCTACACTAGGCCGTCTAACTACATCCTTAAATAAGGTACGAATGAGCTTAACACATAAATGGATCTAATAAATAAATTAGCCCAACTACAATATCTCATTAAATCATAATTATTCAACTTTAACTCTACACAATTAACAAAAACCTAATTAATTGGAATTTTTTTCCAACAACTACTTTCATATATTAGATTAAAATAATCATTATTTCATCTTCCGTAAATTCTCAGTTGTTGAAATAAGTGTTTGGAATGAAGTAGAATTCAGAGTTCATGAACTATAGATAGATGAGAGTGAAGATTACATTGATGTTATCTTGTTTTCAATTATTGACATCATAAAGTAAAATACCTAAAATTATAAAGTAATGCTTAGAAATATTCAAGGTTAAATATGTAATGCAATTAGTATTACCATCTCTCTTGTAATATTTACTTGTGTCAATTAGATATAAGTATTTAGTATCCTTATCTTCCACTAATTTTCTCTACTAAGGAAACTTCTTCTCTTCAATTACTTGCTCAAACTTTAGTATCAATCAAGTCCTTCTTGAATGTTTCATATTTTCAAGCAAGAGGCTTAAGTAGAGTAGATAAGAGAGTTATAGACAATCTATTGGACATGAGTTAGCAGCCACTTACACCTAATCGATACAAGAGAGATAATTATAATGAATATAATACATATTTAGCTGTGGATATTTACTAGACATTTCACTATAAGTTTCTAAGTACCTTTAACCATTGGAAACAAAATCAGTGTTTCATTAAACTAATCTCCATCTTATTCATTCTCTAATAATCCTTGACCATCATGCTCTTCATATCAACCACATATGTCAATATTTTAAGACTTAAAAAAATGACGACATAAATAATACCATAGAAAGAGCTGCATGGAAGACATTAATATATGAGGCATTTTAGAGGAGAATGGGAAAAAATATTCATAAATTCTTTTGAGAAGAGTAGTGTAACATAGCCTATTGGTATATTTGTTTGAATGATAGCGAAGCAAAACTTTACATTTATAAGCAGATTGATGAGCTCTTCTTCTTTATAGTTGATATTTTTATCTTTTATTAGTGGCATATAACTTAGCCATATGAATGTTGCTAAGCAGCGTGTAGTGGAAGGAGTAAGATTACAAAAACTGTAGCTAGTGCCTTCATTTGGCAAGAATTTCATTTTTTATTGTTTATTTCATGTCAGTAGATTTGTTGAACCTGACGAGTCTATGGAACCTTAAGAACAACTTACACCCCACCTACAGACCCAATGAGTCTAATTTTGTGTTAAGAATTACCTCCATGATTTGGGCCTAAGTTAAGGATTAGTCATTGGTGGATGCATCTTGATTAGAGCATAAGATCAACTTAGTCTAGTATTCATGTACAGTAAATAGGGTTGTAAATGTTGAGCCAAGCTGAGCTTTTGAAGGTTCAACCTTGACTTGTTAAAAATTATCAAACTCGAACCGGACTCAGGTTTTATTAAGCTTGAAAATTAGAGGCTCGAGCTCAAGCTCAAGCTTGTCAAGGATTCTGAAGCTCGAGCTCAATTGAGCTTAATCTTGTTCTTGTTTAAATAAATGAGCTCGAGTCTATATATCTAAACAAGCCTATAAGTGAACTTGAGCTTATATATCTAAATGAGCTTAAACGCAACCTTATTTATTTAAACAAGCTTGAGCTCACGCTTATTTAAATTAATGAGCCTAAATGAACTTAAGTTTAAGCTAACTTGAGCTTGTTTAAATAAATAAGCCTAAATGAGTCTGAACATAAATTAAAACTCAAAATTTATATAATTTTTTTTTTTTGAGCAAAAGATAATTCATTGAAGAGAAACAAACATCATACATTAGGTGGAAGTGATCTATAATTAATATGTAGTAGATAAAATAAACGGGATAGAGGTAGAATGACCCAAAAATCACAACTCATCCCATTCCTAGCTTAGGTTGCAACCTAATGAGCACATTCATTTGACTCTCTATAAATGAAAGAAAAGGAACAATATTCAAACAAAGATTTCATTCTCTGGATATCCTTGATAAATGCATTCACTCTCTAAGAAGATGAGGAAGAGTTATTAATTGCTGAAATAATCCTAAAAGAATATGATTCAATAGCCAAATGTGTCCATCCCTTCATTTTAGCAATTTGTAAACCTTCTCTAATTGCGGAAGCCTCACCTTCTTTAACATCTTTGATTGTTGTTGACAATGCAATTGCTTGAAGCAATGTACCTGTGGAATCTGTACAAACAACTTCAAGTCTAGTAGAGCAATTAGTATGACTTACGGCTGCTTCGCCATTAATCTTAACCATTTGCTGCAAAGGAAGATCCATCTCGTTGAAGCTCAAGAATTTATTACCTCAGATCCTGATGTTGCGTGATGGTGTAGAAATGGGATTCGAGTACCAAACCGAATACTGGGAGCATGATGAGACTGTGGAGAATGCTACCGGTTAACAAAAGTATGTTGTGAAGTTAGACTTAGTAGCTTAAATTCCTTGTTTATTGCATTCAAAACAAGTTGAGGTTTGGGCTGTTCTTTGTGAAATACACAAAAATTTCTATGAATCCATATATTCCATAAAACAATCATTGCCTTTGTCATGAATTCCACTTCTTGCAATTTAGTTAAGTGCATTAGAACTTAATAAATGTTTAGGAGTTTCATTTGCTCTACATTGAAAACATGCCGAACTTGATAAAATTTTCCTGCAAAACAAATTAAAGTTAGTAGACAAAGCATTAAAACATAAGTGTTAGAGATTGTGCTTATATTTCGATTGATAGTCCAATTTCCAAACACTCCTTCTAGTGTCATGAGAAGAGCAAGGCATTGACATATTCGGTTCCTCCTTAGCTGTCATGATACCATGGTATCGAGCCTAAACAAAATATATTCTAAATGCTGCTCTTGTCCATACTAGATGATCTTGATCAAGCATATGCATTACAAGGACTACAAGAATAGCTTCAATTTCTTTAGAGGACACATTATGCTCTATTCTACTTCGATTCCAACAATAATTCTCATGATCCAACAAGTTACATACCCTTATCTCCATAATATCATGTTCCAACACTCTAAGAGACAATCTAAAACCTGGTAGCTTTTGTAGCCATGGGTCTTTCTAGATAAGGACTGATCTCCCTTATCCTATACGCTACAATACATCATTCAAAATTGCATTTTTGCCTTATAAAATGCTTTGCTAGCCCTAAGATGCTTTACTACTCCTAGAGGCATACATAAAATCCCACTCTGGAAAATAAATGCTTTTAAAAAGATGAACCTATAAAGCATCGGGATTTTGAAGAATGCGCTAAGTTAACTTTCCTAGCAATGCAAGATTAAAATTCTCTAAGTCCCTAAAACCTAGGCCTCCCATTTCCTTAGACTTTGCTAAATCTTTCTATTTCTTCCAATGAATCTTATTACTATTCTCATTTTCTCCCTACCAAAACTTTTTGATAAGTCCATTAACTTCTTTACACCACTTTCTTAGAGAAGAGAAAATACTCATAGTATAAGTTGGAATAACAAAAGCCATAAACTTAATCATAACTTCCTTACCTTTAGTGGATAGAAGATTCTTTTTCCATCCTTGAAATTTAGAGACAATACATTCCTTTACATAAGCTAAAGATTGATACTTAGATTGACCCCATGAAGTTGGCAGACCTAAGTGTTGACCTAGATTGTTCTGAATGCTTAAATTCAACTCAGAAGCACACTCCTTTATAACTGCCTGTAGTCACGATTTAGAAAAAACTAAAGAACTTTTATGAAAATTAACTTGCTGACCCAATGCTTGACAATACATATCAAGAACATGCTTTAAAGAATGAACATTATGCTTATTGGCCTCCAAAAAGAATAAAGAATCATTGTGAAAAATAAATGTGCTAGCATTAGACTAGTTTGTTTTATCTTCATTCCATTTAGAAGGCCATGATTAGTAGCTCTTGTAATCATTAAGGACAAATAATCTACTACTAAAATGAAGAGATAAGGGGATAGATGATCCCCTTGTCTAATACCCCTTGATGGTTTGAAATTTCCAACCCTTTTCTAATTAAGAATCGAATTATATGAAACAAATGAAATATAAGAAATTATCCAATTCACCCATAAATTAGAAAATCTCATTTTCTTCACAATAGCCTTTAAGAAAGTCCACTCAACTCGATCATAAGCTTTGGCCATGTCTATCGTAACCGCATAGAAATGTTTATGTTTTCTCTTACTTAACTTTAGAAAATGGAATATCTCATGAACTACAATGACATTGTCTTAAATGAGACGACCTGGACTGAATGTAGATTGGAATTGAGAAATAACAGAATCTAAAAGTGGTTACAATCTATTGGTTAAAACCTTTGAAATAATTTTATAAAAAAAAAATTACAAAGGCTTATAGGCCGAAATTGAGATATGTCATAAGGATAATTCACTTTTAGGATCAGTACGATATCAATTTCATTAAAGGAAGAAGGGAATGTACCTTATTGTAGGAAGTTCTTAACAACTTGATAAATGTGTGAGCTTATCAAATGCCATTGTGAATGATCAAATATTCCGCTAAAGTCATCAAGTCCTAAGGCTTTAAGGCTGCCAAGTTGGAAAACTACTTCTTTGACTTCATCCTCCTCTAATGGATGTATGAGCCATTCATTCTAGTTTATGGGGATTATTTCTTCAATTTGATCTAGTATCCGTTACGTCAGTTATGAATGTTTTGATGAGTAGGGAACAGAAAAATATTCTAGAAAAGTTGCAGCAACCGAGTCCTCATTCTCTTGCCATTCTCCAATCAAGTCTTCAATCTGATATACCTTATTGTGCATTCATCGATTCATTACACAACGGTGAAAGAACTTCATATTTGTTTATCTCTACATTGTAGCCAATTTATATGCAATCTTTGATGCCAGTATAACTCTTCTTATTGTTGTGCAAAGGTTAATTGTTACTATAATAACAATTCTTCCTCTAAAAGCACATCTTGAACATCGGATTATTGTAGAATGGCAAGCTAATTATGCATCTCTTCAATTTAACGTGCATTATTTTGCACATAATTCTTCTTCTAGTTTAATAGAGACTTCCTACACCCCTTCAATCTACTCATTAATCTCCAAAGATCAAGCTCATAATGTCATTTATCCCAAGCTTGTTGGATTACTTCAGTATAACCATCAATATTTAGCCAACCTTGTTCAAAATGAAAAGGACGAAGACCCTTTCTTTCAAGGAAATGTAACTCCACTAATAAAGTTAAGTAATCAAATCAGTATGCTAATAGGTTGCATATTTGCCTATGGGAAAAAACTTCTAGCCATTCACAGTTCACCAAACCTCTATCTAACTTTTCCTTCACCTAAACACCATCAAATCTTCTATTAGACCAATTGTATTTTTGTCCCTGACAACCAACATCAACCAACTCACAATCAGAAATCATTTGATTGAAATTGAGAATTTGCTTACTTGGCTTATGACAACCACTACTCTTCTCATTACTGTTTTTAATTTCATTTAGATCTCCAATAGGCATCTATGGCATTCTAACATTAGCTGTAAAAATCATCAATCTATCCTAAATCTTTAATCAATCATGAAAAATAGGTTTGGCATAATAGAGTGAAATACAAATTTTGCTACCACTTACTTGTTCCACAAACTGAATGGTGATGACATTCTTATCAACAATAAGAATGAAAAACGTAATTTCCCCTTTCTACTACAATGCTAGTACACCAGAAAGTCCAAAAGGATCTACATACAACTTCGACTCAATCGAAATCTTCTTCTCAAATAATCAATAGATTGTTCCTTATTCCATGTCTCCATCAAGAAGATAATTTGGGTCTTACATTAATGTACAAGACGCTCTAATTCAATGACTATCGAAGACTAGCCTAAGCCTTGACAGTTCCAGCATAGGTACGTGATGGCGACTGTATGGTTGTTGGAGGACATCTATAAGAACCTTCTAGGACATATTTAGTTGCTTAAAGAATTTCAACTTCAACGAGATGTTTCTCTAACTTAACCTTTTTACTATTACAGTCTTTTAGAAACTGAACACCAAATGATTTCTTTGCCTTATACTAGAAACACCTTTCTTGATACAACACCTGTTACATTTTTATTCCTTAGTGAAAGATCAGACTTATCTTTTAAGTCTTCAGTATATGGCCTTCTTCTCTTTAAAGATAAGGAGTGTAGAGCATCTAATATAGGGAAGTAGGAATCTGCAAAGGACTAGGTATTTGGGAAGCGAAAAGTAGGGAAATTGTTAATTTATTGGATGAAGGAGGGAAAGATTCAATGGTAACAACTATCTAAGACTAGGTCGGAGGGCTTGGAGGTTCAGTTTCAAGATAAGTATCAATTTTGTTAATTAAGTTTTATAAAAGGTTATTAGGGTTAAAAGGTAGAGAAGGTTGAGGTGGGGCTTGATGTTATATGGTCGAAAAAGAAGTAGTACAAATAACCTGGGTTAAAGAGGTTGAAGTTAGAATGAATGAATTTTAGAAGCCTATATGGATGATATCATGAATAGTTAAGGCCCCCTCATCATGATCAGATAACTTAGCCTTTCCTTTGAGAATATATTTTGCCACATTAGCATTAGTGGAATAAACTTCATTTCTCATGATGGTGCTTCCAATTTAGTCCATAACTTATGTTGTAACTGTTTATTATCTATGTATTTAATAGATAGCAAACTATGCGGTGGCGTTGTTCACATATGTGATTGGGAAACCGATTTCTCATGGATATTCTTTGGCGATTGCTTAACAAGAAATCTTTAACCCAAAGCCATCAATGATCTAGCCTTCAATGACTCTTCTAAATGTTTATGAACAAAGTTAGGAGAATTTTTAAAGGAACAAGTAGCTTCAACATGCCTAACCACTCGATAAGCAACACAATAATCAGCGATTTGCTCATATTTGAAAGTAATCCAAGATCAACTCCCATTCGAAGCAATTATCTAAACTCTACTCAACAAAGGAGTAGTAATTAGAGATGTAATTTTAACTCTTAAGAAATCTCTGAATATAGTCAAACTTTCTTCAATCTGTACAACCCTACCTAATTTTCCTCCAAATGTCTATTCATTTCTTTAGTGTCAACATGTGTAATGGTAAGCCATGAATTTGCAACAAGTAACTATACTCGTTAAATTTTAAACCATCTAATTTTTAGTGTAATTCCCATCTATGTACGATTATAGAGTTAAGACACCATGATTGTTGGTTAAGAAAACTTATGCTGCTAGATTCTTTTGAAGTCTCCATGAGGAATAAATTGGCATTGAGATGACAAATTTTTGTAGGACCAAACTGCTCCCATACTTGTTCAAGGATGTTAACAACACTAATTCTTGAGATAGTTTTATCAGCAATCACCTTCTTAACAAGGATATAAGTTTGTGTATTGGGACCCATCTCTAAGGCTTTATAGTCCAGCATAACATCATCATCACATGGCATTGTTAGGGAATCCCCCATTGATAAGGTAACAAAGTAGGGATGATGAATAGACATAAAATACAGACTCATCTAATAAATCAAGCAAACCTAGCATTAATAAACATAAGATACAGACTAAATTAACATGAATCTATAAGATATAGAGTAACAATAATTACCAAACTAAAACAAACAAACTTTGCAATTGTTACACCTTGAAGTGGTAAAGTCATAACAATTCCATCGTACAAACCATTCTAAGATAGAAGTTGACCTTACAGTCGTTATCTTAAACTTGATTTACAAAAGGTATACATGACAAACCTGTTTTGAAGTAAAAAGTTCATAAATTAAAAATGTTATTTACTTATGAAATCATAAAAAAGTACATATTTATACTAAAATAATCGGAGTATGTTTACAAAATTTAGTAACCTAATCATAATCTAATTAAGTAATACATAAATTAATATTAAAAGCTTTAAAAATAAAATCCAAATTTAAGAGTGTATTTAATCCTCAGTTTTATATTTTTACTCCCTCAAGATCTAACAATTGCTAGCTTTAAGGTAATTATAAGCCACTTCCTAATTAGGTCCCGTAATAATATTTATAGGGACGCGAGTAACCAACAACTTAGTAAGGTGGGACGAAGACTTAAAACTATATATCAAACACAAATAGGGCTTTTAACCAAATTAGTTAGATGCAATGTATGTTCAAGCAAATGCCTTCTTAGGACGTTATTTGGTCTATCGTGAGATTAGAGAAATTATACTTGCTCTAATCTGGGTTAAGGAATTTAGTACACGTTTCAACAGCTTACGACTATACCCAAGCTTGTATAATGGAGACACTACTTTTTCTGCAGCTACTTTCGAACCATTGATTTCACCCTTGCTGTGACACTCTCTTTTGTTACTTAATTCAACTAAGAGTGAAGAAATGACCTATTATGCTATCCAATGTTATCCCTATCAAAGAGGTTAATATTTAGCTGGAGAACCTTAAATGTTTTCCTTAATGGGTTGCTATGTAAGTCCGTTTTAGACCTGCAAGTCATATATTTAGTTAGATTCAATTTAATGTGTTCAAGCATTTTACACAAATCACACAACTGTCAATCTAGAACATTAAACCAGAATCATGTAATCAAATCTAGAAACATGCACATGCAAACATGCGTTTAGTGTATTACTTAACAAACATAATTAAGTATAATCCCAAACTTCCGAGTACTATAAAACAGTACTCTAAGATATAGTAAAGTAACGATCCCAATTTATCTAGATTTCTCGCTTGATCACTCAAGGTGAGATTTGCATAAGTCATCGCCAATAATCTTTATAATATAAATGTTGTTTTAGTGTTTACATAACCACCATAAATAGGTTTTATTTTGAAATTTTTATTGTTATCTTTAGTTTAGGGTTTTATTATACTTAATTATTCAAGTTTTTATGTCTCTCATAATCATTCTTAATTTAGGCTAAATTCTAATTTAGTTTCCGATTACAAGTTTTATATGCAAACCTTAAGAATTCATTCCAAACCATTATGTGAAATTAATCACATGACAATTGGGTATCTTAGCTCTTAACTAGTATTTTAATCTGTACGGTATACTATATTCTTAATTTAACTACCATATTAGCTTTCAATGTGAGAATAACCTACATTTTTTTACATAATTACATAAATTCACCTTCTAAATTAGATTTATATCATATTTCTAATATTATAATGTCATTAATTTTTACTTAATATTTTCTACCCATTTAATTCTTGTATACACATATTATGTATTATTATATAATATACACTTATATCACCTATCTAATATTTCTAACATTATATATATCATCCTTTATCATCTAATAATATATCAAAACGTCTAATTATATCGTAAATTAGAATTTATGCCTAATTAACCATAAATTACAAAATTAACTTAAAATATACTATTTTACCTATTGCATATATATTACATAATACACCTAATAATTACATCTAGGACCCTAAATACTACAAACATCATATTACATCAGATATTAACATCTTGAAATACCTAATTATGCACTAAATCAATAATTATCTATTTAATTAATAAATTAGCCTAAAATCACTCACTTTTTATATTATTTTAATGCCTAAAAATTATTTAAAAATTTTGAAAATTCATTTTTGAATGATCTCTTCATAGCACTATTCTACATCCTCTAAATAGTTTACACAAAATTTTTGAACTCAAAACTACATTATTAAGGCTATTTATTTCTAAATCGAAATAAGTTTGAGTTTGTTGGATTGCTCAAGCACTATATATTTCTAAATTTAAATTCATCAAATCAATTTTTTCCCTAAATCTACATATTAAAAACCTCAGAATACCAAAGTTCATATTTTTTTAGATATATTTGTTATTTTTAACAATTTAAATAAAATCAAAAAGGAAAATTGAACTCACTATTTGATTGTCTTTCAGCCACTAGTTGTGGCTTCACCTATGTCGTAAGCCTTAGGTGGAGGGGGTGCTATCAAGTGGTGGTAGTCGTCCTTTTCCAAGTGCTCGTCAAACATATGTTTACCTTAAAAGCTGTAATTGCACAGGATTTTTCCTTTTTTTTTTTCAATTAATTATCTCTTCTCTTTTTGGTCTCTCTCAATTTTTTTTTATTCATTAAGGGTCCAAACTAAATTTTAGAAAGGCTTTAGGTATTTATAGAAGAGGTTTAGGGCTTTCTTTTGATTTTTAGAGGGTTAAATGTCCTTTATGCTTTTCTATTTTCACTTTTTGTTTGATTAATTATTATTGGTTGATTTTTTTTCTTTAATTTTTAGCTTTCCATGACCCATTTCTAGATAATTCCACATGTTTTTATAATTTTCGTGATTTTCCTTAATTTTTATGAATTTTATTTAATTAATTAGCATTATTTTAACATATTTTGAGTATTTTAGATATTTTCGCATATTTTTACATATACATAAATATATATATATAGTACAAATAAATACTTCTAAATATTATTTAAGTTATTTTATGATTTTTAATGTGTATATAATTTATTTTTATTGATTTGTTAATTATCAAAACTCTTTTTACACGTTTTTTTATTAATAATGGGTAATATACATATAATTCAATATTATGATAATGAATTATTTTCTTATTTTATTTTTTCTAAATCCAAACTCATAGGATTACTTTTATTAATATTCCTAATTTTGTCATAAAATTTAGACATAATCAAACAATTTAATTTGCCCGATCGCTCTAAATTTTTACAGACCAAATCTCGAACATCTAATTGCGGGGTTTACAATAATTACTTATAGATATACCAATAGAAAAGATGAAAAACTAAAACAGTATATAAAATAAACTTAAAAAAAAAAACTAAACAATAGGAAACTTAGAGAGAATGTAGGATCAAGGAAAGTAGATAAACCGGAACAAAGATAGTTATCAAAGTGGGCAAAGATAGTTATCATAAAGGGCCAATACTCTATTAGTAGAGAGAACTCTCGAAGAGAGAGTATATAAAAATTAAAAAATCTACCTTTTATCTTTTTTTTTTTAATAATTAAATTATTTCAAAATTGTATGACTTCAAGTACAAATTTGTGAAGTAATAATAAAGCATTGCATCTATACAAATTTACGTTATAATCGACCTACTAACATAACAGTATAATTATAGATAAATCAATCATGACTATTTCTCTCATATGAAATTGTGAAACAAGATATACCAATAAAAATGCATATTTTTGATTTCATAATTAATTATTATCAATGACTCTTATTTGCCCATTTGTAATATACGTGTGTTATATAAAACTTCATTTTATACACTAGTAAACAAATTATAAACAAAAATTATAAAGTAGAAAACTACTACCTAAGGATATATAAGTATAAAATTAGTGTAATAAAGATTATAATTAATATAATCTAGGCTTACAAGCCTATTTTGAGTTTACTCGGGGACTTGCTTAGAGTCTGCGTGTGAGCTTACTCATTAACAATATAAACGTGCCTCGTTAACCTAAATTTAAAGCTTGAGCTCGGTTCGTTTAATTAATCAAGTCTTATTTTGAGTTTAGGCTCGACTCATTTGCTAATCAAGCTTACACCAAATCGAGTCTATACTAAGCCGAGTTTGATTATTTTAGAAGTAGCTTAACTTATTTACAATCCTAATAATAATATTAAGCCAATCTAAAATTAGCCTAATAGCCTCTACATTACTTTTGCAACTCTACAAAGTTAGATACTATAACCAATATAGTTAAACTTCAATAGTAGTCATATTTCATTAAAGGAGAAAAACTTTAATAGTCCTAATACGTCACATGAATTGATGAATAGTATATAAATATTAATAAAATTTTAATATGTAATAATGAAGGAATATATTTTTTATAATGTATTTAAATATTACTTATATTTATACGTTATTTATCAATTCACATGATATATTAATTCTATTGAATCTTTTTTCGCATTATAAGTAGTCAATAGTCTAACATCCACGATTTCAAGTGTTTACAAAAAATGATTTTTTAAAATATCTCTGTAACTCATTATTGATCTAGTTATAATGATCAAAATCAATAATAATAAATAATCTTTTTATACTAATATAAAATACAATCACATAGAACTAATACAAAATTAGTATGGGATTCAAAATTATATATAGATCACTAAGAAAAATAGAAGAGCGAGGTAACTTTTCAAAAAAAATTTAAGAAATATTATATGAAAATTTTAATCTATATAACCCAATTTCCACTTTTTTTTTTCTTCAAGTACCTATGTTCTTATTCTTATTTTTCATAACCTCAACCATCATAAAACATCATTCCATCCTTTAGAAAAAGAGGAGTTTAAAAGAAAATATGATCAAGTTTAATAAAATGTTGATTTATTTACCTTGTACGTAATTGAAAAGAAATAGTAATACGGATCCGCTGGGTGAGAAGGTCTTGAGACTCGAGTTATATCTTGGGAAATGTAACTTTAATTTTCTTTTTTTAAGAAAAACGATATGCAACTAAGGCTATATTGCTGGATAAAAGAAATAATATCGCAATAGAAAATGAAGGCGGAAAAAACCAAGGGAAAACTCGGTATCCTCTTTATTGGCATAATATAATACGACTTCGACATTTGATCTCCTTTTGGATATCATCCGTCAGCCCAACAGTGAAACCCAAGTGTGCATTAGACCCAAAATGGGTGTTGTAAAACTCATTGGGCCCTATGTCATCAGTGGCCCTTTTCTATAATCAAATATATGCATTTGACATTTGACTTTTTATCTTATTTACGGGGTTTCCCATATAGTTAGCTTTAGAAGCAGACCAGGGGCTGAGTCAAAGTCGGCCCTGCCAGGCCACGGGCTAGGTTCCTCTTGAACTAGCATCGGCTCAGTTATAGTCACTTTCAACCGGTTCTCAGCCTGTGAATCGGTTAATTCTTTATAATTTCGTAAAAAGAAATATATTTTTTTAATTTTTAATTATAAAAAATTAATAAATCACAATAATTTAAAATTTCGATTATTTCATCCTATTAATTGCTGAACACGAGATCAATAATTCATACTTTATTAATTGTTCTACACAATATCAATAATTTACATTTTCAACAATGGATAACTATTATTGTATGCTCGCGATTAGTAAGTTGAGTGAGAAAATATCTTTTTATAGGTAACATTTAGAGAAAAGTTTGTCAATATAATCAATATGAGACTAGATAATACTTGCAATACTCTTTTGTAACTTTAAAGGAAACTTTAAAAAACAATATAGTATATATAGGAGTAGGACTAATATTGTAAAGAGAATGGTATCAATATAATATTTATAATGTACTTGCCATTTTATATATAATATAAATATATTCCTTATAAGTTTTAATGGTATTAAATTATAAATACACTTATATTTTTATAAATAATTTAAAAAATATTAATTTATAAAACTAATTGTTCCATCAAAAGTTAAGTAAGATTGTATGAAACTTGTGATATCTTATGTCCCAAACTTTTTTAGCGTTTTCCTTTTTTTTTTTTGGTCGAAAAACTCTTTTGATAGTTAAAGTAATATATTTTATACTATAATTATTTACTTTTACCAATATTAAATATACGAATTTCAATTATTTTTGTTATAAACTCATATATATTATTTATTCTTCATATCATATTATATACTTAATTTTTATTTTATATTTCAACTAGAGTAAATACTTACATTTAATTTGTATAAATTTTCTTTTTTTTTTAGCATTTTTTTCATTTCCAATCAGAACTAATGAGTTAAATTGCCGATTGCCTTAACCTATGCTTGGACTTGCTAGTTCGATTAGTCCAACACTTTAAACCGTACCAACCTGTTAGGCCTAGTGGGTCAAGTTACGGTTTAGGCTCGTGGCTCATGAGTTTGAATTGGTTCAATCAACTGCTAGGTCGATTTCGATTTAGTTTATGAGTTGGACTTGGCCCTTACCCAAGCCTATTTAAAAGGAATTTATCACCTACTCAAGTGTTATTTCAGTCTCATTAAACCTATATTATTTTATTTGTATTTGTATTAATATGTATAATTTTCGTTATTTTAATTATATTGAATTGTCTTATCTTTAAGGAAGTTATATCATATCTGTGTTATCTTAAGAGATTAAAAGTCTCACATGAATTGTGAAAAAAAAAATTAATAAAAGTTTATAAGGTCAATGTAGTATTTATAACATCAACACAAGTTAGAACTTGTTGAACTAAGTAGTTGAAAAATTGAATGGATTATTTCGAGGTCTATTTTCAACCTCGTTTTAATGTTTTCAAATCCTCACTTCTCCATATATTGGTATATATAAAGTGTGACCTATTGAATTACGCTATCAATAACCTTAATATAAAAAATAATTTTATTATCATTGACTTTCTTTCTTAATTGTTCAATATATGCTTATATGTTTATGAGTATAATAAAATCTAAATAAATTAAAGAATAATTCGATAAAAGAAACTAGATATTATCTTATAAACTAGAAAACTAAGAAAAACAAAAATGCTTTAAATAATAAGATATGCTTGATGTAAAGAAAACTCAATAAACTTAGTGCTAATTTATTTAAATAAGATTCGATGGACATTGACACTTGGAAATAGAAATAATACCTAGCTTGTATCTATATTGATGAATTAAAAAAGGCCCGATTGACTTAGATTTAGAGAAGGGTCAGGTCTGACTCGTGAATTGGTTTGGAATCGGCTTGAACCCGTGAGTTACAAGCTTGAACCCGTGAGTTACAAGCTTAAACTATAGCTTGACTCACCAGGCTTGGCGGGTCAGTACAGTTCAATGTATTGAACCAGTCAAACCGTCGAGTTTAACCCGTCGATTTTGGCTTGGAAATTAAAAAACATAAAAAAGAAAGTTTTTTATAAATTAAATTTAAGTATTCTTTTTAATTAAAATATAAAATAAAATTGAATATATATTATTACTTATATTTAAAAATTGATATCGAGACTAAATAATATATATGAATTTATAAAAAAATTATTAAATCCTGTATATTTTAATGTTGGTAAAAGTGAATAGTTATGGTGTAAAATATATTACTCTAACCACTAAAAGAGTTTTTTAATAAAAAAAAAAAAAAACCACCAAAAGAGTTTGGGATATAAAATATCATAAGTTTCATACGATTTTGTTTAATTTTTAAAAGAGCAACTACTTTTGTAAATAACATATTTTAATGATTTATAAAATTGTAAATGTATTTATAATTTAATACCATTAAAAGTCATAAGAAATATATTTATATCATATATAAAATAGCGATTATATTATAAATATTATATAGATACTATTCTCTTTATAATGTTAATTAAACTCTCACATAGATTATATATTTTTTTAAGTTTCATTTGAAGTAATAAAAAAGTACAGTGAATATTATTTGTTACAAATCAAGTCCCACATTAATTATATTGACAAGCTTTCCTTAAGATATTATCTATAAAAAGAGGTTTACTTACTTGATTTACGAATTGTCGGTATAAAATAATAATTATGTATTATTGAAAATACAAATTATTAATATTGTGTTTAATAATTAATAAGAGACAAATCATTAATCTTATTGTCCAATAATTAATAGAGTGAAATATTCAAAATTTTAAATTTTTGTTATTTATTAGTGGGTTTTTTTTTTCAAATAAAAAATAAAGATAAAATAATATTTTTTTGCCAATTATATATATAAAAAAAAATTGGGCGGTTCACATATTAAAAATCGGCTCATTAAATTGTCGAGCCGAATGAATTGGTTCAAAACTGACTTAAGCCAAGCCGATTTCAATTCAAGAGAGACCAAAGCCTTGACCTAGTGGATTTGGGCCGGTTTCGGGCCACGTTTGACCTGGCCCAGAGTACAAGGTTGAAAATAAATAAGGTGGAGGTTTGCAATTGTACCACGGTAGATCCGTGTCCCATGTTGCCTGCTCCACCTGAAACAATAATAATTACCTGAACTTCAATTGTATCACGCTGCCCCAGCAATCATGGTAATAGGTTAAAATGATCGGGGCATAAAAGTATTTACAGGTTTCGATTACACGCTTTTCATGATATATTATTTCTACTGGCTATGATTGATTTGATTAAAAGGAAGATATGATTTGAATCAACCCGTGATTTTATAATAAAATAATTCAAATTAGATTTAGTCGATTGCGTACTGTATTATGCATATAAATCTTCCAATCGAGAACGAGGTATTTTTACAACATGATGTTGTATTCCGCATGCACACCCACACGCAAAGGCAATATACCTTGTCATGCTATTCATTGCTTCCACATTGTTTGATACTGTTTTACGGTTCTTCGAACGTAGCAACGTTTTCCAAAGTTTCCTAGGTAGTTAGTAGCATTCAACTTAGTCATAAATTTACTTTAGTTTTCTCCTTGTGAAATTCGTTATGCAACCATTGCTTCTCCCTAAGCGCTTAAATAGATGTGGTTCCAATATCTATATGTCAGCCAATAAGATACCTGACAGTGAATTTGGTGAGGACATTTATTTATTCTGAAGCTCATTATTGTACTATATTGTTGGAATTTAAGAATTTCTCCATGAATGTGTATGCTACACGAATTTCTCGATCAGTAGATATATAGTCCACTTGAAATGCGAATTGACCTCACTAATCCCAATAAAAATTTATGCTTTATACCATACGTGTTTTGGTGAATGGTATATTAAACTGTAAATAAATAATTTAATTATATTCAATAATTTTATACTTAATCTCTATTTAATATATTACTCTAATAGATACAAACTTAGTTTGATTAAGTTCGCGTAAACTTGATACTCCTTTTTATTAAATTTATATTAAAAGTTGAATTTAACTTAAATTTGATAAAACATAATGTGTAATTAAGCTTATTCTAGTGCATAAGCTCATCAACCCCAAAGTAGGTGCAAGTTAGTTTTGCTCAACTATATTTGTATGGAACTTAAGCAAATATTAAGCCACAGTTGAATAGTTTGTAAGATGGTTTAGTTGAACTAAACCCCTATAAGGGTACTTGGTCTATGCTTGTGGTGTTGACAACATCTACCGAAGAGTGGCCATTTTTTGTTATAGCCTCCATTTGATACAATTTATATTGTGGCATCTTAAATCATCAAAAGTACTTTAAGAGGTTGAAACCTATTAATATAGCTCTTGTCATTCATTGAATAATATTTCTAGGGGCAGACCTTTAAGGATACTCTGGAAGGAAAAATTTTGGTAGTCTTGTATCATTAAAGATGGGTGTTAAATTCTTAGAAGCTATTAATTCTCATACACGTCGTCCATATTAACCAAACCTTGTTTAGTTCCCACTAATGGATGTGGAATTACCATTATTTGCTTAATTATTCATTATTTGGTCATTTATAAAGATCATATGTTGAATGTTACAATTTTGTTTTGATTGGCTTAAGTGAATATTGGAATCATAAATAAAAGAGGTAATCAATATACACAAATAGGAAGATGGAAGAAAGAGATGATTTTGTTGGAAATGTTAGAAAACTCAAAGTATAGTTGTTCTTACAGTTCATTAATAGGATAAGGTAAAGTGTTTTAGGAATCGAAAATATGATAATATTGTTAGAAACAAACGGATTTTAAAATGTAGGATTACTAGTGGAATCGAATTCCTAACTTATTTTCGATACTAGGATTCCATTCAAGAAATTGAAATTATATTTCTGCATTATATTTGAAGGGCCACCTAGTGCAGTCATGCAAATGTATGCAATTATTTGCCCTTAGTTTTCATAAGCTTCAAAAACATGTCTTTCATCATTCATTGATTCAATATTTAAATTACTGTTGGTTGTATAGGAACGTCGTTTCTATACTAGGAACAAGATACCACTAATTTCGTGTAAAATTAGGAATTCCTGCATGCAATACAGAAAGTGCCACTCAGCCACTAAGGAAAGCCTGCGTTCTTATACCAATCACGTCACTTCTTGCGAATATTAAAGTCGTGGCTGCACGAATCTGAATCGTCAAACTTTCAGCTTAGGCAGTTATGGCATCAAATGGGTTTCAAGCTGCATGGCTTCCATTGGATAGAATAAACTTTTTTTTTTTTTTTATAACGTTTTTTCTTATAATAATTAAGGGAAATATTTTCATAAAAGGGTCATTAAACACCCGTTACACGCGAACGAGTAGATATTACGGGAGCTTTATGCTACCTAAGTCCATTATTCACGCATAAATCCTGCAATGGATGTTTTAAAATTACGAAAGGAAGTACAGAAAAACAGTATTTCCTTATAGTTTTCTTTTTTTATCAAACCTACTGCAATTTTTGACTCCATTTCAATCTCAGATAACTAGGCACAATGTTAACAGGCCTGATGAAATTGAATGACATAGTATGTCGTTGACCACGTCAAAGTTTGTGACACAAATGGACTAGTCCTTTAAAGTTTGTGTGAATTTGATGTCGACACATCGCCCGTTGCCTGATACATGGGCATCCCTTCAAAAATTTTGTAAGAGATACGTGATAAAGACGTGTGAACAAGTTAAATGTGCTAATCTGACTCGACCTACTTTAGTCTGCGGGTTAAACGGATCGAATCGTTTGGTTTACTTTTAAATAAGTAAAAAACTATTAATTCTAATCTACTTAAAAAGCGGGTTAAATGGGCCGATCTCGCGAGTTAAAACTATAAATTTATTAAACAGACTGATCTAAATCAACCCACTATAACTTGTTTTTAAACGGGTAAAAAAACTTGACCATAACCCGTTTTAAAAGCGAGTTAAACGGGCAGCTCTTAAGCTAAAGCCCACTAACACACTTCTAGATTTGTCTTTCTTAGTAACCCTATACTTGAGTGAATCGTGCTAGCAAGTCCTAGGTTTAGTTTAATTATTACATTTTGGATTTGTAAAGGGTGATATGGTAGTTGGATTGACTCAATATAACGTTATGAACTCTTTGAGTTGGTGGTAGAGTTAGAGTGTAGGACTCATTTATTTAGGAATGTTTTATAAAAATTTAACTTATAGACTTGGAATAGAGATTGTTAAACTAGTTGTAGGACTCTTAGCCATTGTCAATTGGCTTGTGTGCTTCTCTATAAGCTTATCCCCTAGATTAATCATTGTTTGGCTTTATTGGACCCATTAAATAACCTATTTATAAATGAGGAGTTACAAATAATTTAATGAGGATTATGTTTTGTTCGTTAATCGCCAAACTGATCCAATATATATTGTTGAAGACCTATATCAACTGTTAATCTCTGAAATCATCCTATGGTCAAGAATGTACACGAAAATCTATAAATATGTACTTCCTTCTCCTTATTTAAGATTGTGGGGGTATGGGTACGTGTATGGATGTAAAAGTCATCTACGCGCTGTGTGTGAAGCCACACTATATGTGATTAGGGAACGACTTGAGTGACTCGTACATGATGATTAGAAGATACATGTAAGGAAAAAGAGTAAGTGATCTTGGTAAGGCTCTAACGCGTACGATGATGGGTAAAGGAGTACAGTAGCATTAGACTCCACATTTGATGAATAATGAGGTAAAGTTCTTGAGTTGTTTAAGTATTTAATTTTTGAAACAAGATTCTAGTAGAGTAACAGTATTAATTAGGATTTTTCTTTTATTCAAATAAGGATGTGAATGAGGTATTTATAGGAAATAGTAGTTGATCCCATCCGTTAGATTATGATATTGATTAATGGTTAAGATTGAAATATTTTTATTATTTTAGACTTGTCTTTTGCTCGGTCTTGTGAATATTGATGTGGTCGACATGTGCTAGAATTTAGAGAGCAGTTGGTTGAAAATTAGTTGGAGTTATAGGGCTTAGTTATGGTTAGGTGCTTAGTTTCATCATCTCATGCTAAATTGAAAGAGCTACTGGACCTGATGTTTTAGAAGAAAAGCTTAGTTTGATCGAGTCATTAAACTTGGGTCGATTTCATTTGTTCTAGAAGTTGATTTATTACTCAGCCCGTGCACTAAACTTAAAGGAGCTTTTTCTAAGGATCACACCGTGGGTAAGCTCCTTGAATTTCTTTCTTTTTTTTTTTCCTTTATATGAAATTCACACTAAATCAAACATTATCAACTAAGTTTTGTTAAAGGTAAGGGCTAGTTATAGCTTTAGATTCATGGGATTAGACAATGAATAATGAATCTTAAAGACAAATTGTTAATGTAAAATGCAAGATGCCCAATTCACATGGAATACCACATCTCATTTCACGCATTGAATTGGCATGAACTAAATCCTCCTCCCACTTTGGTTATTTTTGTATATTATGTATGCCTTGTGTAAACTTTTCCTTTGTCAATTTTGATGTGTAAAGACCATTGTAGTCATGTAATATGCTCAATAACAAAGAGGCGTCACTTCAATCTTTATCACTTAAGATGAACCATTCAAAATGGGTTGGTGGTAAGGCATACATGACTTGAGATTTTATCAATGAAATTGCTTATCTCCTAGAAATGAGTTTACATGCCATTGTCTTTAAGTTCTTTTATCAATGTAGAATTTGTATTGGGAGCCCACGTTATTATGTTCTTCCATTAGAATTAAGAATGCCAATTGCATTTACATCCCTTGAATTAATGAACGGGAATTATTTCTCTCTTCTATATTTTTTCATTCCTTTGTTTGATAATATTTCAATAACCATATATTTTCTTGCATCTTTCTCCCTAGTTGTCACAAGTGTTGATATTACGAATTTTTCTTCTCCTTTGCAAACTTGATTTACTCTAAATCAAGTACTGTCAATAGAATTTCTTTTAGTTGAAATTCTTCAATAGATCCTTTTGCTACTCCATTGGTTGCCTTGTCCTTATGTTGTCTTATATACCAACCCCTATATGATGCATTGATGTCTCTTTATCACTTGAATTCTCTATTAAGTGTAGGCGTACTTTATAAATGAATGTATGTAATTTAAGTATATGTTTTGAATCCCAGTATATGATAGGACTTATTTTTTCCAATGCAATGAATAATAAGATAATCCTCATCACTTCATGCCTATAATTCTTGTAACTTTTATATCCATGCCTTCATATATGTCTTTATACAAATCCTTACACTCCCCCCTTTTAGGTTATGGAACTAACATTTCCTCATTATCCATCTTTTCTAGGTAGCACGATCAATATTTAGGAGCTTATGATTACGTTTTGAGTGGCCATCATCTCGAACTTATCGTAGTCAACAAATCGACACAGTTTAAAGAGGATCTCTTTATTGCCCAAGTTGTGACTGCTTGCAACCAAACGTTAAAAGTTTGTGATTGTAACTTAAGGACCAGATCTCGAACTAGCAATAATTAGCAAATCGGCAAGGTTTAAAGAGGGTAGAGTCTTTACTGCTTGGATCGTGACTTTTTGCCAACTAAGGGTCAAAAGTCTGCAGTTATAACTTAGGAATTAGATCTCATCTTTGCACCAATTAGCCATGTTTTAAAGAGAGTAGACTCTTTACCATCCAGACCGTGACTATTCACAAACTGAGGGCCAACAAGGATCGATCTTCATCAGTAGGTGACAATAAAGAGGTATAACTTGGGTCATATGTGGCCTTCTTTTGTAATCTCCATAAAACCAATTATAACTTGTAATATGAATTAAACATGAGTCTTGAGTCATAAGGGCATGCACATGCAAGTACATGAGAGGCAAGCGTGAGCCTTACACATGAGATGAACTATACATAAGGCTTAGATGTTAATACGTGAGAATAGAACGCAAGCCTGTGAATTGAGCACACATGAATAAAACATGAACCTTGGATATCAACACACATGAGAGTCGAATGCAAACCCGTAAGCTGAGTTCACGCATTAATAAAACATGAGTCTTGAACATGATGTGATTCTTGAGCATGATGCGATCTTTGATCATGAAGTAAGTCTTTGAACATGGCATGATAGAGTCTTAAACGTATTGTTATGCAAGCATTAAACTTGTGAATTGGACATGAGCCTTGAATGCGAACTTAACATGAGAATTATGTTGAACCTAAGGTTCATTAATTGATTTTGATAAGAACAAAACGAAAGTGAATGTTTAAACTAAGTTCTATTTGACCATATTAAAATAATTGAATAAGATTGATTAATTTGCTTAATAATTAATTATATCAATTATCTATACAAGAAATTTAATCCTTTGAGTGGTGATCAAATGATCTTGAAATTAGATTGCAAAGTGTAATCGTTTTTTGGTTGTCAAAAATATTTTCAGGTAATATTTGGCCTACCAATGTGATGGCTTAAGAAATAACCAGGCTAACAGTGTAAAGCCCTAAAAAAACACAAAGAAAAGCTCACGGGCTTGAAAGAGCCGGTATGTCGGTTTACTTGTTGATGTTTATGTCGGTAACGCAATTTATTATTGGCTTGCCGGTAAGGACAAGGTACCGGGATGCCAATAAGTCTAATCCAAATAGCCGTTGGAGCATTTAATGCATAATAATGGGAAGAATTTAATACGTTGATATAAATGCTCAATAACCCGACCAAAAGAAGTCAAGATTTAATGTTCTACTATAATTAAAAGACATTCTCTTACATTCTTTGGCTCATTTACTTCTCATTTGTCTCTTGTACACTTACCTGCAATCAAACAAAAAGAGATCTAGTTATAGTGCTTGAAAGTCCTTACATTTACAATATTGAGAGAAAAGTACTATACTTGAGTTAGTTGTGTGTAAAAGAGATTATGTAAGCTTGTGTAGCTCTTGGAGTATTGAGTTGAGAAATTAATAAAGTGATGTGAAGTCCTCGATTCGATGCATTATGAGTCCATAGAGACTAAGGGGTGGTTCGAACTCTACATTAAATCCAAGCTTGAATTTCTCTAACTTTATCACCTTTAATTTCTGTACTTATTATAGTTTTATTGTTGTTTTGATCACCCTTGTTATTACATTTAATTGGAAATATCGAAAAAGAATTGCATATTGTCCTAGAACTCGATTTGCTCCCCCTCTTAAGTTTAGCCTAGTGTTCTTTAAATTGAACATGAGCTTTGATCCTCTTTAATATGAGTACTTGTAAATTGAACATTTGAAATGAATATGACCCCCTTTTACACGAGTAGTTGTAAGCTACCATGAGGCTTCTACATGAGCACAACATGTGAATTAAATATAAACCTTAAACACGAACATGTGAGAGTTGAGAGTGGGTTCACGATTTAAGTACACATAAACCAATTATAAGCCTTGCGCATGAACATATAAGAGTTAAACATTTGAGTTATGCCTTTGACACAGGCACTTGTGAACATTCGATATGAGTATACGTGGGTTGAGCGTGTACAATGAATATAGGACTTTTGGCATTTAAGTTGAACATGAGTCTTGTCATGGGAGTCAAATATGAGCCTTGAGTATATGTGAATATAAGAGTTGCACCTGAGCATAGAAACATGAGAGTAAACACAGGTCTTGAACATTATAGTTGAACCTAAGTGAGCGTGAGCTATAATCACGAGCTTTGACCATGATTTAACATCAAAATCAAACTTGAGCCCTAAACATGAGCATTAACCATAATGTGAGCCTTAAACTTGACGTGAATCTTAAACATGACATAATTGTTGAACGTAATATATAGCCTTGAATATGAAATGAGTTTTGAACATTACATAATACCTAAACATAACATGTGCCTTCAAGAACTTGACGTAAGTCTTAAACATGACATAATCATTTAACGTAATATATAGCCTTAAATATGAAATGAGTTTTGAACATGACATAATCCCTAGACATAACATGTGCCTTCAATATGAAATGAGTTTTAAACATGTCATGAGTCTTCAACATGATATTATGCGAGGTCTGAACTTGATGTGAGGTTTGAACATGATGTAAGGTATGAACATCATGCCAAGCGTGAACACCATATAACCCCTAAACACGATGTGACTAGGCATAGCGCTTGAAATGTGAGTTATCAAGCATCGCATATACATTGAGCCTTGTGTGTACGTGTACTTTGAGCATCGCGAGCACATGTGTGTCAACCCTTACAAATACGTATACATCAAAAATCATGAATAAGGAGTGTTGTATAAAGCAAACATAATGAGTAATGATCACTACCATGCAAGAATAACCTCTTCATATACTATATTCATTTATAATTTTCCTCCCCCAGTTGTTGACATGTGAAGAAGGGACAGTCAGTAAGTCTTGATGCCTTTCATTCCCTTATGACATCATTAAGGACTCAATGCTGTATTGTAGTACACTGGTCTTTCAATGTTACAATATCGCTTATGGTAGACATTGTTTTCAGCCTTGTTTCAAGTAATCTTCTAGATCACTTACTTGTAACTCTTATATTTCCTTGTAAGTATGAGTTGCAATTGAATATGTAGAATCAACAACAATGAAGTTTATTGACCAATTTTCGCGCTTCTTTTTCTCTTTGGCGCTTTCATTAACTTTTATGAAGATATCTTATCGTTATGTACTTGGGACCAATAGCTTTTCACTTAGTAGTAGTATGCTAGACAATAATGTAATAAGGTAGCTTCAATCTCCTTAATGACTTGCAATGTCCTGACAGATAGTGAGAGACATATCTTAGAGACTTACGTGCTTAAGAGCAATACCTCAACTAAGCAGCATAATTGTCTAGCATAAAGTAGTAAGATTATCTTGTTATCTCCTTTTATATATATAAAAAAAAAACACCATGTGGTAGGGAGCAAAAGCTTGACATAACTACACTAGTGTTAAACAACTTGAGTTTTAAATTTCTAGATTGACATGATTATGAGACTACTTAGACTCTTTGATCTAAGAGGCCTCTTGTAGAACATATATAATTGTGAGATTGCTTAGACTCAATGATCTAAGGGGTCTCTTGTAGAATAGATATAATTGCGAGACTGCTTAGACTCAGTGATTTAAGGGATCTCACACGTTATCTCACACATTGAGGCAAGACTTTTGTAGTTTGCTTGCTAATGATAATATATAGAAGATCCTCTTTAAGAAGTGTTCAATCTTGCATATACAATAATAGTGGCACTAATTGCCAAAGATCAATAATTTTTTCTCATTAGTGTAAACCCTAAAGCCAAGCCAAGTAACCATATGTTTGAGCTTAAAACCCAAGGTTTAGAGCGATCGGCTAACGGCTAAAGGATCCGATCAAACCCAAATTATAAACTATTTAGCAAAATACCAGTAAAAATGACCCTGTAAACTTAAATTTAAGAAAGTAAGTAGTAAAATAAGAGACTATAAAATTTTCAAATTTTAAGTATAATAACTGCTAATTACCGAAAAGGCAAAAAGTGTAATATAATAACTAATAAATTAGTAGAGATAGATTATATATATACTAAAAATTTTAGAATGACCAAAATAATATTTAGGAATGTTCACGTGTACCCTACATGTATTTACGTGTAGATAAAAATATGCGTAATTATTAAAATTGGCCGAAAACTAAGTAAATAATTAAAGAAAAATACAAAATAATTATAAAAAAAATCAGAAAAAAATCAGAAGAAGATAACTGCAACAAGATCAGGTCATGGACTGAAAAGAAAAAATTAACCAATAACAATTTGACAAACAAAAAGCCAAAAATCAAGGAAATGGGGCAAAATCCCATCAAATTAATGCACATTAATTACTACATTTTTCTATAAATAAGGAAAAAATTCTTAAAAGTCATTTGGCTAGTTTGTGATCTGAGAAAAATCGAAACACAAAAAAAATCGAGAGAAATTCCAGAAAAAAAAAAAAAAGAAAACTGTGCAGATTAGCAAGGTGAACTAAAACCACCACCCACCACCACCTGGGACCGAACCACTACCACTACCCTACACTAGAACCACCGCCTGGACCGGCCGACAGCCTTGGACCGGGTTTGGACGGCCAGAAAGCTTCGAACCGGTTAGTCATTTATTCACCCCGATTTTTGTATAATTTTGTAAAATTAGTTATTTTGCTCAGAAAATTATGAAACTTGTTATTCTGAGGTTTTATTATATGTAGATTTAGGGAAAAATATTGATTTAGTTTAATTATGTCTGAAAATATAGGGTCCTTAATAAATTGTTCAAAACCGAGCATGATTAAACCGGAAATTAAATAGGCCTAGGGATGTAGTTTGGGACTCAAAATTTTTCTGTAGGACTCTCATATGATGTAGAACAGTGCTATGAAGCCATTTTTTTAAAATTAATTTTTGAAAATTTTAAGTTAATTTTTAGCCCTAAAATGATGGTAAAATTGGGTGATTTAGGATTAATTAGGTGATTAGGATGTTAATTATTGATTTGGATCTTAATTAGATGTTTAAGGAAGTTAATCTCTGCAGTGGAACCTTAATCCTAGCCTTTAGGTACTAAGTATGGTTAATTAGGGAAATTAGGTAAAGAATATAAGAAATTAGGAATATGTGAAAATGTAAATTAATAAATCTAAAAAAATAAAGTTATTTAGATAATATTATAATTGAAATCAGAAAAAATAATAAATCTGAAATAATATTTAATTTTAAGAAAATATCTTAAAATGTAAGATTTTTACACATCGGGAATAAATCCGATACCTCAATTAGGGTTAGCGTGTACCGAATAGTTTAGAATACCAAAATTACGACTCAATAAGATATTTGAATACCCGAGCATAAGGTAATTAATGTTACATTGGGATTCGAGCCTAATTACAACTTAGGAATAAAAATTAGAATCTAGTTTAGGAGCCGAACCCCGAAATAGAATACAACGAATTATTAAAACGTTGTAGGTATACATGAGGAAAATGAATTACATTATAAATTAGAATAAGAATCCATAAAATATAAGTACTAAAAGAACCTATTTGTATTATAGGACACCCAGAAACAAATCAACTCGCAACTAGAGAATCGAGCGATTGAGCAAATTCAAGTAAGTTGGGTTATTGCTTATTGTAATAGAGTACTAGTTTTGTAGTACTCGGAGGCTTAGGCTTGTATATGATTGTGATTGTAAATAGTTTGCGCATGTGCTTGATGTATCTGAATTCGTGCTGGAATTTGTACTGTGAATGATTTTGTGACTGATTGACTTGGTATGAACTTGTTGAATACCCTAACCGAAATTTAATTTTAGTCGACCCTAATAACCAAAAATGTCATGTATTGCAACCCGTTAGGGGATCATAGGACTCTCCAACCAAATACCGACCCCTTCGAAAGGGATAGCGTAGGATTGCAAAATGGTCCCTTCTTCATCCTCAGTCAAACTAAGTGACAGGAGAAGAGGTCGCGGAGGGGGTGAAGTCAATGGTTCGAAGGTAGTCGCGGGAGGAGCGAGGTCTCTATTGCATAAGCCTGGGTTTGGTTGTGAGCTGCTGCATAACATGGAACTCCTCAACCCGGATTGGAGCGAGTGAAATTTCTCTGATTTCACAACGGACCGGACTACGTTGTGCGATGACACTTGATTGTTGCATTGCATGAAAATAATTGTTTGTTAACCTTGTTTATGCTTGTATGCATTCATGAGTCTCCAATTCAACTTACTGAGCTGTAGTTGCTCATACCCTTATAAATCCTTTTGCAGGTTCTGATTTGTAATCTCTTCAAGTACTATGCCGCCCTACAATTATCCAGAGGTTAGTCCTTTTGAAGCCAGGGGTGTGAGGATCAAGTTATTTAGCATAATGTGTAATTAGACTGACCTTGTAGTTAAAGGTTGAAGACTGTTAGTTATTCTGTAAATTAGTAAACTGTAGTTATTATGTAAAACTTCCTGGGAAGTTCTATGGACTTATTTATAATTATCTATGTTTTATAGAACTTTGTGATAATTATCATAATTGTTGTATAATCATTAATCGAACTGTTTACTTCAAAGCGAGGAGTCGTCGACGCCTTGTGTAGATTATCTCTATGGTAGGTACTGTGAGGCCAGTTACTATCATAGAATGGTTTATACGGCGAGACTGTTGCGACTTCGCGACTTCGGGGCATAACAATTAGTCAAGGAGATATTTCCTATTACTTGATTGCATAACGTGGGTTACTAAGATGTTACCTGGGTTTGAATGTTAATTTACTAAAGTACTCACTAATGGGATTGTCTCTACTATTTGATGGCAAAAAACATAGAAATTAGATAGCATGAAAGCTATACATGATTATCATGATGTGATGTACGTCTGGGAGCTAATGCTCCTACTAATTCGCGACATACGAGCCAAGCTCATCATCATGTGCTTAGGAGACTAGGTTTTTACTAGCCAGCAATGATGAATAGTCTATATATTATATTCATTATTACTATCTTTTGATCGATCGAAGGATTTAGTTTTTCCCATTCAGATATAAACTGTTTTTTGAAATCAACTTCACGTGCTAAAGAGATTAATCTATTCCTTTGCAGTGGCAAATAATAATAAATTAAAGATACACAAACACTTATTACATTCTCATTAGAAAATATTCGGTGATGGGAGATGGGAAAAGGGATTTCTTTCATTGACATGAAGCGGATATCGTTGACCTTACACATGAAATGAAAAGACAATCGAGATAGATATGATAAGGGCATATGCCAATTGTCAAGAGTTCTTGCACTTCTTGGTCTATAAAGTGCTTTCTTCCTCCATAATATCATTAGTTCACTTGTGTTTGTTTGCTCCTCCGCGACATTCATGTATCCTTTTCTTCTTGAATGCTCATGTTTGAGCTTCTTCCTTTATGGGCAGTTGTGCCTCAAGGGGTTTCGCTAAGGGTGTCTTCCCTTCATTCATTTGCTCATCAAAGAATGCTACTTTAGAAAAGTGAGATTCGTTATGTGTGAATGGGTTCTTTGTTGCAGGAATAAGGACATCTTTCCATTCCATTGGTCTTTCATATATTGATGCCATGTCAAGGGTATCATATCGTGATCATGCAGTCATGTCCTTCCTATATGGAGATGGTAAGATATAGGTGCATCAAGAATAGCATTGTCATCTCCATTTGTTTTGATCCCAAGTTCTTCATGCTTAACTTCGTATGCCTCAACTGGCTGCACATCTATACTTTTCTTCATTGTAGGGTCGTGAGTGATAGCATTCACAACACTACATTGGCTGTTGTGAGTTGGAGGAAGATTATTCTTGACATCGTTATCTTCAATGATCAGTTCTCCATTTTGAACTCGCTTATTAAATATATTTTTCAAAGTCCAATAGTCTTTTGTAAGGTAGCTTATACCTTTATGAAATCTACAACACTTAATGTCACTCTTCTCTTCATTTGTTAGTATGCACTCAACCCTTGGGAGTTTGATATTCCCATCACATAGCCATTGGTCGAGAAGTGTGTATATTTTCCCGTTAAGCATGGGTATGTTAATGATGGTTTAGTGCTCATAAGCTTCTCACTTTTGGATTTCTTTGCTCCTCTTAGATCCTCATTTTGAATTGAGTTTACTGACGGTGTGCACATATTAAATCTTATGTTTTCACCTCTTTATCGTATTATTGAATTGTTGGTCTTTCGTGCCTTCTCAACCAATACCGTGAAAGAAACCAACAAAAGGTTCTTAAGATGCATTGCGTACTCGATAAACATCTTTAGATGTAAATCTTTACTAACTCTCTTTCATCACAAAACGTCTTATATGTCCAAGAAATGTTCTCTAAAGCGTTCAATGTAATCCATGAGATCTTGCTTTAGAAAACATTCCCTAAAGTGTTCAATGACTTAGAAAACTCTGTCAGTTTCTTGTCATTTAGACCATATATTTTTAAGGTCTCAATGAATTTCAGCAAATGTTTCTTAGCATTCCCCTTCTTGTCATTAAATAGCATGAACTTCGGACTTACATAATTCTTAGAGTATGGCTTTATAGCAATGCGTTGGTGATATGGGAGTTTTAATTTTGGTAGCTTAGTCATAGACTTTGCTTGTATCTCTTTTATATACACATCCAAATCTTCTTTGGTCACAAATGAACTTCTTTCGGTGGATGCTTCCACCCTTAGTGACATCGTAGGAGTGGGGTACATAGGCACAAGTTCTACATATGTAAAGCTTATAGGCATAGGATTCATAGGTGTTAGTTGTGCAAAGTCAACAATTATGATACGTGGTATAGAACATAAGGATGATGAGCCTCTACTTTGAACTTCCTAGCTCATTACTTCAAGTAATGAATCTTGTATAGCTATAAGTTCTACTAGAGAAAATTGCTCCTCAACTTTAGGAGTAACTTGCTCGTTGACAATAGAAGGGTTGAGTGAAGTGAGTTATTGCATCACATTAGAAGGATTTAAGGAAGTTTCTCTCTATTGTATAGCAACAAAAGTAGTTAAAGCAAGTAAACATTGAGTAAACATCACCATAAGTTCACTTAGGTTCCGTTTAGTCTCTTACAGCTTACGCGTTAGTTGCATATTGTTAATGACACCTTCCTATGTGCCATCTCTTTGATTAGTGTCTCTAGTTGGAGGTGGATTTTGATAATTGGTCATAGTAGTAGCATCTTGCTCTTGATTAATTCTATCAATAAGATTAGGTTGTCTTTGCTTTAGAGGTACCGTAATATAAGTATCAAGTATTCCTTTCCCTAGTGGAGTGGCAAAAAATATGGGGATAGGGTGGGTATAGATGCAAGGGTCACGTGTCTGCTATACGTAAAGTGATGCTATACATGACACTACACGTGATTAGGGAAATTATTTGAACGATTCGTATAGGATGATTAGGAGAGAAGTATAGAAGGATTAGGCGATCTTGATAAGACACTAGTATATATAATGATAGATAGAGGAGTACAGTATCATTAGACTCTACAATTAATGAATGATGGGGTAAAGTTCTCAATATATTTAAGTATTTGATTTTTAACATAAGATTTTGACAGAATAATGACATTAATGAAGGTTTTTCTTTTATCTAAATGAGTATGTGAATGGAGTAGTTGTAAGAAATGATAATTGATTATATCTATCAGATTATAATAGTAATTAATGATTAAGATTGAAATATTTTATTAATGGAATTTAAATGTGTTATTTTCATAAGTTTAGCCTTAGATAAAGACTTTATTTATTATTTTAATATAAATCAAACCAAGAAAAGTTAAATCGCATAAATAAATTTAACGAGCTCTACTTTAAGCTTGCCATGTCAAATTTCTTTTGATCATTTTAAATATTTGGACTCGACTCTTTAAGCCTTATCATCTTATTTCAAAAAGTTAAACTCAATTAATTAATATATTTAAAATCTAAATTTAAATTTAACCCTCTACAATCATATTTAGAAGATTGGAAAGAATGTCTTCATATTGTTAGAATCTCACTTTGAAGTATCAAGCTAATGCAAATGATGAGGAACATCCAGGAATTATCACGTGTACCCACAAGCTATAGAGATTACCTATTGCTTATCTCATGCATCTCTCTAATTACATATATCTGCCTATCGTCAAATCAAGACTTTTCCACAATCAGTTACAGTGAAAAATAGAGTTTTGGAATGCTTGATTTGATTAAATAGTAATAATGGGATCGAGTAGTGATGATTGGGACGAAAAATTTTGTACGGAGTTAAGTATGAATTATGAGGCATGTATAGGAGCTGCCCTTAAGCGATTGACTCAGCCGATTTTTGTCTTTTTTATTATGTGGTAATGTTATATTTTCTTTTAAGATAATAATTTTTTTTTTGTGATAATTGTGATAAAAACATAGTATTTACCAACTTTTTTGCAACTTTGTAGTGGTAGTAGTGTATTTTCTTTTCTTTTTTTTTTAATTGTGATAAAAAAAAATGATAAAACATTGATAAATATTGATTTTTTTTATTACAGTTTTTTGATAACACATATATTTTCTGGTAGTGCACCAAAGGGCCGAAAAATCAACAGCTCGTGCTAAGCATTACCTGCATGCACCCATATTTATGGCCACATCCTTCGTGCAATTACTATGGGCTATTTGGTTAAAACGATTTAAGAGTTGTAGCGGCACCTAGAAATGTACGGTCAAACCGTGATGAGTTTGTTAGCTTTTATATTGCTGGTTCTGCAGTAATTTACATAGTATTACACGCACACGCACACACACACACATATATATATGTATATATATATATAAGAAAAAAATTTTGACACCGCTTGTTGCCCCAAGAAAAGCAACGAAAATTGCCTTGCATTTAATAGTTTCGCAGTTATTTATTTAATAGCATAGTTTTTATCGAATAAATAAATAAATAAGGGTCAATCTTTAGCTTAAATGTTAAATTAAAACTAGTGGTATTTCATTTTCACCCGAGGGCTCCTACTTATCTTACATCTCTATTGTTATTTTATAAAATTGGATTAGAGCTGATTACTGTTTATCTAGTGAATTCAATATTTATACATGGTACACTCTAAATGGTAGGTAAAAAAATGGTAAAAATATTTCTTTTGGAAAACCATCTTGATGCAACAGTAAAAAATTTTCATTCTTTTTCACCTTTATTCCTTGTTGGACGAGCTTAAGGATAGTAATAAACTTTTTATGCGTTTTGCTATCTGAATTCCAAATACTTTCGAACGGAAACGTTCATAAAATATAGAATTAACGATGTGCATTATTTTCTCGTTCAATGGTCTTATGTAACAATTCTTAATTGATGTCGTTGCCACATCAGCATGTTAAGCATAGAATATAGTAATTGCAAGTCTTTTACAACTTATCTTCTATGTTTTTATTTGATTTCAATCCTTTTTTCTTTTTTCTTTTTTTTTAGTAATATGGTATACTCTCTAAAATAAAGAAAAAGAAATTGGTGTATTCTAACTCGAAAAATCCGACTGGATTTTATCAGAATCAAGTTCATCAGCTGGGTAAATGGAGGGTTTTTAAGTCATTATCAGTACGGATTTAAGAGGTAGCTTAAGTTTCATAGTCGGATTTAATTCCAAAATACATTGTAATGATATAGGAATTACCGTAACCATTATAAGAAAGTTTGATGGTATGGTTCATTTTTTGAACCAATCGTCTCTCGCTGGTGCAGTTGTAGGGTTTGGTCAGTGCACATGTGGAATGGGGTTGGAGCTGGTACGTTTGCAGGTATAGGTCCCATAACTTTTACTAACCCTGACGTACAAATACAGCTGTTGCCTCTCATTCATTGCAATCTTTGATTGTCCTTCACAGCTGTTGCCTCTCATGTCAGGAGGCTTTTATTCATTTTTGGTGGTTTAAACTTTTATAGCTACGAGGAGAATGTACCAGTACAGCTTCAGATTCATCTTCAAGTTTGGCATTGGTCGTTTTGATCTTGTTGTGCCATTTTGGTTGATGATGCCGTTGATACTTGGAAAATGCTTGTCTCTAATTTACAAGTCACTTAGAGATTTTTATTTTTGTTTGAATCATACTAGCTAATCGTTTTGATAGACCGAAGCATTATTCTTTCCAATCAAAAGATGGATGATTCGAAGCAATTTTAATCCTAAATCCTTATTGGCACAAAGATTCTGGATAAAGACCTTCACATAGAAGTCCTTAAATAAATAAACCGAATCCCTTCTCCGAGAGTCATTCATGCCAAAAGAACCCTCCTTAATTTTATTTTTATTTTGATTTTTTTAATGGTCATTTATATTTGGATTATAGAATGAGTAGGGTATTTCGCTATTTATACCTAACTCTTGAAGTACTGTCTCCAAATTTTTAAAATTGGAAATTATCCTAATACTATAGACCACCCAAGAATTTATATCTTGTATAGCTTATAGGGTATATGTACCTTATCAAACTTATATATTAATTTTTTAATCTTTCCATAAATTTCAACATCGTACTTTTTTTAATAGCAAATTTTAATCACGCTTTTTCCATACTGAATAATTGCTTTTGATAAATTATATAGAAGCAAAATGTTAAACGACACTGTTTACTAGCAAAAAATTCAATGATAAACTCACAAGATGGTATACACAAAAGAAGAAGAAGAAGAAGTAGAAGAAATAGAAGAAAAAGAAAAGAAATGAAGATACAATTTAACACTATAACATATATAAAAAATAGGATTATGTACTTCACAGTGGCTCCCTGTCACTTATTATATTCCCAATATAAGAGAGAGTATGCATAACAAAAAAAGTAATTACTATATTTTAAAGCATATCCATCTAGATATATTGTATAGTGTTGTTCTTGTTCTTTTAGTTTTTTTGACCAAAAATATATAAATTTTTTTTATTTGTTCATATTATTTAATACGTTTTAAATGGTCAATACAAATTACCTTAGAACCTATATGTTTTAAGTTATAGGTTTTAGATAAGTATAACTTATGAGAACATCATACTTACATCTCCTCTTATAGGAGTAGAATTCAAAAAATTGTTATAGGAATTTACTCTATGATTCTCAATAATCAAAAACTACTTGATATCAAATATCCTTTACAATAAGGTTACTCGTTTACTTTTAATTATTATATAGTGGTACAAAAAATCAAGTGTGTTGCTTTGTTGCAACGATACTCTATTTTTTTTTTCTTTTATATATTTTCATTTTAATACATCTATATAATTTCTATCATTCATTTTTGTCTTTGATTTCTCATGTGATATCAGCTAAGAAATATTAATAGCATGTAACCTAAAAGAGCTATAAAAGAAAAAAGGGGGGCAAAAAAAGTTAGAGAACTTATTTAAGAATCTTTAAAGATAAAGTGAAGAGGTACTTAAAGGTATAATTTCTTTAAAACATTGATGTGTTATTTTAAGGATTTTGGATAAGAGATAAAGATGTTTGTAGAGACATTTTTTTTTTTTATTGGGCTTTGAATTAAACTTCTTATATGCTTCAGAAATAACATATGAAATAAGGGGCTTTAGAATCTTGTCTAATAAAATTGCTATTCTCGCATTAACAGATTCTTACCTCATCTCATTATTAAGTTGACTTTTTTCCAATGAGTATGCATATCATTAAGTAGACAAAATATAAGGTTTGATGATAAGTTCACCAAATGCAAAAAAATAGAAGCATTAAGATTTAAATAAGTTCACCCTTTCCAAAAACATGTATACATTTCAATATCATTCGATAGTAAAGAGGTAATCTATTACTGTTTTTTCATGTGTTGAACCAAATGAAAAGATTTATTAACGAAAAAGGGCTTTATAGGCAAGATGTGATTGTGCCAACTCTCATACACCTCACTTAGTCCCACTAAAACCAGCATAAGCTTGCTTTGCCACTCAAAATCCAACATTTTTTCTTTCAACTTGCACGTGAAATACTCCATTCAACCATAAGTACAACCAAGATATCACTTAATGTTTGAAGTTCATCCTAATAGCGCTTCATCTTATTGAAATAAACTCTTAGAGATTGGTTTTCCTGCTTCGTATTACAAATGTCATGTTGAATTTGAAATACAAGTGGCTCATTACTTTGGCTATATTGTTCACTAATCTCCATCCATAAATCCTTCATCAATTGAAAGTATAAGAAATTTTGAGAGAACTTACTACTCATTAAATTAAGGATCCAATATCATACCATATAATTGTAGCAAATCCATTAAACTAAATCTGGTGAATCATCATTAGGTTTCATTACACTTCAATAAACAAAACTTAATTTTATTTTTGCTCCTAATCTTACTTTGATCGGCCTACTCCAACTTTAGTAGTTTGTCTCATTGAACATAATGTTTTTAATCACCTTAGTAGGACTGCTAGAATTTGAAATATACAATGGATCCATCGTGGATTCATTTCCAATTAGGTTTTGTAATTAATTTTGTAGAAAAGCTATAGTACAATAGTTGAAGAAGACGAAACGAACAATTAAAGAACAATATTTGGAGCAAATAAAAGGTTAATTTAATACTTTGGTGCTCTGATACGAAGCGGAAATGTATAGTTTGCTGTAGGATCACCATGTAAACTGTGAAGAAGAAATCTAAGGACAGCAAAGAATAATGTTGCATTGTTCACCATATTCATGAGAGAGAAAATGAAAAATGAACCAACTAATTGAAAACTAAAAGTTGTGAGAGTATTTATACTACTTATCTCTCATAGGCTTACTACCAACAGACTATAGTTAATATATCAATATAAAACTAAGGTTAGTGCCACATAGGGCATGTATGGGGGACGGTGGTTCGATGGAGTTTGATGACTTTGGATAGGTGGATGAGAAAATGTGTGCTTTGTGGTAAAAACTATAATAAAATTCAATGCATTCTTTGGCTTAACTCAAACTTAATTTTGCTAGTGACTCCATCAAGTTGAATTAGTCTAAATTTGATCTTCATTTGTAAGCCACTTAAGTAATTTTAATTTGGCATTTTAGTTCGTCCTTTTGATTAATAGATGCTATGCTGGCCCTTCATATTTAATTCTCTATGTGTCATGCTATGTAATATCGAAAGAAGAGTTGATTCACTAGTAGTTGGTCTTGTTACTGCTTACACCAACAATAGGTAATAAGTATGGCCAAAGAAAAGGGACAAAAGTATTACTGCTTTTAAAAGCTTGAACAATTTGATTGAAGATTTCACAAGATCTAGTACTCAACTAATATATCAATATAAAACTTAATTTATATTTGTAGAATTTTGAAAGGTGGTGAATAATCACTCGTTATAGCTATTCATTCATGAATTTAAAGTGTACTTTTTACTATTCATCTCAAAACCAACTAAACCACTTGAAGCTTTTTTTCCCTTCCATTTCTTTTTTGTAACTTTTTATTATAATGTTTAATTAAATATACTTAATAATACTATTCTGTTGAATTAATCATTATGACGTTCATAGTAGAGAGCAGTAAACACACCTATATAAAGTGTGAAAATCAAAACGCGAATATACAAGAGAATAAAGGGTAAAAACAACATAAAGTGAAAGTTACTACTGTATCACATTTTGTCTTTTTACCATCCAATCACATGTTTTGCTTAGCACACTTTTACTAGGGACTTCATGCATTTGCTTCCTCCGTTTAGCGGATGCAACCTCTCTTTTGCACACATATAAATACCCGTTCAGAATCACACGACGCCTCACTCCAACTTCACTAGTCTCACTAATCTCAGCTGAAAATTAAAATATTTATAAAAAGAAAAAAGATGAAGCTTCTCTTTGTAGTGCTTCTCTGCTCACTTCTTCTTACCTCCATCTTCATGGAACCCGTCATGGCCAGTTCAGGTAAAGTTTTTCTCGCTATTTCTTCCTTTTAGGCATATCTATTCTGCATGAAATAGTCATTTTAGTGGTGTACATAGTGAATTTATTTTCGATTTTCACAGTTTACAGCCGTGTACAATTTGAGAAACGAAAAATCGTGGACATACTTTCTTATATTTGTTTCACATATGCTGAGCATGCAAGTCTGCTTCATGTTTACAATTTTCAGTAAATGCTTAAGGCTAAACATGAGTAAATTGTAAATACATCATCTTATATTTGCTTCAATACGTGCTAAGTTTTTCTATCTTCCAAATTAAATATTCGGTCTCTCATGTTTTCAGATCCATATAAATATTTTACCCCTGGCAAAAATGACAAAAGTTTTAGTAAAAATTAAAATATGACATTTAAAAAAGAG
>JAMXBB010000011.1:15765995-15821637 GCA_024138015.1 Lumnitzera littorea
GGGGGGGTGGAGCACTCATTCTTTTACTCTTTTTGGATATTTTATTATTTTTAGCTTAGTCACATAGGAAATGTGAAAGGAGAAAATTAATTCGCTTATAGATACATATGACATGTAATTCTAAAATGCGCTTTCGAAAATTTGGAATCTAAATGTTGAAGGCTAAACTTAATGGCGTAAATACGAGGGATGTTAATATGACCTTTAAAATTGGTACGTGAATGGCCTAAGTATGCTTATAAATGAATCACTAGTGTTCGTTAAATGGAGAAAGTTCAAATAAACGTGATATTTACTTCCTATTTAGTGCTATTTTTTCTCTCTTTCTTTCTTTCTTTTTTTTTTTTTTTTTTTTTTTCCTTTTAACTTGTTATAATGTGTTTACACAGGCTTTTGCGACCAGAAATGCAAGGTAAGATGTGCACGAGCCGGAGTGAAGGATAGGTGCATGAAATACTGCAACATATGTTGCAGAGAGTGCAAGTGTGTACCATCTGGGACTTATGGGAACAAGCATGAGTGCCCTTGCTACAGGGACAGAAGAAACTCCAAAGGCAAACCCAAGTGCCCTTAAAATATTTCCCTTATCTCTCCACCGCAGCTCTGCCCTTGTTGTTCAGAATCTTTACTAGAATTACTGTTTGTTTCTTTGTCCTCCTAGTCCTAGTAGAGAGACTTGTCAATGAAAAATAATGATATGTGTCCTTGTCCGATGCCGTGTATTGTCGGTCATGTTTGGTCCTGCTATCGTATGGAATCAATAATATTATTTTGTTGCTCTTGACAGATCGGTAGTTACGACCAGATATATCTATCTTTAGATGTATTTCTCATCAATTTATTAGCACCTAAAATTTTTAGGTTACACATAAGAAAGAGAGGTAATGATCGTGCCCATCATTCAAGCCGAAACAACTGCTTAATACATATTAACTTTTATACGAACCAATCATCTGCTTACTCTTATCCATTTAAATTGACTTTGCTATCACCCAGCAATTTGGCATTAAAGATTATTTATGCCCAACAATCATTTTTATAGGAAAATAAGATGACATGTGGATCTCATTTCCCTATTTATTAATAAATCGAAAGGAATATATATATATACCTATTTCTACACCACAATATCCTACCTACTTCTTTACCATTGCTATTTAATATCAAATATCTCAAGAAATTCCTCAAGGAATAGATATTACATTAATAAAGGAAAAAAGAAAAGTAATAACAAGGGTAAGATGTTCGAGAGTTTCTAAGGTTGTTTAAGGTCTTCAAACGTTCGTGATAGACAAGGATGATTTTAAAAGCTAAGACCAACCCATTTGAGAAGAACAACCGCGTATGCAGGTGCAGACAAGGTTAAAGTAAAAGAAAAATAAAAAAGAAAAAAGAAAAAAAGAAAGACGAAACCGTTGCATTTAGTTTATTTACTGAGACACAAGGTAAGGTCAAAAGAAATTTTTTTTTTTTTTATATTTTCATATGTTTTTCCTTCCGAAGTTATCAAGTGAAAAATAATATTATATATGTGAAAAATTCCTTTCTTTTTCTAAGGCTCATTGGTTATCCTCTTGGGAGTTGAAACTTCTGCGAGGATATGTTTATAAGTAGAAACTTAAAAGAGGTGTTTAAGGTAATATATATTAGTATCTTAAGCACATTTTTTTTTAAACATTCCTGCATATTAAACTTTTTATGAGTTTAAAGTGAAGGGGTGTTTAACCAAGTTGTTTAGTGATTTTCTAAATCTTTTGCGGATCTTATATTATTATTACTTTTCAAGCTAATATGTAAAATATAATTTTTTTATTACTATATATTATATCAATAATATTTTATTTATTTTTACCAAAAAATAAATAAATAGAATGTTTGTTGCTTGGCCATGGTAATTGTCTAACGTAATGTCAGACTTCAAAAGATAAAAAAGAATTAAAAGAATGCTTAGTATCGATCCTTAAATACTTAAGGATGCTTAGACTTTATAAGTAGTTTTAGGTGTTTGATATTAAAATTTATGTATAAGAATGATACGATTTTCACTAGAAGGCTAAAACAATCACTAGGTTAAATATAAATTGTTTTCTTTTTCAATATCAGACGAATGTTACTATGTGAAATTGGATCTCATCATGGTGTGCTCGATAAGAAATCAGTTAAGATATTGAGATGAGTTCATAAAAATGTAACATCATAAACCTTTGTTTTCCTGCTATCCGATTCCTCTCTCCATTATATCATAGGGAGTAACGGGAAAAAAAAAAAAACGAAAAATCAAATTAACAGCTAATGACATGGATTCAATTGGCATTGACATTGGAATATTTGGTCTAGTAAGAAGCATTTCCCAAATTCTTAAATTATAGATAGTTATAGAAAGATTTGTTAATAGAGTCTTTTAGACATAGATCTCTTAGATCTATGTCGACCTTATTGGGTTTTTGGCTTGAGTCATCTTATCCTTATGGCCGACCTCTGCTTAAGCTCATTATATAGTCCACTCAACTATAGTGATTACCAATGGCTAAGAAACTCCAAATAAGGTTGAACAATTAAGTTAACAACTATCCCTTACACTTGTATGTCATGTTAAACGTTATGACTTTATTACCTAGTATTTGCAGATGTGGCTTTTGCTCATTAACTTATCTTCAACTGTCAGTTCCATTTCTCTATAAATATAATACCATCACCCAACATTAAACCACTTAATATTTCGTACACTAGAGCCTATTCTCTACAATTGAGTACTATTATTTTCCTGATACATCGATCTAACTTAAGCATTAAAGTGATTATACTAGACAACCTCCCAGTGTCTCTCATCATTTGCTGTTTTATAGGCTCATATAGTAACACAAAGTTCAATCTCAATCGATCTTTACCTGTCAAAACCTAAAAATGATAAGATTCATTTTGAGGACGTGAAATTAAAAAAAAAAAGAAAAGAAAGATATTATATCTACAAACATGAGGCTCGATATATCAAGAGCACATTAAGAAATCTCATTTCTTTTGCTAGGACTGATATGAAAGTTATCTAGCCCGATGGTGAAGTTCATCAAAACCTATACAAAACCAAAAGTTATGTTGAATTATATTCCAATGTTTCAACAAGGCGTGAGTGGCAACATAGCACTCAGCAGTTTGTAGAACCGACAACAAAGCATCAATAAAGTTCAAAAACTCCAGATAATTTTGATAATTAAATTGAAGTTCAAAAACTCCGGATAATTTTGATAATTAAATTGAGTATTGATAAAAGAAGGGGAAATGGATTTGAATCAAATATATATAGTATTCAAATTGGTTTATTAAAAGTTAAGATTTTTAAAGTTCAGTGGCATGAACATTAGTTTTAAAATGGGATGAAATGGATTTGATTCTTTTATTCCTAGTAAATGTTGAAATAGTATTTGGAAGAAAAAATTTGCTTTTATTAGAGAGATATTTTCAACTTGAAATGAAGAAAACAGCTTTCAAATAACCTTCGGAAATGAGATTTCGGCCTATGGCAAAAAAAGAAGTGTCTAGAAGCTAGATATTGTCACAATACAATGAACGTATGGCTCCGTGGGAAGGACTCTCTTTAGTACTGTTGGTATGTGAAAGACAATGGCTGCACGAGCACCATACCTGCACATGCACTTGTACGTTAGTGTTGGCAATTGGCATCAAACTTTTAAAACTTTCACGTTCGCTCTCTCTCTCCCTCCACCCCTTTCTTTTAATACCTTTTTCAAAGAAAATCCAACTCATCCGGAATATTATCTTGGAAAATCTGGGAATAATTTGGATAGTTTAGTAATTGAACTTTCCTTCTTTAATAATTTAGCATATAACACTGCTATTTTGTGAGCCATTTTGCATAAAGTATTGAGTCTAAATTACCCAAATCCTAAAGTGTAGGTATTTGTTATACCTTTATCTCGAAAATCTGGGATATGAATTTCCATAGCATCATGGTGATATCCAGGATGGAGCATGTCAAAACCTATGTAGTCTTGAGTTTATGTTTGGGAAGGAGGAAGAAATTAGAAAGGAAAAGAAAATAGAGAAAAAAAAAATTAAGTTTGTTTAAAAAAGAGAAGGAAAACAGAAAAAAAAAAAAATGATTCAAGAGTAAAATCAGGATACAAAAAGTATTCCCTCTATATTTTGAGGGAAAAATAGAAGTACAAATTTGCCCTTGAGGAAAACAAAACACCTTTAAATTATACAGATTTTCTATGGTATTTTATAAAAACATATAACTATATTTCTAATTTTCTTTCATTTTCATTTTTAAAAATAATTTCTTATTCAAATCAAGGAATTTATAATTTTTTGTTTTCGTTTTCTTTCCTATATGATTCTTTCCCTTCATTTTCAATCACTCCTAATTCTTCTCTTTTCCCAAATGGCCAGTGAAGCCATTGAAACCCTAAAACCTAATTAAAACTCATATGATATGACAAGTTTTAGGGTGGATATAAATAGCATAGAGTAGGTGCATTACAAGATATCAGTCCCAAAACAAAACATGAACGTTGTATCCCCGGACTCAAGGTTCAAGAATCTCCATATTTGTAGGGTACTTCGTAGTTAATAATGTAAAGTATTATGTATAAGTATGCACTCGTTATGTAGGTATAGGGTACGTCATTTGCTGGATTTTTTAAGTATATGACACAAGAATTTGGCTTAATAATATAGATATACAATAATTTAATAAAGTAATAATAATTTTTTTAATCCTAATTCTATTTGATTGTCAAAGCAATCCCCAAAAAGGGAAAGTTTCTAATGGTCAATGGATCCAATTACAATATGCTAGGCTCGAAATCTGGCCGAAAATTTTGGGCCTTGTATTTCCTGTGAAGCATCATTCAAAGTGGGCTCGTGAAGGTCTGGCCTTTTATGACTTATAGATTTAAAGATAGGTTCTCTCTCTCGTCTTTTCCTTCTTTTCGTGTCTTATTGGCACAATTTGGAAAAGTATACCAAAAAGATCTATTTACAAAGGAACCAAATAAAATTGACGAATTATATTTCTAAAGAATTGTGTATTAATCCCGTTATGTTGGGTTAGGAGGGGAAAAGGAAAAAAAAATGCAAAAAGAAATATATATATACAAAATTTTCATTATTGGAAAAATATTTTCAGAAATATGGTACTTGAAATCTCTGAGCCTCCTCTCTCCATTCTGCATATAACGTCTCTCTTACATCTTTCTCTCTCTTTTAAACCATCTTAAGGCTTTTTTAGCCAAATCTGTTATTTAAATCCTTTTTTTTTTTTTTTGTGAATCAATCATGGAATCGAAGTTGTAATGTGATATAGATATAAAATAAAAATATTCTCTATTGATTCAAAGTGCGTATCTATGTGATAGAGAAAGAGGACAAAACCAACCATCTCACTAACGTATAATATGATAGAATTCGATTTGTGTTATATTAATTGATTTAAAAAATAATTTTGTGTTGAGCCAAGAATAAAAGGATGTATGTAACATAATGATTAGTAAGAAGGGTGATTTGGAGTACAAAACCACCTCATTATGAAATAAAATTGCCTGTTGGAGAGATAAAAACAAATAATCCAAATTAACATTTGTTTTCAACTAAAATTGTTTATTCAAATGTTGATTACGTTTTCAATCAAAACCGCGTTCATAGTGAGTAAAAATCACCTTTTCGAGAGGAGATTTTATCTTAAATAAAATGATATTGCCTTTTGAAAAGGCGATTTTAGTTTATTTTGAAATCGTCTCTTTTTCAAATACAATATTCTTGGGAATATTTTTCTATGAGTAGTATTTGTATATATATATTTTTTTTTTGCATTTTTTTTCTTTTCCTAAGTTATGAGACCTTAAATATGAAATTCTCTTCCTAAATGATAGAAACAATTTGTTAGTTTTATTTCCTCCTAAATTGACAAACTAATAAAATTCAAGAGCATTAATTGAGAGAATTACTTTATTTTACTAAATCAATGTATTTTTTTTCTTTCAATTTTTATTTTCTTCTTCTATAGTACCTTGATACTTAAATCTCTAATAAATGAATAGAAATTAAAACCTTTCATTGACTTTCTATTCCAACATCTCCAAAATATAATTTACCTATATACAAATCAATACATAACTAATATATCCCAAGTATATTGCTCTATCACTACATAACTAGTATATCCCAAGTATATTGCTCTTTCGCTTCAAATTCTAATGGCAAAACTGAGGTTCTTTGATAACCACAAATTCTAATGGCAAAATTGAGGTTCTTTGATAACCACCTTGTAATAATCATCTAAACTTGTAACTATCACATATTACTTCCATTTTTATTATTAAAAATAATCATATATAAATATTTATAATAGTAAATAATAATAGTATGTATCCATAGAATCAAAGTACATATTTATGCAATTGCTAATATGTAACATATCTATATTGTACATAAATTCATAAGTATTAGAATTTAATACATTAATCCATTTTCATATAACTAGAATATTTTTCAAAAAATACGATATCACAAAACAATCGTTCCTCATGAATATGGGCATATTTTTGGCAAATGTTTGATCCATTTTATTGTATAGTATCATTTACATCATTTCTCAATGTTGTCGTGCTAGGCCTACATAAAAGCCCATAAAAGGGGATAAAGATTCAATAAATAGTACACGCCATTTATAAGTATACATAGAGTATAACTATCAATTATATTTAAATATTTGGCAACATGGGTAATTAAATTTTATGTAACTACTCACTATCATTCCACATATTCACATTTGATTAGCAGTTACATATCATATGTACTTTCACGTAGTGTATACTTCCCACTGAATCCCTTCTCAAAGGGCCTTATATCTACTTTAGCTAATTGATGTAGTTAATGGCCTCTCTCGAGCAATTTGTCTCCATACTCTACTCCCACTTACCTTCTAGGTTAATGCAGCCTCTTAGGTGGTTCTTATCAACTATCTACTATTAATTTCACTACACAAGCCATTGTAACTTAGTGGCAGGAATATTAGTCTTTCAATAATCTAAAGTTACATAATAGTTGGCTAAAAAAAAAAAACACTTACCACATCAATAACTATTTTATAAACTACTCCATTATTTACCTTTTGTTATGATAAATAATGTCCTATAATAACAAATATTTTTCCTTTTGCCTATTACAGATAAAAAATATTAAAAATTACAGAGTAAATAATAATGAAATCAACATTTTATGTGGAAAATCATAAAAAAGGAAAAAACCATGGGACTAAAGCACAAAATGTTCCACTATTAACAAATAATGGATTTTCAAAGCTATCTCCCTAGTAGTTATACTAGTAGACAAACAAACTGTACCACAAATGGTGGATTTTGATAAAATCACTAAATAAACCAATTTGCAAAATCATGAAAATGAAAATTTAGTCTAAATAATTTAGAATATTGACAAGGAACATAAGCAATAATGTTAGGGATAACAAGACAATATCTTAGGAAAGGCCTAAGAGAATCAGAAAGTGGCCTAATAGACTAGAGGATTACATATAATGGAGATAATATAGTGGAGTTGCACTATTCAGTATAGAAGAACATAAAGGAGTGCAATATACAAGCGAGTGCATGAAGATTACATAAGAAGTTATAGTAGAGTATCATAATACAACGAAATCTATAAAGATATTGGAGCTACTAGTTATACAGTTAGGGAAATAACAGAAAAATTGTAACTAACACAACAATTGATAAAAATAAAGAGAAATAGGCATGGTATAGGATTATCTTTCTGTTACCAACATGAGTGATCACTGGGAGTTACTAGAACTCGAATCTAATTCATTGTTCCTTTGTATGCTTTCTTTTCCATTTGAGAGTACCTCTAAAATAAACAAAAAAACGTATACAAAATTAGTAATATTTCATAGATCTACTAATAGAGATTACAGATCTATAATAAATTTTCATTTTTACTTCCTTGATAATTAGATTCAAGAAAACCTTAATTTGAAATGCAGAGCATATTCGAGAAAGATAGAGAGAGAGAGTTTAGAAAAGAAGAGACGTACCTGACTGACACAGTGAAAGAGAGAGAAGATAGTGATTGAGATATTTCTTGATCGAAGGTTTTGTAATGCAAGCTTGGGCCAAATACCAACATGGCCTATTAAATAACCTTATACTATTTCATATCATGAATCTAATAGCTAAAGTTTCATTATAATTAGGATTCAATAGACCATCTAATTATGAGTTGAAAGTGACTTCATGGGAGTTAATTTTCATCCTTCATATCTACAAAGCATATGAAGAGCCCAACACTAAACTTCCTTAAAGTGATATCAACCATTCACTTTATATTACCTTGCCTTTTTTCTTGAGCACTACTAAAAGCCTCAATCCTCTCAACAATAATTCAATGTAGGTGAAGAAGTGAGAGGTGTAGTGCTTCCTGGAATTTTAGTTGTCTAACACTAATCCTAAACAAAACTAGATGTGTGGGAATTGAGAGCATTCTCTTGAAATCTCTATTCTTAATTTAGATTAGACTTATTCTATTTAATCATTTGAGTGGACAAGGTGTGTGCTTGTAGTATTTGGCATGCAGCTTTCAAGGGGGCTAACTTAAGTGGTAGTAAGTAGGTGTTTTGGTGAGTGGTTGAGTCATTGGTACTATTTAGGATCTCTCCCTTTTCCAATCATAATATTATTCCTAGCGAGTTCTAAAACACCATCATTTGTACCTTTTAAAGCCAGTTTTTGTAGATCTCTCTTACTATACTCAAAGTACACTACCTGACAATTCCTCACATCTTTAACCTTATTGCATTTTGTGACATCACAAATGCACCATTAAATACCCATTATTCCTTTCCCTAGAGATCACATTTATGGTTTAACCAATTAATTTGATACATCCATTTTTTGAACGTTAGTCACTTATAGGCAACACAATAAGTTCTCTTTATTATGCCGAGATACCCTTTCCATGAATGTCTTATTTGTTCATACATTTATACTCTTTTGATCACACTAATAGAATTGGATGCCTTAACACTTGTCACTTCACCTAAAAAACAACTTATTAGTTCTTTCTCACAATTCTACAAAAGCTAACTACTGGCTGTCGCCTATATAATCACTAGATTCACCTTCATTTGCCAACTCACAAGGGAGCTTACATTACATTTCATTCACTAAACTGGAATAATGCCAAAAAGAAATAGTAAACCCTTTGGTATTATTTTATTTTATGATTGTTATAATTTTGAAATAAAAGATACAATTTTCAAGGAATAGCAATTCCTCTAGTTAAACAAAAAGGAATAAAAATTCCTTACCTATTCTTTGTGTTCGACTTTGTAAAACCTTAATATAAATCTAAGCTTTAAAGTGGAATGCTTCTAATGTGGTGGATAATTAATGGAGGATAAGATATGTACAATAAATAAAAATAGAAATTCATCTCAACAAATTAAATCTCACTAAAGTTAGATAGAACAATTAATTTATTTCTAATATTTTAGAAGAATGCACAAAAATGGGGCATCAGATCTTTATAATTCATATTATATTACATTGCATTGATTAATCATAGATATATATCTTATCACGCCTTAAAGCAGTATAATCATAACAGTCTTACCATATAAATCAATCTAGGATAGAAGCTGACCTTACAGCCGCTATTATGAGCCTGATTTATACAAAGTGTCCACAACTAACTCACTTTAAAGTAAACAATTTCAGAAATAATAAGATTGTTTACCTACGGAAGTATAAAAAAATATACTAAGATTCAAATAAACCAAGTAATGGTTACATGATTTAGTAATCTAATTTTACTTAAGCAATACATAGTTTGATATTAGAAGATTCAAAAATAAAAACTAACACTTTAGAAATGTATTTGATTATTAGTTTTATATCCTCAATCCTTAGGATCCAGTAATTGCTGGCTTTAGGGTAGTTATAATGCTGCTTTCTACTTAGCACCTGCAATGACATCTATAGGAATGTGAATAACTAATCGCTAAGTAAGTTGGAATAGAGACATAAGACTATACATCAAGCATAGGTGATATTATTAAATAGTTACTTAAATGCAATGCAATAAATGAATGCCATAGCACGACGTTATTTGGTCCTTATGCAGTGGAGATATTGCTCCTTTTATGACCACTTTTGAACCACTGTGTCTACCCTTATCGCAACTTTCTCTTTTATCACTTAGTTCAACTAAGGATGAAGAATGGACTATTATGCTCTAACGCTATCTTTTTCGAAGAGATCGGTATTTGGTTAAAGTATCCTAATCATCCCTTAATGGGTTGCAATTTTATGTCTGGTTAAGATTATAAGTCATCTATGATTAAGTTTAGTTTAAGGCAATTAATCAGTATATGAAATTTAAACAATTTCAGTACAAAGTAACAAACCAAAATCATACAGTTGAACTCATAAACATGCATAAACAGGCATGCATATGACCAAGCTACCTAACAAACCCAACTAAGTATAATCTTAAGCCTCTAAGTACCATAATACGATATTCTGAAATACAGTTACGTATTGATCTTAAATTTACCTAAATTTTTTGCTTACTAACTTAAGGTATGACTTGTAACATGCCTTCACTAATAGTCCCTATAATACAGAGGCCATTTTAATATTCATATAACTACTACTACTACTACTATATGTATCATTTATCCCGTAACTCAGATTGTTTTCCTTAGTCTAAGGTTTTACTATACTTAATTATTTAGGTTTTAAGTCTCTTACAATTATTCTCGTTTTGAGCTAAGTTCTGATTTAGCTTTGAATTTTATTTTTGATTCATCCTTTGAATTAGGTTCTAATCATTTTGTTCATAAATCTCAAAAATGTTTTCTAGCCTATTTCACAAAGTTTATCTAACTTTAATTCAAGTGAATAAGGTATTTGATTCAGTTTTCTAATCAATTCCCTAATATGTTAGTACATACTTTGGTTTTGATTTTGCTCCTGAATTAGCTTTTAATTCAACTTTTGATTATAGTTTTACATATAAGTCCTAAAGACTCCCTCTAACTCACTATGTGAAATTCAACTAACTATAATTCAAGTATAATAAATCTCTAATTTAGTTCTAGTCAACACCCTAGTTTACCCTATATACTCTATTCTTGATTCAGTTTTTGAATTTGCTTCTAATCGATGGATACTCTACATTTTTAGTGTAATTCCTAAAATTTTTGTTCACAACTAGAATCATAGTACACTAAATCATTTCTTGATTCAACACACCTTACTCCATTTATCTCAAAATTTCATATATTACACATTTATCAACCTTAAACCAATAATATCCAAATCTAACACTCTCGACACTACAAATATTATCCTTCAACGTCATTTAACATTTATTGATGTTAGAATATACCTCAAATTAGATTTTAGGTCACTTTCTTGAAAAAATCACCAATTATACTTAGAAAAATAGTCATTTAATAGGATTTTAAAGTCTAAAAATTAGATAAAAATATGGAAAATGATTTTCATGAAAAGCATTTCATAATAATTCAATATACATAATAGGTGTTTCATAGAAAAATTTTGGAGCTGAAACAATAATAATAGGGTTTTTGAAAACAAAGGTGAAATTGGCTCGATTTTAGCAATTTTATTAAAGGTGATATATTTTGAGGCTTAATTTAAATGAAATAATATTTTTCAAACTACATACAAAAACATGCTAGAATACAAATTTTCATAATTTTTTGTTAAAATTTCTATTTTTACAAATTTTGTGAAAATCGAAGGGTAAAGGAAAATTAACTAAAAACTGGCATTCCGGCTACCTTCAGCGGCCCCACCTTTATCAATAACTCCATACACTACCTCCTCCATCAAGTGGTGGTGGTAGATTCATGTCAGGTCTTGATTGGACTGGCCAACTCCAAATTATCTCTAAATGCACTCTATTTTGTATAATTATCTAAAAAAAATCTCAAAACTCCCTCAAGCTCTTTGTATTTTCTTAACAACCTAAGTATCTAGACGAAGTTAGGAAAGAGTGTTCCAAATTCATAAGAAGAGGTAAAGGTTGATCATTGATTTTTTCTCATGCCAAGTGTCCTTAATTCTTCAACTTTCTTTAAATTACATGTCTCTATCACTACTTTTTCTTTTTGCAAAACCATATCTTAGCATGCCACACTTCATTCTAACATATTCTAGTATAACTCATCATTTCTGTAAATATTTTCTTAATTTTTATATATTTATGTAGTATATTTTGGGTATTTTAAGTAATTTTGGGTATTTATGCCTATACATAAATACATATATAATACAAATAAATACTCTTAAATATTATTTAAGCTATTTAATGATTTTTATTACACATATAATTTGTCCGCAATAATTTTTTAGTTACGAAAACTTATTTTTCGCGTTTTCGATAAATAAAGGGTAAAATATGTTTATTCTATAAATATAATATTTAGTTATTTAATTACTTTATTTTCTTAAATCCAAACTTGAGGTATTATTTCTATTAATATTTCTAACTTTGTTAAGAAATTTGGGCTTGATCATTCAACGTACACGATTACCCAAAATTTTATGTGTTGGTTCTGAATCAACTGATTGTAAGTTGATAACTAATTTTTTTTGTAGGCTCTCACATTCCACCCCTCTTATAAATAGTTTCTTCCTTGAAACTACTACATTCCAAATCTTTCCTTAGAAAGAGATATACATATTCTTAAAGTTGTAATCCATTTTTTACCTTTAAAATTATCTTCTAATTAGGCTTTTGAATCGTTTTTTGATTAAGATTCTGAATCCTCCTCTAACTGAGTTTTTGATTTGACTTCTTCATTTACTCTCAAATTCTCAATCCTAATTTTCTTTTCTTCCTTTGCATTCCATGATATCAATCATATCTTATTATATCACTATATTCTTCTAATCACGTTATTCTACTCATCTTATAACTTAGCTCCATAACCTTACAAATACTCTTACTAGTTTAGCCTCTATTTTGTTCTTTGTCTTACCGACTCCTATATTTCATTTATGATCATTAACGATATTGGTCTACCTCATGCCACCAACTTTTTCTCTCATTCATACTTTTTACTTACGTTAGCTATGCTATTGCTATAGTTTTTCATTTGTTTCTTCATGTAGCTTAATATAGGGTCAATAGAAGTAAATTTGGTAAATCTTGACTTTTTTCCATCTTGAATTTAAATGAGATAGTTGATAATTTAGATCAACTCAATTCGACCTGACTCAACAAGAAGGAATGTGACTTTTGATCAATAAATTCATTACAAAAGGTATTGACATAAACTTATTACTTGACAAGACTCAACATGACAAAATACACTTGAAGGATTAACATGACATGAGAATCAAAAAATGATAAATTTGATCATCTTAGATTTTCCATTCCTTAATAGAACTACCTATTGCAATTGTACATATGAAGTGTATTGTTGCCTCATATCTCTCTTATACATCTGGTTGCCTTATTGGATCTTCTTTCCTAATAGTGCTTATTGATTATCTCCATTCGATCATTATTTTAACACTCCCATTATGCATAGAATCTTTTTTCTAGATACAACTCGTTCAAGGAAAGAAATCTTATTCAATCTAGAAATTATACTTCCTTAATCTAACATACTACTTATCATTTCTTAACTTCTATAATATTATCTACAAATGCTCTGTATACTTTTCCTTAGTTATTGAGTAAATCAAAGTACTATCAATAAATATCACAATAAGTTTCTTCATACAGTTGATGTATATATGATTCTCCAATTCTGCGAATACAGTCAATGCATTGCTAATCTAAAGACACCATTATAAATTTTTAGTGTTCGTATCATATCTTAGACATAGTTTTAGGTACTTTTTCGAATTTAATCCAAAATTGATAACATTCCAACTTGAAGTCGTTTTAGGAAAACACAATCACTTTTATAATTAATCAAAAAATTCCTAATTTCAAAATTGAAGATTTTCATTTTAAATAATCACTTCATTTATCACCTCATCTTCATAGCAATATATATATTTCCCCTTTCAATAACATAGGTGTCCTTAGTGAAAAATTTCTTGCTGGTTATGTGCCCTAAGTCATATGGATTTTATGTCATTTGAGTATTTATTTTTCTTTACGATACAAGTCATTTTATTTATCACGTTCTAATAAGCTTTTCAACATGATAGGTGGATTCCTTGAATATTTTTCTTTCTTATATCACCAAAGTGCATGAATTTAATAGTAAAATCATAAGATGATGAGAACATTATTCTAAATTATCCCTAGTTACTCGTTAATAGAACAATAACAAATTAAAATTAGTATGTTGGTTGAAAGATAATCATATTTTACTGATTATAGATATGAGATGTCAATTCAACACAGATACATGTAAGAGTATATCATATTGGATCGACCCACTGTGAGAGTACTGCATAGATCAATTTGATAAAAATACTCGTTGCAGTGTTATTTTAGTCCTTTAACTTAATGACACCGTGGATTCCTACATAGTAACTTCTATATTTTGATTCAGTTCTTTATCGTTTTAATTGGATGATTATAAGACTATGATTTAATATGGAATGAACCATGTGGAGGATTATGAGTGTGTATATAGGAATTTGTCCATCTCATTAATTTGAGAGATGTATCTTTTGGCCCCTTGAAGAGTAAAATTGAGAAAATGTATGTTTGTGCTCAAATGAATTGATAAGGAGCTATCAATTTCATTTGTCTAAGTTAGTTGAACTCTAAATTCAAAAAATGAATGATTAAACAATATAAGAGTATCTTGATCCATACCTTATGTTTAATCATTACATATTATCTGACAAAGGGACTTAATAATAAATCGTTTAATAGGTAAAGTCAAATTAATGACCTTTACTTAATTTGGGTAGGCAGAATGTCTTGCTAGAGGCCACTTACGTCTTATAGGTCTAAAAGGAGTTTTAGACCTACTGCCAACATTAGGTAAATCTAGAGGGTTGTAAATAAAGAATGAACTAAATGGGCTACAAGAATTATAGAAATATTTACTATTCTTAAATAGTTTAAGAATGGTAAATAATGGCATTTATTATTTTGGAGAAAAATAATAAATAATGATATAACATATTAGATATTGTTAATATTTATAATATCCCTTTATATCTTTAAAAAGATATTATCATTCCTTTATATATAGATAAAGACATGTCTCCATTAAGGTTATGTTGATAACTATAGTCAACATTAGACCCATAGAGATATTTTGCAGATTGAAAATAGAGAGAGAAAACATGAGGTATTGTGAGATTACTCTCATGTGAATATAGATTCAATTAAAAGGTGCTAGCATATTGCTGCTTATTTCGGAAATCTGTTCGTGTGTGGATATAGGTGAAGGTGTTCGCATATTGCAATGCCTATTGATCTACAAATCTATGAATTAAGAAAGGCTTCAAAACAAGGTAATATTTGCAATCTCTTCTCAATTTAATTAATATGCATGCACCTTAGGGTGTTTAAGTTTAATTAGATTTGAAATAATTCGCTATGAAAACATGCAATTCGCAACCTTAAAACCCAACATTACTTGTACGTGTAAATTACTCATCCAAAAGTTCTTTGAAGTCAATCCTTTAGCTTTCAAGGTCCCATTTGCAATATTCAAAATAAGAATTCAACTATAGATTTGATTTTTGGCTAACTTGATCATAAATTTCAAATTTTCAAGATAAAGTTACACCAAACAAATCTTTAGAAGTACATTTGGACATTTATGTACTTTTAGTAGATCTAGTACTTTTGGTACTTTTCTCAATCTCTCACTTACAAGTATTTGCAAAACTTCTAATCACCTACTACTGTTTTTATTTCTTTAATTCTATTACAATCTTAACCCACTCTTACTATCTCTTCTCCTAGATTCCACTTTAATCATAATCTGCAACTATAGTTATCAAAATCATGAATTTACTATTCATTTTAATGTCTAAAATCGGTAGAATCATATAAAATCGTACAAATTCAGTATAATTATAAACTTATAGAATTGTACATGAAAGTTTATAATTTTACTTAAGGTATGTACGTAAATGATTTTACATCTATTTTAAATAAAAAAATATTATAAAATCATAAACTCGTAAAATCATATTTTTAACTCGTGATTTTAACAAGTAACTTTCCAGTTAGTACCCTTCTTCTAAAACAAGTCTTAACTTAGTGGATACATGTAATCTCAATCATCTTAAATCCTTTTCTACTACAAACTTTTGACTTGTAAGAAATGAGTACCTTAATATCTGTTGTAATTTATGCACAATGTGCTAAGATAATTTTGATGTATTTATAGATATTATTTATAAAAGGCAAGTATTTATTGTATTTATATACTTTTCTGCTGGTATATATTTTACAATAAAGTCTCATTGATAATTAGAGTATGTATAGAATTATAATAAAGGTATATTATTAGTGAGATTCCATTATACTGTATTATCTAAAAGTTGTTCTTGGTCGGATAAATATCTAGAGGGGACATAGATATTTAGACCAACAGGTTGTATCACTAAGGTCATTATTACTAGATCGGGGGAAAGATATCCGAGTTTTACAAGTGGATGCTCAAAATTAAGTAGGTACACTGGACATGACCTGCTAATAGAGCACACCACATGTTTAATGTTATTGGCCCCTCCTCTAAATGAACAAGCATAAATAATCCCTAAACTTGAGACCTTCATATATTCTATATATGGAATGCTATGCTTTAATGCCATTAAACGCAGTCTTTATTTGGATTATAAAAAAAATATGATTATTGGGTACGACATGAAATATAGAAAGGATAGTGATGAGTCAAGATAGAATTTATCACTTTCTTAGATTAGGGAGTTGACATTTACGACTACTTGGTTAAGATAATAGTGACTTGTAAACCCATGGCCACGTTAAGTATTATTAAGTCTATTTTATTTTGGAAACCATGTAAAATGATTAAACGTTGATGACATGACATGCAATGGTTTAACCAAGATATCATTTGATGAAGATATTTAATTATGTAGTAATTGGTTCATATTAGTTTTTTGTTCACACTTTTTCTATTACGTTGGATGACGAATAACTGTTGCTAGATAGTTACCTTGGTTTATGTTTATACATTACCTTTGTGTATAGAAACCTAGAGGGTTGCACATTATAATACAATTAATAGGAACAAAGTTTTGACAAGAAATTTGTCAATATTTATTTCAGAACTAGAATAAATTGATCTGAAATAATAAATTGAAAACAATTTATTTTATTACATAGTATATATTTGCGATTAAGTACCTTTTAAAGGTTATATATTTTATTATTACCTTTTTGTATATAAATCGATGGAATTTATTAATTCTATATTTAATTGTTATTGAAAAGTTTATGGCAATTGAAAGGATATAAAATTTATTAATTTCATATTCAATTGTAAAGTTCATGGCAATTAAAAGGTTATCTGCCATTAATTCTTGTTTAATTGTTATATAATCAAAAGGTTGTAGCAATTAAAAAGTTCATGGAATGAAAGATCTCTTTCATTAGTTTTAATTAATATTTAAAAGGAGACAAGAGCAAGAGAAATAGGAATGATGATGATTTCCTTTTAGAGAAACACCTTAAAAAAAGGATAATTTTTGTTTCCTAGTTTTTCAAATTCTAATCCTAGTTATCTAGCAATATAAAGGATTAGAATTTGTTTTTGTTAACGTGTATGTGGATACTGCTAGAAGGATTACATTTAGAGTCGTTGTGGTAAACACATTTTGAAACAACAAATCGAATTCGAATTTCAATTGAACTCTATCACTAGGAAGGGACAATATTTCTCATCAAGGAAAGGTAGTTTTATAATTTTATTAATATATATTTTATTGCACGTCACACATAGATCCTAGGATAGGTTTTATAGTTTTTTTTTTTCTATTGTGTTCTTTCTGATCTATAAAACCTAACAATATTAATATTATAATTACAATTCATCTGTTTATATGTATATATACATATTTTGCAATAATTATACATTATTCTTATGATTATCAACCAATTATTTTGTTCATAGAACTTAAATTCTAATTAGCTAGTTGAGTTCAACTTACTTTTCAATTGTTACTTTATATTAAGAAATCTGAATACCTATTTATCATAAGTCCTGCTGCAATTTTTATCTTTAACTCTTATGATCACTGCGTAGTCATCATGATAATATTCTTCCATCTTTTTAGCATAGTTATCCTCATCAACCAACGTATCTTCCATGACAAGTATTTAAACAATTAGAATAATATTACTAGATTCCTTAATATCTCCAGTTCCTCTTTGATATGTGGACAATGCTTAAAAGAACATCTACTCTTCCAACATTGATGACTCTTAACTAATTTTTTTGTCATAACTTTATGAATTTTGTGATTTTTATCTCCACAATTAAATGTTTCTCTTTTAAATTGAAGACAATATCTGAGGAAATAACAAACTCCTCATTTCAATACTTGACACTTCCATTATTGTTGCAAAATTCGAACTAAACATAGATTGAATAAATTTTATAGACTAGAGTTACTCGCTTTTCCTTCTTTTGTTTAGAACTATCATTACCTAGTTAAGATCAAGTGAGAATCCTTTATTGAAAACTATTACTAATATTTTGACTCTCTTAAGCTTGTATCCTTAAATGATTATCTCCGATTAACAATCCTTATCCATCACCTCATTAATAAGGGTAAAACAACAACCTTTCAACTCACAGCATATAACTAGGCCAAATCTAATAAGAAGTTGTTCCTTCCTTAGTTCGAACTTATCTTTACACGGGACTGGTATATATATATTACATCAACTAATTCTTCACAATCTTATTTCAAGTCTCATTTATACTTCCTTCCTTTAACTCAAATAGTTCCTATACCATTTTTGTCTGAATACCACTATAGAAATATCCTATTATAACTTATTACTGAACACCTGTTAAGTAACCCTTCCTTTTAATCACCCAACTCTCAAGTTTTCCTTACCCATGCTGCTAGCTTCAGTCAGAACATACCATAAGTCAATCTTTGATATTATGAAATTTCAAGAGTTCAAAGCTTCTCTCTCTTTGACTAATAAACATTTGTCAATCAAAGCAACTTATTCCTCTTGTCTTTGGATACCATGTTGCTTGGTGAATTCAAACAGCTTACCATCTCCTTAGGGTTTATTAGCACTCCATTTCACCTCTTGAGACCTTCTGTCTCCTCTATTTCTTCTTGTAACAAGATATTAGATTGTTATATCTTACTATTGTATCATAATGGATATGCTAGTGAGTAACATTATATCGTGCTATTGTCCCATAAAGTTCACTTCCTGTGGGAGTGAAAATATATTATATCTAGATTGATCTTACAGTAGCAAAGAAATTTACAATAGAGAGTCCAGATTCTATCTAAACTTTCTACTATGATTTCCATCTTTCAACATTAGTCGTTACTTAATCTACTACTATTATCTTTATGCTACCTACATACACATTGTAAGCCCCAAAGCTAAGTCAATTGACCGTAGGATTGAATTTAGAACCCAAGGTTTAGGGCGATTGGCTAAAGGATTCGATCACACCTAAATTATAAACTATTTAACAAGATACCAGTAAAAATGACTCTGTAAACTTAAATTTAAGAAAATAAGTAGTAAAATAGGAGACTATAAAATTTTCAAATTTTAAGCATAATAACTGCTAATTACCAAAAAGGCAAAAAGTGTAATATAATAATTAATAAATTAGTAGAGATAGATTATATGTATACTAAAAATTTTAGAATGACCAAAATAATATTTAGGAATGTTCACGTGTACCCTACATGTATTTACATGTAGATAAAAATACGCGTAATTACTAAAATTGGCCGAAAACTAAGTAAATAATTAAAGAAAAATACAAAATAATTATAAAAAAATCAGAAAAAATCAGAAGAGGATAAGTTGATGCAAGATAAGGTCGTGGCAGGTCCAAAGCTGCAAAATAAAAATTAACCAATAAGAATTTGACAAACTAAAAGCCTAAAATCAAGGAAATGGGGCAAAATCCCATCAAATTAATGCATAATAATTACAAAATTCGTCTATAAATAGCAAGAAAAATTCAGAAGCTCATTTGGACAGTTTGGAAAGTGAGAAAATTAGGGAGAGTCGAAAATTTGAGAGAAAATCTAGAAAATAAAAAAAAATAAGAAAAACTGTGCAGTTAGGGGTTTTAAAGGGAACCCACACCAAACGAGGAGCTGGGAGTGGACGGCCACCACCACCACACGGTGGTGGCAGCGCCTAGGCCGGCCGACAACCCCACGGCGGCCCGCGGTGGCCGGAGCCACCCAAACCGGTGAGTCCAATTTCCAGCCCGAATCTTGTATAATTTTGTAAAATTAGTTATTTTACCCAGAAAATTATGAAACTTGTTATTCTGAGGTTTTATTGTATGTAGATTTAGGGAAAAATATTGATTTAGTTTAATTATGTCTGAAAATATAGGGTTCTTAACAAATTGTTCAAAACCGAGCATGATTAAACCGGAAATTAAATAGGCTTAGGGATGTAGTTTGGGGCTCAAAATTTTTCTGTAGGATGCTCATGTGACATAGAACAGTGCTATGAAGCCATTTTTTTAAAATTAATTTTTAAAATTTTTAAGTTAATTTTTAGCCCTAAAATGATGGTAAAATTAGGTGATTTAGGGTTAATTATGTAATTAAATGATTAATTTCTGATTTAGTGAATAATTATATGTTTTAGGATGTGGAAATCTGATGGAGTATGATACATGTAGCATTTAGGGTGTTAGGTGTAATTATTAGGTTAATTATGTAATAAATGAGTAATAGGAAAAAAAAAATAGTTAATTTTGTAAATTAGGGAAATTTGGGGTAAAATCTGATTTAGGATGGATTTAGACATTTTGAAATAATAATTGGTGTTTAGAGATGGTAATTAGGGTAATAGAAATATTAGAAATGCATTATGTGCATAATATGCAATAATGCATAATGTGTAATTATTGAAAATATAATAAATAGAAAATATTATAATAAAAATTTATATTTTGAGAATAATAAAAATGCACAATAAATCTGATAGGAAACTTGAATTTATGGAATTATATGAAAAATGTAAAAATTTGTCACATTAGGAGTGAATTCGGTACACTGATATGGATTTAAGTGTACCGAGTAAAATAAACACTGACAAAGGGTAGTGATGGTATTTAGGTTATCGGGAAATAATGTGATTAATTTCACATTATGGGTTGAAACTAATTTCTAGGGTTGGAATATAAAACGCTACTTAAAAATCGAACTAAAAACCTGGTTTAGAAATCGATGCGAGAACCGAACCTGAACCTAACCTCAAACCTAGAATAATTGTAAAAGACTTAATACCTAGATAATTGGGCATATTAAACCTTAAACAAAACCTAACAAGAAGCATTATAGGATAAAACGAACCTATAACAATTATATGAAAAGCTGAAACCACGTTCGTGTTATAGGGATAACCGGCGATGGCCTGAGCAAATCGGACCTCGAGTGAGCGAGCGAGGAGTCGAGGTAAGTTGGGATTAATACGATGCTGTATTTTGGAGGCTTAAGATTATGCTTGGTTGTGCTTGTTAGATAGTTGAATGCGTGCATGTGCTTGATTATGGGTGATGCTATGATTCTGTTTGCTGCTTTAGCACATATTGTATGAATTGTATGTAATGATTGATCACCCTAAATTGGACTTAATCAAATATACGACCAGTAATCATAATCGAACATGCATGGCAACCCGTTAGGGGATTTAGGACTCTCCGGCCAAATACCGACCCCTTCGGAAGGGATAGCGCAGGATTGCAAAATGGTCCCTTCTTCATCCTCAGTCGAACTAAGTGACAGGAGAGGAGGTCGCGGCGGGGATAAAGACAGTGGTTCGAAGGTAGTCGCGGGAGGAGCAAGGTCTCCATTACACAAGCCTGGATTTGGTCGTGAGCTGTTGCATTAACGGTAACTCCTCAACCCGGATTAGAGCGGGCGTAATTTCTCTAATCTCACGACGGGCCGGACAACGTCGTGCGATGGCATTTGCTTGCACATGCATTGCATCTAATAAGTGATTGAAAACCTTGTTGTGTTTCTGGTATAGTTTGAAGTCCTCCGTCCCTACTTACTGAGCTGTGGTTGCTTACATCCCTATAGACGTCGTGCAGGTGCTGGCTAAGAAGCGGCAACCAATTACTTTGAAGCTAGTAACTGCTGGATCCTGGGGAGTGAGGAAAAACATTGAAGAATAAACACATATTTTAAGGTTTAAGTTTTTACTTTAGAACTTTTCATTTCCGAATGATGTAACAACTAGGAAATATATTACGGAGAAATATTGTAAACCTTAATTGCAATAACTGTATTATAATATATATAAATTTCCTCACTTTCATCGATAAATGATTTATTTAAATGACAAACTGTTTCCTTCAAAGCGGGTTAGTCGTGGACGCCTTGTGTAGATCAGGTCTAAGATAGCAGTTGTAAGGCCAACTTCTATCTTAGGATGGTTTACATGGCGGGGGCTGTTACGACTCTACCGCTTCGGGGCGTGACACACATCTGGTCATAAATTCATCTAACAATCTAATCTAGTTCCCTTTTTACATTTAAGACTCAACAAGTCCCTATTATTGGGCATATATGTCACATAATGATATTATTCCGTCCACCATAACATACATATAAATTTCTACTATTCATTTTTTACTTAACCTACTTTACTTACATCTACTCACGAAGTCTAGGGAAATAAGTTTTAGACTCGTTGTTCATTTAATTAAAACTTATAATTTCACAACTTAATTATAGTATCATTTTACATTAAGCATTACAAATTATATAGCTATCCTGATACATACAAATGACTTATAAAACTAATCACCAAAGCATCTTCGATTCTTTTACACCCTTAACTACCAAATACATAGAACATTACAACATATGTACATAACTAGAAGAATGTACATTCATCAAGAGGTACCATAATATCCATTAAGGGATCAACAGGATGTTCGCATAAGTGAACAACCAACGTAGAATCAAACTCTAGCATCTTAGCAAAATAGAACTGGCTATCATAGTATATACATTATTTGAGTCATCAATAGCAACCACTGTTTAAGAAGAATTCTACCATATTTATCTTCCAATTGAACCATCATCATTTCCACTTATTGATTTAGTACTTAGCTATACTCCCTTAGGAATATTAGAAATAGTAATTACTTCATATACGTTAGCATTATTAGACTTCTCAATGCTATTATTAACTATTATCTCATGTTTCACATTCTTACTCTATATAAGGTCTCCTTTTGAGATGGTTTCTTATTGCGCCTCTAATATAGGTTTTAATTCATTCACTAAATCAACTTCTGACTTTTCCCCTTCATATGTTTCTTCTTCTTCAAGATTGTTTTCTATACCATACTTTATTTCACCCTCTATTACAATTATCTCATATTTATGTTGAACATTAGGCTAATCATCATTTTGGAATTCTATAGGTTACCAATTCACTTGCGGTTTGTTAGGCAATATAATTTAGGATGAGATTCATTTAGCTCTAAGGGTATTTTTATACTTACTCCAACTGATTTAGGAAAATATGGGAATAGCCAATAATCCCTTACTTTCCAACCATCTTTACTCAATAGCAAATATAGCAATATATTTATATTACGAAAGACTCAAATTAATTTCGGTTAATGTCTATGAGTCTTATCAACCACAACACATTCCCATCGATAAACTTATCAATAATCCCATCTAAGGTCTTAAGCATATCCTAATTAATCATTTCTAACATTAATCTTTACGTCTTAACCTTATATTAAATAGGATACTCTTCCATATTTCACTTAAATTACTTTAGCTAACTATCAATTCTCCATATAACCCCATAGCTAGATTTAAGATAAATTAATGTTCATTTTAGTTCAGTGTTATAGTTACTTCTTATTGTATAATTTATAGTATGATCTTTTACTACCTATTCTCACTTTGCTCCTATAATGTCTACTTCTTTTAATTATGATGCTTCAAAGCGAGTTCACTAAAACTATACTCCAATATCAATTCAGAATTGTCATACTCCAAAACAGTAAAGTCATAACAGTCCTATCGTATAAACTAATTTATTAATCTAGAATAGAAACTAACCTTACAGTCGCTATCATAAGCTTGATTTACACAAAGTGTCTACAATTATCCCACTTTGAAATAAACAATTTGAAAATAATAAGATTATATGCCTGTGAAAGTATAAAAAACATATGTTAAGATTCAAATATCCCAAGTAATGGTTACATGATTTAATAACCTAATCTTACTTAAGCAATATATAGTTTAATATTAGAAGATTAAAAAATAAGAACTAAAAATTTAGAAATGTATCTGATATTCAATTTTATATCCTCACTCCATAAGATCTACCAATCGCTAGTTTTAGGGTAGTTACAATGCTACTTCCTAGTTAACACCTGTAATAACATTTATAAGGATGTAAGCAACTAATCGCTCAGTAAGTTGGGATGGAAATATAAGACTATACATCAAACATTGGTAGGGTTATCAAACAATTATTTAAATGCAATATAACAAATGAATGCCATCCCATGACGTTATCCAATCTACCATAAGATTAGAGAAATTAGACTCGCTTTAATCTAGGTTGAGGAGTTTAGTGCACATTTAACCTAGGTGTGTGCAATGGAGGCACTACTTCTCCTATGACTACCTTCAAACCACCACCTTCACCCTTGTCGTAACCTCCTCTCCTATCATTTAGTTTAACTAATGATGAAGAAATGACCATTATGCTCCAACGCTATCTCTTTCAAAGAGGTTGATATTTGGTTTGAGAACCCTAAATGTCCCTTAATAGGTTGTTATTGCATGTCTAATTAAGATTATAAGTCATATATGATTAAGTCTAGTTTAAGGCGATCAATTATTACACGTAATTCAAACAATTCTAGTCTAGAGCAACAAACCAAAATCATATAACTAAACTCATAAACACGCACACATAGGCATGCGTATAATTAAGTTATCTAATAAACATAACTAAGTATAATCTTAAGCCTCTAAGTACTATAATAAGTGCTCCAAAATACAGTTATATATTGATCCCAAACTTATCCAAACTTTCTACTTACTCACTTAAGGTATAACTCACAATAAGCCTTTACTGATAGTTCCTATAATACAGAGGTTGTTTTAGTATTCATATAACTACTACTATATATAGGCTTTATTCTGTAACTTAAATCATTTTCCTTTGTTTAGGGTTTTACTATACTTAATTATTTAGGTTTTAAGTCTCTTATAATTATTCTCATTTTGAGCTAAGTTCTGATTTAACTTTTAGTTTTGTTTCTAATTCGGCCTTTCAATGAAGTTCTAATTTAGCTCCTGATTTTCATTTTGTTCATAAATCTCATAAATGCTTTCTAGCCTATTTCATGGAGTTTATCTAACTTCAATTTGAGTGAATATGGTATTTAATTTAGTTTTCTGATCAATTTCTTAGTATACTTGTATACACCTTGGTTCAGATTTTGCTCCTAAATTAGCTTCTGATTACAATTTTGCATACAAGTCCTAAAAACTTCCCCTGATTCATTATGTGAAATTCAATTAACTATATTTTAGGTATAATAAATCTCTAATTTAGTTCCTAGTCAATACCCTAGTTCATCTTATATACTTTGTTCCTGATTCAGTTTGTAAATTTGCTTCTAATTTGTGGATACTCTACATTTTTAGTGTAATTCTTGGAATTTTTTATTCACAACCAGAATCATAGTATAATAATTAGTTCAACAACACCTCAATTTTGATTCAACACACCTTACTCCATTTATTTTAACATTTCATATATCACACATTTATCAACCCTAAACCAACAATATCCAAATCCAACACTCTCAACACTAATATTATCCTTTAACATCATTTAACATTTCTTGATGTTAGAATATACCTCAAATCATATTTTAGGTCACTTTCTTGAAAAAATCACTAAATATACATAGAAAAATAGTCATTTAATGGGATTTTAAGGCCTAAAAATTAGATAAAAATATGGAAAATAATTTTCATGAAAATCTTTTCCTAGTAAAAATAATGTTTTATAGAAAAATTTTGGAGCCGAAACAATATTAATAAGGTTTTTGAAAACAAAAGCGAAATCTATTCAATTTTAGTAATTTGTTAAGGACGATATATTTTGAAACTTAATTTAAATAAAATAATATTTTTTCTAAAAACTACATATAAAAATATGCTAAAGTACAAATTTTCATAATTTTTGGATAAAATTTGCTATTTTTACTAATTTTGTGAAAATCGGAGAGAAAATGAACATTTACCAGAAACTAGCCTTCCAACCATCTTTAGTTGTCCCACCTTTATCAATAGCTCCGGATGCTACCTCCTTTGTTTGGTGGTGGTAGTGGATTCACATTTGATCTTAGTTGGACGGGCGAACCCCAAATTAGCTTAAAATACACTCTATTTTGTATAATTTTCTAAAAAAAACTACGAAACTCTCTCAACCTCTTTGTACTTTTCTAGCAGCCTATGTATCTAAACTAAGTTAGGAAAAGAGTGTTTTGAATTTATAGGAAGAGATGGAGGATAGTTGTTGATTTTTTCCTATGCCAAGTGTCCTTAATTCTCTAACTTTCTTTAAATTATATGTCCCTATCACTACTTTTTATTTTTGTAAAACCATATTGCAGCATGCCATGCCTCATTCCAACATATTTAAGTATAACTCATCATTTTTCTAAATTTTTTATTAATTTTTATATATTTATTTAGTATTATTTTGTATATTTTAGGTATTTTAAGTAATTTGAGGTATTTATGCCTATATGTAAATCCATATATAATACAAGTAAATACTCTTAAATATTATTTAAGCTATTTTGTGATTTTTAGTACATATATAATTTATCTCTAATAATTTATTAATTATTAAAACTCATTTTTCGTGTTTCCATAAATAACGATAAAATACATTTTTTCTATAAATATGATATTTAATTATTTTATTTTCTTAAATCCAAACTTACAGGTCATTTTTACTAATATTTCTAGTTTTATCATAAAATTTAGGTTCAATCGTTCAACTTATATGATCACTCTAAATTTTACATACCAGTTCCAAATCAATCGATTATAAGTTGATAACCAATTTTTCTTAGGGTCTCACATTTCTTTATAAGTATGATGTGATGACTGACATCAAATTTTAGATTAATCTATGGATTTCCTTTTATGTGCAAAGTCATTACATTGTATATGCAATTAAGGTTCTACATATATTGAGTAGAGACGATATAGTCCTAACCTAGACCTTGAACATGATTGAGCATACTTGCCTCTTGCAAGCTCGAGCTCAACTTGACCAAACTTATTTAGACTTGAACTTTTTTTTTTAAAGATTAATTTCCTTTTAGTTAGAACAATATTAATTTATAAATTTGATTTGAATTCAACCAACATTTATGCTTCATTTGGACCCAAATAGGCTCATCAACTAATCAAGCTAAATATAATGAAACTCGAGCTCAACCTAGTAAATTATTCAAATAGTTTATAGGTAGGTTAGACCCATTTACAACCCTATATATAATCATCACTATCTAAGTATCAATTCACTTAGACCTTGCTAAGTAATTTACCTAAGCTAAGTGTGAATCCAAGGACATGGATACTTTTTCTCTAGTTAAGATGGTTGTTGGTCCATGGATTTATCATTACGACAGATATGAGTTGACCAATTGTTATTATAGGACTAACTTTTTATCTTAAGTACATTGGTTTATGCCAAAAGAAGTGAGGCAAATCAAGAATTGACTAAAAATTAAGGTAGGGAAAAAAACCGTGAACCATTAATCAAACCCTAAATCGAATCGAATCGAATCAAACTGAAAGATTGAATTTTTTGCGAATCATTTGATTTATGGTTTGGTTCGATTATATATAAACGGTTTGTGATTCGCTTCAGAGAAGTGAGTCGAACTATATAGTTTTGAACTGAACCAAACCAAATTGTTTAGCTAAATAAAAAAAAAATTATACAATTATTTTATACTTTTTTATATTTTTTCTATCAATCTTTATAAATTTCATCAAATTTTTCATATCTTATTATTATTTACCTTAATTTTGTATTAATTATTTAGATTAAGTTTGAATTCCATTTAAAATTTCATATTCATTAAAGATAAAAATATTTAGAAAAAATTTGATACAAACAGTTTGAATTATGAATCGAACTAAATTGAACTAAACCGAACCGATTTTAATTAGGTTAAAAAACTTTATGTATTGAAGTGTATGATTAGGTTCAACTTCTAGTAGAAATCGAACCGTTATATTATGTTCGATTCGATTAGAGAGGATGAGCCGTACCAAACTACACCCATCCCCGCTCAAAATAGCCCTCCTATTGACCGAAACATCATCATGCAATGGAACTACATTATCATTAACTAACGTATGCAAAACAAGCTGGAACAGGCTAGGCAGGGAAAGAAGTTGCTCTCTACAATTTAAATGAATTGTTTTTCTTTTCATTTTTACTTTTTCAATTGTTATGTGAACTTAGTATCCACAAATATCGGTAGGGTTTCTTAGGTCACTATGGTTTCTTATTTCTAAAGCAATTTCCTTGCTTGCTATTGCAGAGTGTTACAAATAATGCTACTTTGATGCGATATTTATAAAATTAGGTGATACACAAATTAATAAGATCTAATTTAATACTCCATCTATTATACCAGGATAACTCTCTCGAATGGTTACAAGTGCTTTGTGTATCGAACTTTTATTTATCCATATTTATCACGTTGATAATTCATATGGCATATTATTTTAAAATAAGTTTTTCTGATAGATTTGGATTTGGATAGAAAAAATGAGCTAAATAAGAATTTAGATTAAATGGGTCTCCAAATATAGCCCAAATACAGCCATCCTTTCTCTTCAAACCTTGGGCTTGAAGTATACGAACTAGTCGGCCCACTAGTGCCAAAGTCTACTTTATAGGCGACCGATTTGTTTTCTGTTTTTCACCCAAGTTATTTTTATTGCTCCCTTTCTAATATTTAAAGTATTTTACCTATTTGTCTTTTGCAACTTTTAAGGTCACTTATATTTCTTTTTTTTTTTTTTTTTTAACTAATTTCTTTATAGGATTAGCTTATATTCTAAGTAAGCTAATTTCATGTTGTATCGATGAAATATTTATATACGGCTAAAACTTTCTATAATGTTATGGTGAAGTTTATTTATTGCAAATTTATAAAATAGTTATCTTATAGAATATCTCTTTATCAAGTTTGAAATTTCATATTTTTAGTTTTTACTAGCTTGGTTCACTTAATATAAGATGCTTAGTAAAAAACTAAGGATAATATATTTTTTAGAAAAATTACTTCTGAAAAGTATTTTGGAGTCTCCAAAAGTCTAAACCGAAAAAAAAAGAAAAGAAATGAAATAAAGAACAAGGTTAAAATAACAATTTTAACTAAGACATCAATTTTTAAAAAGCAAAGAAATTCAGCGTATGGGGACATAGACATCTAAAACCAAAATGATTACAAATTATAACTTTTTATACAAATGAGTTAATTTGTCAAAAAAGACTAACTAACATGCGAAATCAATTAAAGGAAAAGGTTATTTTCTCTACATGGAAAAAGAAAATAAAGAAAAGGATAATCTTTTTATTTTCATCTTTGTCCCTACTCTATCTCAAACCTTAAGGGAAAAGGAAAAAGAAAAAATTACAAAAAAAAAAAAAAACCAAAGATGCCGTTTTTGAGAAAATATTTTTAGAGATATGGTACTTAAAATTGCTTCTACTTGAATAAGCGATTTTAAGTGTTATGAGGTGATTTTTAGCCAAGCCAAAATCACCTCTTCAAGTGACGTTTTTAGGCCCAATACTTAAAATTATCTCTCCAAGAGACGATTTGACCAGCAACTTTACCCAATCCCCAACCAACATAGCTAAATGACCCCCAATTTATAATAACATATCCAAACAAACAAACTGCATCAAAATCTCTAAACAATCCATCTACAGTGAAGTATAAGCAACCAAACTTTATAGCCACAGTCAACCCTTTATAATATGGTCTAAACATGTTGTACTATCATTCAAACTTAACAGTACCTATAATACAAAATATTATACTAATTCTATATTTCGTAATCACGAACATCAATAACAGTCACAACAAAGCAAATGGTGAATAAAAAGTTGGAAAACAACACTTAAGTAATATGAAAGTTCCATAACTTCTTTCAAGTATGTACAAATGCATCAATTACAATAAAAAAAATGTAAAATAGCTAAAATTAGTGATAAGTTAATGCCCTCAACACCTTTAATGTATATATGCATACGCATCCTAAAGGTTTGGATTAGGTTGGGGTTGCACCATTTAGTCTGCATCCAATTGTGTGATTTGTACCCTATATTTAATATAAGTATTGGAGTATGATGCATGCATAGGGACCAGATTAGGCTTCATCTACATGAGTCACTTGCTCATGTCATCATGATGATCTTTAACTAGCCTTCTTAATGGAGTAGGAGGAGTACGAACCTAATGACTGGAGGTCTCTCCAATGAAGAGGGTTTGAAACATTTGATCGTTAGAGCTCTCCTCGGCGAAGGGTATTTGAAATTGAAATCTAGGCCATCCAAGAGATGTTATCAGTTATTGGTGCTTAGGAGATAGATCATCCCTAATGCCCAACTCAACTTGTTATTGCCTTTGCCCCTTACCCTAGCCCCTATCCTCACCCTCAATGGCACCCTCTATGTTGAGGATTATGCAGCGAAGAGTCACCTTACTTGACTTCTGGTTTTAGCCCTAATGTATCGTTCAAGTACACACCCCTTAAGTTGTTGAATGAAGGCATCCTCCCTCGGTTTCTCTATTATGATATCCTCATATGACATCTAAGGTAGCTAATGGATAAAATCTGCTTGCATGTCACAAATAATAGCTTGGTTAGCATATAAAGACATAGGTGAAGTATTGTCAAGAATTATGAACTTAAACGCATACCATGTATACCCAGGAAGCTCTTGACTGTTAATATATCAACGATTGACCTGTTGGTACCAGGCATGGTAGTCTGGAGTTACATTAGGCAGTGGTAATATAGCAACTATCCTATTACGTTGATCCATCCACTGCTCCAACCAGTTAGCAGGAGTGGCGACCCAATTCGTTTTTGTTTAACCTTGTAAGTCAATATTGTGTAGCTCTTGAGATATATCTATATAGTTAGGATTCCCCTAAATCCCATCAAACTGTCGTACTAGACAATTCGAGAAATACAACTCGACTATGTTGAAGTAAATTAGCAATGCCTATGCTGTCCATATATCTCCAACGACGCGATAGAAAGCAGAGAGCTTAGCAATGTCGTTATGGGAGTAAGGGATCCATACAAGCTGCAAAATGAGCAAATTAGAACATGTAGCTACATAATGTTGCAAGAGATAAAAGAACTCGTATTAGTAACATATGTACTTGCTTTGAAGGCTAGCGGTCAAATGCATCCCTATATTGGTTGACAACATATGTAGGAAGCTCGGTAACATCGAACTTAGCCCCCTATCGACTCATCAACGGTTGATTGGCCAATACTGCCATGATTCGATGACATAATTGAGTTATTTATAGCAAGTGCTACTACATACACATTTAGAGTAAGATAAGTGGCTCGTTGATCTTACCTACATCCATCAGTGAGGTTAGACATAGCTAACGGTAGAGCCATGCCAAGCATGCAGCACCCTAAGCATATACTCGACTACATTAAAGTTGGAGAGGAAGGGAAGGAACATCAAATGCACCATTTTATTTGTCTTGTCCAAAAATAGGATCCCCCCAATCAGTTGCATAATATGAGCCCGGGTGTATCATTGGATGGTAATATCATCTATATTCGATGGTAAGTCATCGAAGTTGTCCTTCAACCAAGAAAACTTCACTCGAACCCTATTAATAATACTTGGAGGAGGGTGCAGTTTTAGTAACTACAAGCATATGTCAACCTAGCTTGATTGTAAGCTTCTCATCACAGCCTGACCATTAACTGGTAGATCAATCAGCATGGAGATATCTTGAAGTGTAACCATCATCTCCTTCATGTGGAAGTGGAATGTATGCATCTCCTCTCTTTAATGCTCTACCAAAGCAATAATCAAATGCTAACTAAGCTATATGAATGGTATCTACTTCACACTGAAAAAGCTAGCCTATTCAAAGTAAGGAGATGTTTGTGGATCTATTAGGATCTCCCGTCTATCCCTATGTTTGAATATGGCCTCTTATCTAAGACATCTAAGTTAGAGATTCTCCTACAAGTTACAATGAAGGGGAATGTATGTTAATTCGAATCCAAGAAATTTAGCTACAGCTGAATTGCAACTTGAGTCCTTACCTGACCAACCCACACTAGCTTAAACCCATGGTATGGCTGTAATTGAAGCAGTGACCTATCAGCGGGTCCTAAATCCATCTACACTTATATTTTGACAATGAAACATTAAGATCTAACTTGGTTGAAGACAAATGAGAAGTATAAAAGGCATATAATGAAATAAAAAAGAAATCGTAAAAAAAATATGATTAACAAAATGTAACTATTAATAGGTCATTTCTAAATACTACAATGACGTTACTAGTGGATTAATTAGATGTAGACTGGCGACCCTATTGAGAGCATCTTCTCCTATTGTATCCTTCCATGCTGCATAGTCCACAAGTGTATGATAGATGCCCCTCTCGAATGTCCATCTCATTCTGGACGAGCCTTCTGTATTTCCTGACCTTATCTACATTTCGCACTAGGTGCCACATAGAAATGTCAAGCAAAGGCCAATCAACCTTGTTGATGCAGTACATGAAAGAACATGCATAGACTCATAGTTGATGCTGCTATGTGTACCAATGACCAATGCGTGCGGTATAATTTATGCTCATTTTTCCCATAACCACTATTGTGCGAGAGCATGGAATCCTATACGTTTGCCACTTATTACAAGTACATCAACGATTTCTAAGTTCAACAATGTGACTATTTTCCCCGTTTTATGCATGTACTATAAGGTGAGGTGTAGTCATAACCTCAAAGATCTGCTCATTATAGTTGAAGATGACTACATGGTGGTCACTTGCTACTTTACACCATCTATCAAACTTTTTCTTAGCAAATTTAGTTAGCAACTTCCCTATGTCCATCTGATTAGCTATCTCAATTTGACACTAATTGAAGTAGCTGTAGTTATAAAAGGTTTTCTTGACCAATGCCACAATAGGCAGATTCCTAGCGTCCTTCAATGTATTGTTATAGCTTTTAGCAATATTTGTAGTCCTGTGATTGAAGAAAACTTCATCTTCGTATGATAGGGTCTACATCCTTAGATGCAACTCTTTAAAGTATGTCCCAATGTAAGGGCTCATTATCTTAGCCTAGTTGTTGTATGTTCAAAATTTCTAGAATTGCAACTGGTACGTTGCCTTCTTTATTAGTTCTTTACAATCCTTGTTGTTGGCCTAAGAATTGAAGTTACTTGTGACACAGTGAATACACCATTGCCATGACCATCCATTTGGCCACACTGTATACTCTCCTTGAATTACGGACCATATTACAACATTACGGTCAAAGATCAAACAAATGTCTGTGTAGTCCTTTATCACGTACATGAGCAGACTTTTCAAGAACTAACCCCAACTATCCTGACACTCTTCATCAACTAAAGTAAATCTAAGTAGGACAATATAGTTTTCACCATCAACTCTAGTTGCAGTAGGAAGCTTATGCTTGTACTTCCCATGGAGAAATGTACAATCGATGGTAATCATAAGCTTGAAAACAACATAGTGGTTAGTTCTAACTATTTAGGTAAGAGACAAACAACATATAACCAATACGACAAGTGTAGGTTGTGGTATCAAATCTATAATATATGAAGGCCTCAATACACAGTCCAAATGCCTTGAATACTCTATCAAAGAATGCATGACCCACAGTATCACTATCTCATCACTTTTACCTTACCATGGTACTTGGATTAGCCTCTTGAATGGCATATAAAAAATGTGGCAGCATTGCATATGATTCCTCTCACCTTCTATAAACCTACTCTATTGCTTTGCACTTTTCTTCCCTAACACTCTTTATGTATACAATATAACCACATTACTTACAAAAGGTGGCTTGAAGATGTTTCACCTTAATACTCAGTGATTCTTATACTTCCTTAATAATTAATCGAGACAGAGTGGTTGAATCCAATTGAGGGTGGTCTTGACTAACAATACGATTCAAACACGTGTGTGAGCCCACGAATCTAGTTATCACGAAGCATTTAACATGTTTCTTTTTCCATGCTCGTAGTCTCCATTTGCAACCTTTTTCCCAATCAACACATTTGATGGATCGAATCATAAGGTTAAACTCCTTCACTTCAAAGTCATGATGGTTCAAAACATGATGCATCTTTGTTGTTGTTTGTAAGTGTTCTTTCATCGAAAACCGTATTCCCACCTTAAATTCATTACTGAAGCTCCACTCACCATCATTGACATTCTCCCCAAACAATACAAGTCAATCATAAACTCTTACAGTATAGAATGACATAAGTTTTGACCTCCTAACCATGTCTACATCTGTGGTCAACCCTTACCTTCAATCATTTCTCTTGCTCGACCCTTAAGCTTTTTCCACTTTTTGGAGCCACCCTTCGCTTTGACCAATATTAGGTTTAGAATCGATATCATTTGAGTTTTCATTAGTGTCCTTACAAGCGAGTTCATTCTCTACATCTAAATTCTTATTGGATTCGCTCGTGATCAATATGTTATTTTGATGGGGTATGCGACCACTAGTTGGTATATTACTGTTTGGAACCAGATGAGATTGAAACACTTAGTTTCTACTCGAATCCCAACATTACCGTTATGTCCTCTAAAATTGTACTCAACAGTTAGGGAGATGTTAATTTCATGAACTTCAACATATATTTTTGCTAAATTACAGATACCAATAACTGTTGGATGTCATAATCATCATTTATAGGAGTGACATAGAACATGTCCTTACTCCCTCCTATAAGGGGATACATGTGAATTAAATCAACCCGGTGAGTCGTCATATTAACTCAGAGCCAATTACATATTAAGCTAATCAATTAATCATAGGTTGCTCCAATCAATACTCCTAATTACTATTGTCGGTATCTATCATAGCGTTGCCCATCTTCCCCTTCCACAATATTTCTTTTAGTATAGTCATTATCCATTCTCACATGTTTGTTACATCAACCCGATAAAATGCACAACACCGAAATAAATAATATCTTATATGTGCAACCACATATTCATGAATACCCATTGATACAATAACTAAATTTAATATACAGAATCATGCACTTACAACAATTGATTAATTATTAACCATTTTTTCATGCAAACACTAACTAACTCAACCGGTTGCAATAATGCTAAATAAGTCTCCTCATATCACATATTATGGGTACATGTATAATAAACTGATGTGAATAGTTCGGTATTAAAAAAAATTGAATTAGGAAACAATGTACCATGATATGTTCAACAATAATACTATTTCACACAATTACATGTTCATAAAACTAATCAAAAGATGAAAAAAGATATCTTTTTGTTTGTCATCTTCTAGAGAGAGAAACTGAGGAGATCGCATGTTTTTTATATCACTTTCCAAAAATCTTTTTAGAGATGTGTTGTATGCTGCTTTACTATATAAAATCTACAATTGATTTGAAAAAAAAAAAAAAGGTTAGAAATCACAATGAGTGATGAGGAGATGGCATTTGTGTTTTCAAAGAAAGAGACGATCTTCTGTAAATGAAAGTGGATGAAGAAGAAGAGGAGCCTTGGCAGCCTTATTATGCAATCCGAAATTGCCTCTTCAAGAGTTGATTTTGGATTGTAATCTAAAATTGCCTCGAGACGATTTTGGGTCCTAAGAATATTTTTTTAGGAACTATATTTTTGGAATTTATTTCTTTTCACAATTTTTTTTTTTCTTTTCCCCCTAAGTTAGAGAGGGGAATGAAGAGAGAATATTAACGCCTTACATCTTTGAATGAAAAAACAAACAGCTACCTACTCTATTAAAAACAAAATCTCCTTTCTCTTCAAAAACTCATAAACCTCTTCCACCATATTAAACCTTCTTTAGGAACCCTCTTCCAAGAACTCTCTCCTATGCTCAAACATGGTATGACTGCCACCATGCTAGTTGGGAAACCATCGTTCTCAACGCCTCCTCATTACTTGCGCAGTTAGAGATCCAATACTTTTTCACTTCCTCAAGGGAATCACAACCATCATTGCTAACATTTTCAACATTGGTGACTATGGTAACGGCATTATGATGATAGCAGTTTAGATGTGTGTTCTATTAACATGCCCCAAAATTACCCCGACCCGTACTACCACTTGTGCTTGGTGAATCGTGACATCACTATTGCTAAGAATATACTTATTCCCTATAACCCTCTCTAAACTTACTACTTGATATCAGTGCCCCACCAACTCCTCTAACCATATAACTGCATCATAACGTCCACCCTTGACTTATCTCTTACCTCAGATATCCTTTCTATATCCAACTACCCCTCTCTTACCTCCGGTAACCTACAATTCTTCCAACAATGCCAATGCTCCATCAAAGTTACCCCTGCTAATGTCCTTCTAACAATGCTAACCTCCACTGGCCATACCTTTTCGGGAGTAGTTATTCAGCTATTAGAGAAGGACTGGAGCAAAATGCAGAAATGTCGCTATGCCAATACTCTTCAAAGGTACCCTCACAGACTAAAATGCTTGTTCCATCATATGATATAATGGCAACGATCCTTGTACAATCTATAGTCTTAGTATTTCTTGACTATCAATTTTTTTATTGTATTCTTGTTAAGGTTTGAGGTTAAAGAGGGTGAGATTTCTTTAATCACATTCTAGTCTTATTCTAAACTCTTTAAGAAGGTGCCCTTATGGACCAAGATGCTATAATGAGGACGATCCTTGGACAATCTTAATCTTAGTATTTCTTGACTTTCATGTTAGGTTAGGGTTAGAGAGGGTGAGATTTCTTTAATCACATTATAGTCTAATCATACATTGTTATAGTATTAGCATTTCAATATAGATGCGATTTTCTTATTTGAATCATTCCTCTTGTCCATGCTTTCCTTCTCCTTTTACTATAAACCTTAAAATACCTAAGCAATTTTGGGTTGTGTCCTAAACTGTACTAAAATATCCTAGACATTTGCAATATGTCCTAAAACAAAAACAGGTAAGAGAGAACTTAACTCTACTAATGTGAAATTAACTGAACATTATATGCTTCTTAAGAAGGGTACTAAAGACTGGAGCATAAGTCAATCATTTGATTAGGCTTCAATGGAGATTATGTTAAGCGTATACAATGATAAAACTTGGACTAAGCTAAGCTCTATTTAAAAACAACATATATTAAGAAAGACATGTCTAAGAATGGTCTTACTTTTGAATACAAATCAAGCATCTACACAAGCGATTAGTAACTACTTGTGCGTTTTGTGTATATTTAGAAGACTTTAGCATCAAATTATGTTTTGACACCCTACGAGAAAAATATATCCGTATAGTATCAATTTATTCATATATTTATATTAATTCCATTCACTAGTGTTTCGATGTATATAATTATTGAGACTCTAAATGCATAAACACCTATTATCATTTTCCTATTTTAATTAAATCAAAGAAAAACTTACAAATGAATAATCTAATGTAGTACTATCCAATTGAAATATTCTTTTTTTTTTTCAATTATGATACAACTTAGTGGAGCTAAGACTCAAATTTGGTTCATCTGGTTACGAGACCATTGTACGGCGTGTAAACTAGTTAACAGTTTCTTCACTTAAATTAGAGGTGTGTACATATAATAGTGCAATGACTATTTGGGGCAGGTGGTATTTTCTTCTAACTTGTTTTGTAAAAAATAATTATATAGTTTGATAAAACATAAGACATAAAATCAGGATTTTAAACATGATAATTCTCACAATATAACATACCTAAAACTAAATATTAATCAATCTCTTTTAATTACAATGGAAAGCAGCAATAATCTTTTGTATAAATGATTTCTTTTCGTTAAACCTTTTTATCTTTATGTTAAGAAATTTTGGTGGATGATTTTTTCTATAACCATAATAGGTAAGAAGATGACCTATTTATATCTATTTAAATTTTAATTCCGTATGTCTATCAAGTATCTAAATGAACATATTAGACTTAATATGTTATTAAGTAATCATAATTGATACAAATAAATTATTATTTCATAACACTTAATTCTATAAATAAGGCAGCTAAATGGTCATTTCTATATATAAGGTAGTTAAATAGTTATTTCTATAAATAAGATAGCTAAACAGTCATAAACTAACTAAACAGTTATAAGGTAACTAAATAGTCAATTCTAAAAAATAAAAAATATCTTCCCATTAGTAAGCTACATTATTTGAAGAATTTCTAACATTATCCCACTTAGCCTAATAATTATACATCATTAATACTTAATAGCATTATTATAAGTGTGCGTAATAAAACTAACTTGTTTATTTAACTTAATTACCTATTGCCGCAATTTGCTAAATGTGAGTTATGGTGGTCATACATTATTTCATCAACGTATGTCCTTCCATATACTGTTAGATCTGTTGAAAATAGGTCTACAAGTGATATAAATTTATCACGGTCTTCATAAATTTTCTTATAATATTTCCTATTACAAAAATAGAATATCATTTGTATACTATATAATTAACAGGAAATATCAATATATTTAAAAAATCTATATTATTGAGCTCAAAGTATCTAAGTTATCATAAATATCATTCATCATTATAATTAAGACTCATTCTTTGTACATGTTTCTTAAATATCTTTGGTTGTAAACCTTTTGTTAAGGATCTACTATCATCGTATCCATCCTAATGTGTTAAAGTGGCACTATATTTTTGAACCTCCTTCTTAACGGCAAAATACTTTAATTCCATATATTTAGCTCCTCTTGAATATTTGTTGTTCTTGAAGAAGAAAACTGTTGTAGAATTATCACAATAAATTTTCAGCAATTTAGTAATAGTATCGACAACCCGAAATCCTAAAATAAAGTTTTGTAGCCATAATGCATAAATTGTAGCCTCAAAACATGCTACAAATTCTGCTTCCATAGTAGATAAAATAAACATAGATTGCTTAGCACTTTTCCATGAAATTACTCCTTTAAATAAAAAAAAAAAAAACAAAAGTGGATTTTCTATTGTCAAGACATCCAGCAAAGTCTGAATCTGAGTATCTAATCACTTCAAGTTGATTAGACTTCCTATACATGAACATGTAATTCTTTATTTCCTTATAGGTACCTTAATACTTTCTTTGCTTGCAACTTTCCAATGATCAATTCCTAGATTACATTGATATCTGCCTAATAACCCAATAGCAAAACTGATGTCTGACCTTGTATAAGTTTGTACGTACATTAAACTGCCTACAATAGAAGCATATGAAATAGATTCCATTGACTTATGTTCTACTTCATTCTTTAGACATTACATGAGACTAAATTTATCTCCCTTTTGAACTGGAACAATTCCAACTGAGCATTTATCCATATGAAATCTCTCTAGAATCCTTTTGATTTTGAGACAATCCTAACAATTCTTATGATCTATTATGAAATATTTCTATTCCTGTCACATAAGATGCCTCTCTCATATCTTTCATCTCAAAATTTTTAGAAAGAAAATCTTTAGTCTTATGTAATATACCTAAATCATTAGCAACAAGTAAAATGTCATCAACATATATGACTAAAAATATAAATTTACTCCCACTAATCTTTTGGTAAATACACTTGTCAATAGTGTTTTCTTAAAACCAAAAGATGTTATGGTATAATTAAATTTAATATACCATCGTCGGAAGCTTGTTTATGTCCATATATTGACTTTTTGAGTTTACATGCCATGTGGTTCTTTCCTTCAACTGAGAAACCTTAGGCTGTTCCATATAAATTTCATCCTTAAGATCCTTACTACGAAAGATTGTTTTCACATCCATTTAGTGTAGCTTTAAATCATAATGAGCTACCAAAGCCATTATTAACCTTGATGAGTCTTTTTTTTTTTTTAGATTGGTGAAAAGGCCTCTTTATAATTTATACCATCTCTTTTAGTATAACCCTTAGCAACAAGCTTTGTCTTATAGACCCATTTACAACTGATTTGTTTACAATTCTTTGGCAACTCAATGAAAACTTAGACATGGTTTTGTTCCATAGATTTTAACTCATCCTTCATAGCACAAATCCACTTATCAGACTCAATACTTTCTATGGCCCGTGAAAATGAAACTGGTTCTTTTTTTTCCTAGATCAAAATCATGTTCTTGTAAATAAACCATATAATCATCTGGAATAGCTAATCTCCTTTCCTTTTGAGACCTTCTTAATAGCATTCCTTGTGGTTCAATCAGTTATGAGTTAGTTTTATAATGGGTTGTTTCGTTATTTAATTATTGTTCCATATTATCTAACTATTGTTCAATAACTGGAACTACACTTAGAGTGTTTTTAGATGAAGGAATACTTAAGGGTAGACGAATGTCTACCTTTATCTCTTTGATTTCCACAATTTCTATTTTATCACTCCTACTAACTTCACAATTTTCGATGAATTTAGCATTACCAGTGTCCATAATTCTTGGATTATGATTATGACAGTAAAATTTGTACCTTTGGATTTCTCTAAGTATCTTATAAAATAACCACTAACTGTTTGAGAATCTAATTTTCTTTAATGTGCATTATAAACATGTGCTTTACAGGACAACCCAAACATGGAGGTATCTTAAACTAGATTTCCTTCTAGTCCATAACTCAAAAGGAGTTTTGGAAACCATCTTACTAAGAACCCTATTTAACATATACACTAGTTTTTAATGCACACATTCACACCAATTTAGGCAATAAAGTGTTACTCATCATACTCTTAACCATATCCTTTAGCATCTAATTATGTCTTTCTGTAGCACCATTTTGTTAAGGTGTGCTTAGCATGATACATGCACATGTACTGTGTTTCTCAAGGAACTTTGCAAATGGACCAAAATATTATCCTATTTCATCATATTTTTTATAATATTCACCACCTCTATTAGACCTTATGATTTTCACCTTTTTACCTAATTGACTTTAATTTCCTTAACATATACCTCAAGAGCATCAATTGCTTGAGATTTTTCATATAGTAAATAGATATAACCATAATGTGAAAAATCAATAAAGGTGATAAAATATTTTTCACCACCAAAAGATGGAACATCAAAAAGCCTACATATATCGGTGTGTATAATTTCAAGAAGCTGGGTGCTTCTTGTGATACTTTTCTTGCTATGTCTAGTTTGCTTACCCTTAATGGATCTCATTCCTTATTGATATTTCTAACCTTTCTTTAGAAATATGACCTAAATGGTTATGCCATAAGAAAGATGAATTTTCATTCTGCATGTTATATTTAATTCCAACATTATGATAAATAGTAAGTAGAGATTTAACAGAAACATTATCAAGTTTCCATTTATACAATCCATCACAAAGAATCCCTAAACCAATTAAAGTAGCATTTTTAAACAAACTAAAGCATCCATGTCTAAATTTAATTGAAAACCTAGAAACATCAAGCTTTCAAAGAGATATCAATTCCTAGAAACTAAAGGGACATAAAAAGTCTAGAATAAATCTAAATGGTAACCACTATCCAGAACCAAATGGTAAGTCCCTATGCCTTCAATAGGAGTCTTTATACAATTTCCCATTAATAGAAAAATTTCCTTTGGGTTTATGGTTTGAATCATACTAAATCCCTACATCACATTAGATATGTGAGATATAGCATCAAAATCAAGCCACCAAGTATTATTAGGAACTTTAGCTAAGTTTGATTCGAAACTAATATAAACATCAATGTTGCCTTTCTTTTCAAACCAAGCCTTATGCTTTAGGCAATCCCTTTGAAAGTGTCTTGTCTTACCTTAAAAATGACATTTACTTACCTTCTATTCCTTTTTATTGCCTTGTGAAGCTTTAGTAAGCATTTTCTTCTTAAACTTATTGGCTCTTACATTAAGTCTTTTACCAACTCCTTGACCTATAAGGTTGATAGAGTGACTTCCTTATTTCTTCAGTCTTGTTTCCTCTTGAGTGAGCATACTAGAGAACTCACTAACATTCCATAAATCCTTAATGGTGTTATAGTAGATTTGGAATGGTCCATAGTCAAGAGGCAACGAGATAAGAATGAATTGCACTAAGAAGGAGTCATCTACAATCATTCCTAAGGTCTTTAGCCTTGCTGCAATATTGTAATCTTAATTATATGCTCTTGCATACTCTTTGAACTAGTAAACTTCATGGTCGTAAGTTTTGCCATTAGAGTACCATCGCGTGACTTATCTACAAAACAAAATCTTTCTTCCACAAACTTAAGGTATTTTTTAGCACTTTCAATTCATGGAATAGTAGTCTTAATGTTGTTGGCAATATTCATTCACATAAACATTAAACTTAATCTATTAGATTGTGTCCTTGCTTTATGATATAACTTTTCTTTCTCACTGCTTGAATCCTTAATAGTAGCAGACTTTTCTTCCAATAATTCTAAGTCAAGATCCAGCATGCCTAAATGGAAGTTGACTTGTTTGCACAACTTAACAAAGTTTAATCCATTAAACATAATAACAGAAGAAGCGTGCGAATGGAGTGAAATAGTTGCAACTGATACACAACTACTCATTAGATAACAAAAATAGATTCAGATAAACAAATCATCAAAGTATATTATAGTTCTTCTTTAGGTAGAAATTATAATATACTATTATTAAGTAAATGCCATAAATAGCATAATTAGATAATTAAATATTTCAAGCTAAATATATATGCTATCTTTGGATATATAGATTCATTTGACTAAAATGCTAATTCACCTACATTATGCTCACTAATCATAAAATAACAATTTACATTTGAGTAAATTCTGAAGTTCTAATAATTAGTGAATGTCAATTTATTTATTTAATTTCAATAATAGATATTTCATCAAATATTATGGATAAATGACAATTTTATACAGAATACATACTAATCATTATCACAATTTGGCCACTTTGGTGATAATAAACTATAAACATTTCATGCAAATCCTCAACCTAATGCCCATATATTTCATAAATAAACAAAATAATAGAGGTCACTTTGGCAACATATTTATTTTAATTTATCCTAAAATACCAAAAAAGATTTGCAAAAGAAAATATAAAATTAAGCAATTACTATTATCTCATAAATATCAATACTTAAATAATACGACAAAGAGAAAATAGTATCTTATAAATTTGCTAAGTATGCATCTTGATTGCATTCATGAATTTTCCCATTTGATAATTGGGTCTAATCAATAACTTATCAATATTGTAGATAGACATCATGGGCCATGTTAAAACAGATATAAAACGAATTAAAGTCATAAAATGACTACTCACATAATCTTAGAACAGGGAGCATGTATAATATGAAACACTAGAAAGAATTCATAAAAAATTACAAAAAAAAAAAAAAAAAATCTTTCTAGTTTGCGTTTCCTTTACAAATTCAAAGCATCCCCTAGATAAAAGAAAACAATAAAGCAATACATCATCTAATTAGTGAAACAAAACACATATGTTTATAGTTTCTTAAAGAACCATATGATGATAATTTAATCAATATGTCTATATTACAAATACAATTAGCATCAATTCTTTCATCTAAACTTTGTGACATCAAGCAGTTAGCGAATAATAGGCAATAATTTTGAGAGAAAAATGCAAATAATTCCTCAAAACTTTGACTTAGGTGTAAATTGATCATTTGAACTTTTAAAGTAAGATTTTTGACCCCTTAAATTTTGATAAATTAATAAATAACTTCTATAAGTTGAAAATAACCATTTAAAACTTTGATTTTGGTATATAAATACTCTTTAAACTTATCAGAATGTGCCTTAAGACCCCATAAACTTTAATCATAGTGTAACTTTTTTTAACTAAAAAAGGAAATGTCTTTTATATTATAAATTTATCAAAGCTTAGGAGATCAAAAACCTCACTTTAATAATTTAAGGGGTCAATCTGCATCTAAGTCAAAGTTTAGAAGAGTTATTTACAATTTTCCCTAATTTTATTATAGAATCAAATCATTGTATAGCACTAATATTTTTTCATTACGATGAATCTCAATCCTTTATCGTAAGGACTATTATATGTTATTTATGCTTCTCCTTAAACCATAATATTTAAGATTAGAAAAATCACATGTTCAAAATGTACACTCTGATGCCACATGTAAAAGATAATTCTAAGGTTTGATAAAATATAAAACATAAAATCATGATCTTGAAGATGATAATTCTCACAATATAACATATTTGAAACTGAAGATTAATGCATTTTTTTTAATCCCAATGAAAAACGACAATAATTTTTTTGAATAAATGGTTTCTCTTTCTTGACTCATTTATCTTTATGTTACGAAATTTTAATAGATAATTTTTTTTTAACTATAATGGGTAGAAAAAAGAACTATTTATATCTATTTAACCTTTAATTTAGTATGTCCATCAAGTGCACAAATGAATGAATTAGACTTGAGTTATTAAGTAATCATAAAGGATACAATTAAATTGTTATTTTATAACAATCAATTCCATCAATAAGGTAACTAAACAGTTATTTCTATAAATAAAGTAGCTCAACAATCATTAGAAAGCTAAATAGTCAATTCTAAAAAATAAAATATATCTTTCCATTATTAGGTTATATTATTTGAAGAATTTCTAACATGTTTTGTATGTTGGTGACATGAAAGTAAATCGTGTACTAGAAAAGAGGCAGAATGAGTGATAGCTTATGCATGTAACTATGTTGTCATCTGAAATTAGTTCCTTCCCATGCAAAAAATGGAATAAAATACACACATTTTGGCTAAATTTAAAATCAGTCTTCTTTATTAACCTTAGATAGGGGCACAATGAAATTATTTTTCAAAATTTTATTATGGATGCATTCTGGCTGTTGATTCCCCTAAAGAGTAGATTGCTTTGTGGCTGCTGGTAAAAAGTCTCAACAGTTCTTTTCACAGTTATTGGCAATGCATTGTCTAGAAATGCGAAACCTGGACAGACCGTTACAGGAGTAAATATTCTAGCATCAGAAGGTTGAGTTGCATTGCTTATGTCTTTGGACGTTTCATATCTTGCTAAGTAGGGTCATGCAAGCTTATTGGTGCTGATCGTGCTAAAGATCTTGCTGTCTTAAAGGTACTTCGATTCCCTCAGTCCCTATCTGATATCATGCTCAACTATGCATTTCTTAGTTGTCATCTTTTACATTCTCAACTATGATCATACATTTGCCCTATAGTAGGTCCCATAATACAGCTTTGCTTAATATTTGTTGAAGTTATTTACTGGTAATCTGATTTTCCATTGTTCGTAGATTTTACCTCACCGATTGTGTAGAATCTGATCATATATCTCTAGAAAAGGTATCTGTGAGAGTGACATCAACCCGATGATATCTTATATAACCTTTGCTGTAAAAGCAATAGTGCAGTTAATGTACATTAGAATTTTACATACAGGTATTAATTGAAACCTCCACCTAGATTACTGGTGCTTGAGTGTGTGTATATTTATCTTGATGCTGGCCAACAGACTATGTATTTAATTTGTCATTTCTGAAAAGTTGGAATCAGAAGTTGCACTGGTCATATTCAGATTAGCCGAAATTGAACCAACCAGTTGGTTATTGGTGGTTCTTGGGCAAAGTGCAATTCCATAAAACCTTGTAGCTTATGTTTGATTGGTGGATGAAATGAGGTAGGAATATAAAGGAGAAGAAAGGCGAAAGAGGATTGACGTTGTAATGTTTAGAATAAAAGCAATCTAACAATTGAGTAAGAATAAGATATGAATTGTTCAAATGCCTTTCTTATGTGTCTCAATTTCCGTTGCGCTCCTTGTAAATTGTCTCTATGGCCTCCTCTTTCCCCAGCAATCTCCAGTTGACCTCTCCAACTGTTATCTTCTCCTGCTTCACCTACCTCGACCATCTTGTCTTTGTCCCTAGCCCAATAGACAGCACCTGCAATTTTGAGCGTATTATTCTTGTTTCATTGAAGACGTCATAGCAGACTTTGCATGAGGACCACCATTGGAGAAGTGAGGCCAGTAGTGAAGATAAATGCCCAAGCGAAAAATAAAGATGAAATCTATCCTCTATATGCATTTGTCTCTGCTATACTGGAAAGATGGAAACTCCCAACCATGCATTAGATTCTAAGGTGTTGAAGGGTTTAAACACCCTTTGAAACCAAAAGATCCCCCTGGTGTTAGATTTGTGGATCTTTCAGCTTAATGGCATTCGCTTCGCTATTGCATTTCACCGACATTCTAATTGTTCTCACCATTCCTTGCATTCTCAGCCCGTGTTATTCTCCCTGAAGTATTTGCCTCTACCATTTACCACTGTCAGTCATCTCACGCCTTTTGCCTAGATGGAGTATTGTAATGCTGTTATTTTGGGTCTTGGATATTATTGTAGTAGAAATAGGCAATAAATAGCTATTCCTTGGGTAGTATCAAGATATAGTTAACCTAATAACTCTCCAACAATCAATTAATTCGGCAATTTCGTAATTCACTTTTTAACTAGCCACTACAATGTCCCGTTTAACTATGCAACATAGGCATTCCTAGAGTAGCATATAGTGCCATGTCGGCAGTAGTGGAGGCAGGGAGGAACAGAAGGTTGCTTATGATATTTGGAGGAGGAAGGGGTGGTCTCATCATACCCACAGGAGGAAGAGGTGGTTGCTATGGTAGACAGTACCTCCACCACTGTTAACCGGAGGATGGTGGAAACAAGAGGTTTATCTGGGTGTTGAGAGGTTTGACTACTCCCGTGAGTTGACTACTCTGGTCCAATTCCATTGAGCAAACCAAAGAGAACTCCAATAGTTCCATGTACAACTGAACAATCGAATAAACATTCCTTGTGGAACAGGATCAGACTGAAATTTCTACTTTCCCAGCCAAACATATTATCATGACACGCGATCATGCCCATCTGTCATTACAAATCAACCGCAACCTACTGGCTACTGCAAATGTTAGAGTTTCTAGTCCAAGCTCTCAAGAGGTTCAGCCTTGGGATGTAAGTTTAGAATGTGAAATTTGGATGGTCTCTTATGATGTCAAATTTACTTCTGGCCTACGGCTAATCTGGTGCAACATATTTTGTCAGTCAGTCTGCATCTCCTTTTTGCTGCTGTACAGCTCAAGGAATTTTTCTGCATTGGCACAACCAAATTCCCATTGCATTTTCCACCCTTTGGTTGCTGAAAAATTGAATCTTATATATGATTGTATAAATTTTCAATTCAATGTGGCATGTTTGAGTTTGTTCATAAATAGTTGAAGTAATTGGGTTATGTTGCAACCGTTTGTTTTGCTAGGTAGCTGCCCCCAAAGATCTAGTAAAGCTAATTAATATTGGGCAGTCAAATTCCCTGAGAGTTGGGCATCAATGCTTAGCAATAGGAAATCCCTTTGGGTTTGATCACACTCTTTAACTGTTGGGGGTCATAAGTGGACTTAACAGAGACATTTACAGTCAGACGGGAGTCGCAATTGGTGGTGGAATCCAAACAGATGCAGCTATCAATCCTGGAAATAGGTGCATCATTCTGTATATTCAACCATATATTTAGCAGTGGTCTTAATTTTTCTTTATCTGCTAGTGGCCCCTCGGAAAAAGGGAGAATGAAAATATGCTTGAAGCAACTACTGTTTCTTTCTTCTATATCAGCATTAACCCTGTTGTGCTTTATCTGTGCTGGTTGCTATATCTTTCAGTGGAGGTCCTCTCCTGGACTTGAAAGGAAAGCTCATTGGAATAAACACTGCAAACTTTACTCAAGCGGATAAAAATGCTCGACATGTTATTCATTAAAGTCTCATGTTAGGTTACCATGGGAAGCCTGACAGTTGGTTTTCCATTGAAAACTAGATGGTATGGTGCAATAGCTTTTATGTCACTCTAAATGTCTTTGTTTGTTCTTTTAATAATTTTGAGGTAACGCATGCACATGTTACATGTACTTCATTATAACCGTAATCTTAAAGAAATCATCAGTTCCTTAAGAAGTTGCTTGAAATTAGAATTTTCAATTTAACTTTTTTTAAAGTGCAAAGATTGAAAATGGCAAATGGGCTGGATGGCAAACACTTTGTTAATTTATCCATAAACCTTAACCTAAGTTATAAATCATGAAGAAACAGTTGTTTCCCCGATCAAAAGAGAGCATAAACTGACTGGAATTCGACAACCAAATCAAGAGAATTACTTGCTGAAATGTGAATGGTTTTAGGAAGTCGGAGAAAACACCATATATTTTAGGAAGTCAGAGAATACCCTCTTTTCAACTTATTTAATTCCTCAAAGCTATAAACGGCGAAGCAGGGGTCTTATATTTTTTAATTTAACACATCCTATGAGTAAGTCCAATGGTTTCTTTTTTGTTGGTCTTACAGGGACTTCAGCAGGTGTAGGGTTTGCCATCCCATCTTCAACTGTCACTAAGATTGTGTCTCGGTTGATTAATTTTGGTAAATTATGTCCCGTTAAGTGTTAATACTACTCTGAGGTAGTTGATCTGCCTTGGAAAGGAAAAAAAAAAAAATCTCAAAAATATTAGTTCTGAAAAAATAATCTCAGAACTATTACATGTAAAATTGTTATTTAGTTTAAATTAAAATCGTCTTTTAAATTTGAACTGAAAAGTTATAATCTTAAGATTATTTTCTCAAAACCGGTATTTTTAGGATTTTTTTTTATTTTTTGCAATTTTTTTTCCCCTTTTCCTTAATCCAATTTTGCCTAATGAATGCTTGTCGAATTACTTCTTCATGTCTTGCGGCCTTTGTTTTAGATCCTGGCCTTTACCATATCTTTTAACTTTCTTCTAATAAATCCTGAATCAATCACTTTTATATTTCATTTATCTTAAGTTGTTCGAGTTAAAATAAATATAAACAATATTTTAAATGCATTGTCTCTTCAACAGTTGATTTTAAATATTATATTTTTATAAATATTTTTTAAAAGCAGTATTTTTAATATTTATTTTTTCATTTTTATCCTTTTCCCTAAAAAAAAAAAAAAAAAAAAGCTGAATACAACAAGCCACTCTCTTTAAACCTTAGGCGGAAGTTTAGGAATCAACCGACCTACTAGTGCCGAAGTCTACTTTACAGGCGACCGAATCATTTTCTATTTTTATTGCTCCCTTTCTAATAGTTAAAATATTTTATTAATTTGTCTTTTGCCATTTTTAAGGTCATTCTTGTTTTTTAAAATAATTTCTTTATAGGATTAGCTTATTCCAAGTAAGCTAGTTTCACGTTATAATGACAAATATTTATACATAGCTAAAACTTTCTCTAATGTTATTATGAAATTTGTTTATTCTAGATTTACGGAATAGTTATATTATAGAATTTCTGTTTATCGATTTTGAAATTTCATTTTTTCTAATTTTCAGTTTACACTAGCTTGGTCCACCTAATATAAGATCCGTAAAAAATTAAGAATAATGTACTTTTTAGAAAAATTACGTTAAAAAAGTATTTCGGAGTCTCCACCAATCAAAACCGAACAAAAAGAAAATACGGCTAAAATTGAATGATAACAATTTTAAATTTTAACCAAGATATCAATTTTTAAAAACCAAAGAAATTCAGGTTACGGGGACATTGACATTTAAAACCAAAATGATTACGAAGTAAAAATTTCTATAAAAATGAATTAATTTGTTAAAAAAAAAATAACTAACATGCAAAAATTGAAGATTTATAGAAAAAGAAAAAGTTATTTTTGCTACATGAAAAAAGAAAATCAAGAAAAGGGATAATTTTTTTAATCTCATTTTTGTGCCTACTCTATATTCGGACATCCAAACAGAAAAACCGTAGATGTCCCCTGGAGAACCTCAAGACGTGAACTCGATGAGCAACAATTATTGAATTGATGGAAAGTCTTATATTCTGGGGTTATGATAATAAAGGAAGAATTTTTGTTAGACCTTTTGGTGTTCATGGAACTTTCAAAATAAAAAGTTTATAGGTAATTACCGAATTGGATGTCACATACCTGTTGAAAACCAAACAGGTTTATTCATTACAAGATTGATATAAATCATAATCTGTAATTAATCAAAAGAGATTGATTACAATGACAACAATATGACTCACAATATCCAATAATAAAGAAATTCACCGTTAATCTAGAGGTTTAATTGATAAGAAAAATGTTACTTGTGTCTATAATATAAAGAAACCCCTTATTAACATGGGAAACCTAACTTGAGTCATGTGAAATCAAACTTAAAAACTCTTAAAAGTCTTAATCTTGGGAAAAACCTAAATTTATAGGGCTCAAAACAAGACAATTTTAATTTACAACCAAAAACCTTCATTTATATTTGATTATTTTTAGACCAAAAAGTGATTTTCAGAGAAATTCTAACCTACAATCTTTTTTATTAAAAATATTCAAACTTCTAACAAATTGACATTAAATTTAAGGCAAACATTATTTTGAAACCTTGAATTCTTATTCTAATTGAAGCCAACAGTTAGAAAATAAAAGATAACTATTTATCTTGCACTATCCACTAATATCAAAACCAAGCTTTACAATTTCGTGAAGAAACTTTTGACTTACGAGCTTGTGCATCAATTTCTGGTTTTGGTTGTAATTTAGTTTTGGATCTAAGCTTCTGAATTGAGCGTTTGAGCGCTTTAGAGTCTGATTCCAAGTTTCGATTCTATATTATTAGTTTTTCATTTATATTATTTTCAGTGTTGAGTCATTAGTTGTCTCGTAGGATGTTGTTAATTGTTAATTTTTTTTTTTTTACGATTTAAGAAAAATTAATGTTTGATTTAGTCGTATTTTAATTCTTAGATATATGCAATATCTTTTGTTTTCTTTTTTAGAATCCGTGGGAATAATTCTAGAAGGTATCACTTATTATCTATTGTGCTTAGAAGTTGAGTTTCCCTAGGGCTTACAGTGAGCTGATGGGTCCTTCATGCTAATGAAGAAATTGAAGTGGGTATAAGTAGCTTCTCGTGTAGCTTCTCATGCATATGACTCATTGTAGAAATTCAACATGATTTCAACTTGATATGAAACACAAATAATGTACTAAGGTTCACTCCTCATTAACCTTGAGTCTAAAGGTGATAACTTAGAGAGAGAATTCTTACAAAAGCAGAATATTCATTAATGAGGTAAAAGATTATATGGTTACATGAAAAGAAACTATTTATAGTAAGCTTCTTAAAGCAATAAGTGGATAACGAAAATTACAAGGTAATTACAAATATAATAACTTAGAACAAACTAAAAAAGGCATAAAGGATAAATATACAAAAGGAATAGTAATATATGTTTAGAATAGAGAGAAATAAGTAGCTAGAGCTTGTTAGTGTAGTACTCTAGCACAAATTTTGTACATTTACTAGCTTCTTCCTTTGGTTAGGATAACTGCTTCTTTGAATGCCCAAAGAGTAGCCCAGTTATTTTTGAGGAATAAAATCTCTTATAGAACACTATTATGAATGAAGCTAAAGATCAAGCCTAGTTGAGTTGAAGTGGTTTAGGATGTTAGCGAGCAAGTTATTTGGGTTATAAGGGAGTTGTGACTAGTTCAGAGACTGCATCTAGAATTGAAGTCGAGTTAGGATAAGCTTCAAGGTAGGTTGGGAGTGCATAGCTAGGGAATGTTGGCATAGGATCCGAGTTTCTAATAAGGTCAGCTAAAACTTCTAAGAGGAACTCGAGAGTATGAAGCTCGAGTTCTCAAATGTTGAGAGCTTAGAGCTTGGTAGCTTAGACGAGAGTATATACCTCAGAATGAGCGACAAAGGATTGCAACAATGGTTTTACCTAGTATTGTGACTCGTCCTTGGTTGGTTATAGTAATATGATTTGTCTAGCTAATCTTTAAAGGCCTCTGCCTTTAGCTCAGGTCAGGAGACTCGAGGTTGGGGGTCGGGTTATGGAGGTTGAAGTTCCATCAACTCCTTAAGGGTGTTGGAGTTTTTCCCTCAAATCTAGGTGATCTTCATCTTCTAACACATAAGGCGATAAGACGACGACTTTGAAGGTTAGCAATAGTCCATAACCTTTTGGTATCTTAAGCTTGTATGGATTGTCACTGGTTAAAGAATTTTGAAAGGCCGGTTAACTTGACGTGAGAGTTTGTTAGTCCTTTTGCTTAGAAACCTTTCTTTGCTCAAATGGACCTAGACTAAGTCTCCTGGATTATAGATGATATTATTCCTACCTTTGCTTTCGAACTCTTTTTATCTTGTTATAATCTTCACCAACTGCTCAATGAACTCTTCAGTCTAATTATAGGGGCAAACTCGAGTTAACTCTATAGACGACCTCGAAAGGAAACTTACTTACTGAGCTATAGGTAGAGTAATTGTAGGTAAATTCAATGATCGGTGGGCACAAGTCCTAATTGTTCAAGCTCTTACCTACCGTTGCTTGGAGTAAACATCCTAACATCTTATTGACCACCTCGGTTAGACTATTGGTTTTGGGATGGTAAGAAGTGTTGAACATCAAATTAGTACTAAGTTTCCTCCATAGTATTTTGCAAAAGAAGCTTGTAAACATAAAATCCCAATTTGACACTACTTCGAGGAAATCCATGTAGGGATAAGATTTCCTGCAGAAAGAGGTTAGTAATAGATACAACATTATTAGATTTTGGTAGGGAACAAAGTGATCCATCTTGCCGAATCGATAAATTACCACCACGATTGAATCGTGATTCTAAGTAGTCTAAGCAAGAAGTTTATGCTTAAGTTAATCTAGGATTGTCTAAGTATGGGTAGGGGTGTGTACTCTCTATAGTGTTCCTTTTACCTATAGCTTGTTGACACATCTCACAACTTTAAGACTTTGTGGACATCCTTCATCATTCTCAACCAATAAAAATGCTTCTTCAATAATTGTGTATACTCTTTTCTCTGAAGTGTCTTCCCAAGTGCCCATCATAGGTTTCGCAGACCGATAGTTCTTTAGTTAAGCTACTTGGAATGCCTAATCTACACTTGGACACCATGGACTTGAATAATGCATCTTGCTCATACTTTAAGGAGTGTTCTAAACCCAGTAGAGTTGTGATAAGTACATGGTGTCAAGATAAGGCATTAGCTGCACCATTTCAACTACCCTTATATTTAATCACATAGAAGAATGTTTCTAAGAATTCATCCTATTTGGCATAACTTAGGGATAACTTTTGCTAATCTTGTTGGTACTTAAGAGACTCATAGTTCGTATTGATAATGAATTCTTTAGGCAAGAGGTAGTATTACGAAACTTTAAGAGCTCGAACAAGGGAGTAAAACTCTTTGTTGTAGGATAAATAATTCAAAGTTGCCCTACGAAACTTCTCTCTTAAATAGGTGATTGGTCAATGGTATTGCATTAGAATGGCCTTAATGCCTAATCCTAGTGGATCATACTCAAGCTTAAACAGTTTCTTGAATTTTGATAGTTTTAGCACAAGTGTTACGAACTATGACCAAGAACAGACAAGGTCGATTGCTAGATGGGTCCAAGCTTGCAGAAAGCTCGAAAAGGGTTAATGGGGAAAGGTACGAAAAGGGTAAGAAATGAAGAATGAGAATAGTAAACAAACCTACAAATAACCCTAGAGGATATGACATATCAATGGAACTTCTGAGGGTTCACGGTACAATTCGATATGACGTATGAATTGGTCCAGTAAGGTTACTTGCCACCTAACCTTATTTAAGGGAAAGGATAAGAGTGATGTTGAGAGTAAACAAACAAGAAAGAAAGTACTCAAGTGTATTAAAGATAATCTGCACTCCTTTACAAATACACGTATAGGGCTATTTATACCCGCAAATTAGGGGTAACTTGCCCAAAGGGGAAAAGACAAAAAGGATATTTTCTAAAGAAGCAATGTTACATGATACAAAAGGGTAAAAATAAATATACTAGGAAAACAATCATTGGTGTTATAGATTTTAAACATGATACAGCACACGTAGCAATGCTGCATTGGTAAGATTGTTAGGAGATGTAGACAAAAAGTACGGACGGATGGGTTTGTTTGAGTAGGGATTGTAAACCCTAGGAAAAACAGTAGTTGAACCTTAACTCCAGTCCGAGTGTTCTAAACTGTACAATAAATCGATAAGGCGAATGATAATAAAAGAATATGAAGTTTAATGAATCAAATATAACCCCGATAACAAAACCTTCGGAATTTATCAAAACCCTAAATCGCTTACTAAAACCTTAAAAACTAGTCTATGCATCATTAATCGAAACCGAACTCAAAATTGCTCGAGACCCTAAAATTATAAATGTAAACCTATAAAATAGTTAAATATTACACAATAGCAATAAAATTATAGTCGAATGTAATTTTCGACCTAATCGACTATTTGTACGACATTATAATAAAATTTTCATAATAACTTGTAAAAATTATAATTGTAACAGGTACCAGTTAAATTGATAAAATTTCACAGAATTTTGAAACCTAATCTACGAGGAAATTCGTTATAATTTATATGATTCAAAAAATTACACATAATTTTTAATAAATATCATTCTCCTTCTCTACTAATTTCAATTTATCTCAAATCTTCTCTTCATTTCCAAATCAAACTCCTTCCCTGCACAAAACGTGAAGAAGAGCAAAAGTGAAAAAAAAATAGAAGAAGTTACGTAAACAAGTAAAAGACATGTGTAGATTTTGTTTTTGTCTTCTTTCAATTAATAAAAAGTGAACTTAGCTTAAAAACTAAGCCTCCATCACGTGAGCAAAGGAAAGATGTATAAATATGGAAAAAAGAAAAAAAAAATTCTGCACAAACACGCACCCACAATCTGCAAACCGAGAGGAAAAAAAGAGAGAAAAAGAAAGAAAGAAAAGAGAAAAAGAAGAAGGAAAAGAAGAAGAAAAATCCAAGATAATTAGTAAGTAAATTATTTTAAGAAATATATATGTATATGATAGTATACATGTGTAGAACTATAATATTTTTATGATATTTTATGGTATTATGCATATTATACTAATAGTATATGTTTATGTGTATAAATACCTAAGTTTACTTATATGTATAAATATAAGATTAGATATGTATACATGTATGTACATAGGTATATTATACATGAGTAGAT